>BSUD01000006.1:33798507-33909387 GCA_033239045.1 Fagopyrum esculentum
TCCAAACGGTGTGTGCAAGCTTTAAATTTATAACCCTAGACTTAAGCTTAAAACAAGGATGCGAACCCGCAGTGTACGGGTCAATCGTAGTAAAAGCAAGAAAATTCCAGGGGTCGATCACAGGGACTTGGTGAAACAAAGTCAACACGGTATGCTACGTTAATTCTAACCACAAGAGCGATTAACACAATCAAAGATGAATAAGATGTCAAATAAGCAAACATGCAATTCTAGGGATTAAAGCATCTAGTTGTGGTTCCAACTCAAGATCTATAGATAAGCGGACAAAGCTGAGATTTTTGCGTGGGGAAGTGTTACTAAAGCGGAGTAGATCACCGGGTAAGTCTCACTACACACTAATCCTAAACCGTAACTCCTATTACCGGGTAAGTCTCAAGGAATCAAGATAAAGAACTATAACCTCAAACTAACACACCATCTAAGGGAATAGAATCAACCTTTACCGGGTAAGTCTCAGGCTAACTCACAAAGATGGGATGGAAGCACACTCAAACCCCAATAAAGGATAAACCTTTATTACCTACACTTATGATCGTCGGTACACAAACTAAGGAATTACCGGGTAAGTCTCATCCTAAGCTTGCATTAAACCAGGAAGGTGTAATAAGAATAGGATTTAGCAAACTCTAACACTTAACTTTCTGTTTTAGGTCGGATAGTCACCTCGGTCAGAAGAATTCCACCCCGGCCGAGATGTTCATCAACCGAACGAGATGCTTAGGGTTAAGGTTAAAGACTCGAACTTTCAGGATCTACTGGAATCTAAGATTATTCTATCATTGTTTTTCCCACAAACTTCAGCCAATCACCCTAGAATCACATAAGGAAATTAGCCACTCATCATCATTATGAAAGTATTAAATATATGGGAAGAAGGTGAATATTTGAACAAAGAAGAATTTAGTGAAAAGACTTCAATAACTGAATCAAATATCACAAACAAAGCGTTCCTTGGATAGCAATCCAACAAGACAAGACAATCAAGGAAGGAATTGAAGACAATCTTACAAAACCCTTCAAAAAGCTATAAAAAGCTATGATCTTCAACTTCCTTCAACCTTCAAAAAAGGTTCTTCAACAACTCCCAAATCGGAGTGTACTGCGGCTGCTGCGTGGATTCAGCTGTAAGCGGATTGTATGCGGCCTCCACAAATTGTGGAAAATCAACCCTTTTTATAGGAAAATAAACCTCCAAAGATAATAAATCTTAAGAAGATATTATCCCATAAATATAGGAAAAATATATGATTCTGCATATCTCCTTCCTTCCAGAAGCTCAGCCCAAAAATATAAGATCACTTTCCAAATTTAAAAGATCTCTTCCAAGAATAAAATATTCTCGCCGCGTCCTAGGTATTCGCCTCGGTCGAGTCGGCGTCTCTGGATTGCCTCGGTCGAGGTGAACCTCTGGTCAACCGAGGTGACTCAGAATGTGGAATCTCTCGAATTTGCTCCAAAGTGAATCTTCAATCCATGGCTATGCTTCCTGGATGTAGCTCCAAATGACTCTTGACTCCTTTTGCTCCTTTTTGATGCAAAACGTACCATATTACCTGCAATTACAACGAAACTAGGTGTAGACCTCGATTCTTGCAAAGGTAGATGAAATGGTAGTAAAATCACATAATGTACATACAAACATGCAGAATATGAAAGATAAAACGTCCAAACAAACCCCAAAATATAGACTATAATTCATGCTATCAAAATACCCCATACTTAGCCCTTGCTTGTCCTCAAGCAAGTTCCTCATATAAAAGACAAGATAGAATGGATTATAAGTCAATAAAATCAATGAAAAAGTCTTTCAAAAATTATTTTATGGTGTGCAACTATCATAGATCACTCTAAGAGAATACTTCCTGAAATTAAAAAACTTAATATGCTCAAAACATTTTATAAATATAAGAAAGTTGTTCATCTTTGCATAAAATCATAGAATGCATAATAAATCATAATTATCAAAATTAATCATGTATAATCCAATTTAAACCGCTAAGTCAATCAACAAGCTCAAGGTCTTAAGGGCTTCCCAAAAGAAAAGGTCAAGAAACGTGTAGGGTAGGGATGTATGTAAGGTAATGTGGTGCTAGAATCCGGGAAAAGGATGAACTTCACTTCCACTTTGACTTGCAACACCTTCCACCAATAAGCTTTGCTTATTTCACACTTTTTCTTTTTCTTTTTTTTTTTTTACTTTACTTTTTGGGATGCATGGACAGAGGTGCACAATAACCGAAGCCTAGGAAATCTGCAATCATCAATTTCTCGAGATGCATCAAACCCTTGATGCACATACCATGACCCGTTAGGAATATCGCTCAATCCGACTTTGGCAAGACACAAACACCCGGCTATGTGAATGGTGCCGAGTTACTCATCTTCATGATTGACTTCCCCAAACCTAAAATTACTTTCTAACACTTTCACTTCCAGCCACCTTCAACTTTAACTTGCTTTCACCACTTTGCTTGCTTCCAAATTCCCGGATAGGTAAAGGGAGGCAAAATGTTTATGAGGGGCTAAGCATGATCAAGAAGAAGAAGAAAGAAGAGAATGAATTGCCTTGGTCTTTCCAAGAAGAATGTGAGAGAACTCAACCTGCGGTGTCAACCTTCAAATTCAACATAATTTGGATAAAAACAAAGTATTAAACATGCTAATAATTTCAAACAAAGCATTTAGCAACTTAAACATATTATGAAACCTTTCAAACACACAAAGAAATTAAAAACAGTAGGTAAACAAAATCTTCACTGAGATCATATCCAGATAAGTAACACAAAAATCGTTTTCGAAAACTTTCTGTTACGCCACCTCGGTCGAGATGTTCCTGGTTCAACCGAGGTGAAACACCTCGTTTCGCCAGAACTGTCCCGGTCGAGGTAAAAAATTTTTTTTAAAACCAAATTTTTTTCGGTTTCGACGTTTTTCTCAATCAATTAATCTGTAGGTATGCATGTAATATCAGATAATCATATAAAGGCAAGTGAAGCATAAATATGAAAGTATCCGATGAATATAATACATCAAAAGGTATCGAATACATCAAGTAGTCACGTAGTCAAATAATACATCAAATACCCCATACTTGAGACACACTGTCCCAGTGGGTATAAATAAAAGTCTAAATGAAAGAGGACTCACCGGATAAAGAGCCGAACTGCATAAAAATATAATAAATAAAACCCTGCAGCTCCTCAGTAGTCCTGATCCGGTGGTGGTGGTGGTATGTAGGGGAACTGAGTCGGGTCATAGGGATAGCCCATGACATGCTGGAACTGTAGCTGTGCCATCATGTGCTGATGATGCTGCCGCTCCTGCATCTCGCGGATGTCCAATGAAAGTGCAGCATATGAGTCGATAACCTGATCCGTCAGGTCATCGATCCGTCGGTGTGCTGCTCTGTCCCTAACTCTCTGCCTCCTGCGCCTAGCGGGCCTGACTGGAGAAGTCTCAGCTGGCGCCGGCTCAGTGTCCTCCTCATCCTCATCCAAATCAATAATGGGAGGCGCGCTCGTCCCAGCAGTATCTGTACCTGTGTCCATCGGGACGCCGCCTCCTCTCTCATCAACTGTCTCATCGTCGTCGTCATCCTCATCAGCAGCCTCCTCAGCCCCCTCTGCAGGTGCAGCTGCTTCCTCTCTGTAATCCTCCATAAGCGGGGCCCATGCTGTCTGCCAGAAGTGCGGGTCGAAGACCGAGAACTGTGCAGACCATCTGATGCCCTGAGGTGCAGTCCGCTCCCAAGGCATAGCAACGTAGGGTGTAGTCAGTCCACGGGGAACTAGAATCCGCCGTGTAATCATCTCCTGAAGTCCGAGCGGCTTGGCAGCCGCCACCATGGTACACCTACTCAGATCCATATCCTGATACCTAGCGATATGGGTCACTATACCTCCGTAGCATATATCACCCTTCCCTTTGGCCTTGATCCTGTGCAGATCCTCTGCCAGCATCAAGCCAAAGTCAGGGTATCCCCCTGTGACCATGCAGTATAAGGCGAAGAGCTCCCCCTGTCGGACCTTCTGGGGCGTCTCAGTACGCGCCAGAAGCGTCTCGCTGAAGATCCTGTGTGCCAACCGAAAAACTAGATGATAGATAAGCTTCGCCCTGGAATCACCAGGGCGCCACCTGTCTGCATGACTCGTAATGTGGGCAATCTGACCCCAGAACTCTCTAGCTACAACTCGGGTCGGGAAATCTACAGCGGTGGGGGTAGGGAAGCCAAAAATGTCTCTCCAGTAGGCAAGAGGTACTAGGTAGTTCCGGTTCATCAACCGGTACTTCACAGCCCCCTCTGTGGGGAGGTAAGTGAAGGAACTGACAAACTCGAGGGTAGGCTCAAGGTAGGCTGGGGCTCGGATCTCAGTAAACTGATCCAGCCCGACTGTGGTGATCATCCTCCTAAGTTCTCCATCTACATGGAGACAGTCAAAGGCAAAAACGTCCAGAAACCTAGGAGCTATGACTGGACGACTAGCAATGCGGTCATAATCTACCCGGTGTCTCTCATGGATCACCGGGATAGAAGGTCGGGATGAGGAAGAAGAAGGGGAAGGAGAGGATCTATCTCTAAGGGCTAGCAATCTGTCAGAACTCATCTCTAATGCACACTGTCAGACTACCTCGGTCGACTGACAAATACCAAGAATCACCTCGACCGAGGTGCAGAGCGACTGGACCGAGGCGAAGACAGTTCGATTTCCACTCTCTGATTTTCAGTTCTTTTCCCCCTAAAATCACTACAAATGCTTCCTAAGGGGTACTTATGGATTTCCTCAACAAAATCAAGGGCGACCAAAGCCCAATACGCAGTAAACGAGCGAGTTAGGGTTTTCGAACCTTTGCACCTCGTTTCGGTCGAAACACTCAATCTTCTTGCAGATCCGTAGCAGCAATCGACTCTTCTACTCTTTAATCGCGGTTTGGAAGCAGAAATCTTCGGAAACGAGCGAGAAATGAAGGAGCGAAGTGCTTCTGTGCGCCGCGGTCGAAATGGGGTAAAAAAAACGAAACTGTAATTTTTTTCTTTTTATACTGTTACTGGATCTGCTGTCACCTCGGTCGAGATGGTCTCGACTGGCCCGAGGTGGTATGGACCGAGGCGGTTCTGCAGAAACCCTAGTCGCCTCGGTTGCCTCAAGAATCAACTCGGCCGAGATGCTCTGACAGTGACCGAGGTGCTTCTGTCTTCTCAGATTCTCGAACTTCTGTCCTTCCAGATGTGCTCCTTCCTGTTGTCTGTCCAGAACGCCAAAAACAAAGCAAAGCAAAGCAAAAACAAAAACTATCTAAGCTAGACTAGAAAACGGGAAAGAATAGCAATACCTTGGGTTGCCTCCCAAGAAGCGCTTGATTTAAGGTCGCTAGCTGGACCATATTGCTTCTCAAACGAGGTAGATCAGCGCAACCTCCTCAACCGGCGTTTCCGGTTGGTACTTCTTAAGTCTATGACCGTTGACCTTGAAGCTTCCGCTAGTTTCGCCCCATATCTCAACTGCACCATGAGGGAAAACATGTTTCACAACGTAAGGTCCGGTCCATCTAGATTTCAACTTACCTGGAAAAAGACGGAGGCGGGAGTTAAAGAGTAGAACTAAATCTCCCTCGTTAAGCTCCTTTGGAACGATACGCTTGTCATGCCATCTCTTCGTCCTTTCCTTGTAGATTTTGGCATTCTCATAGGCGTTCAAACGCAGCTCCTCCAGCTCGTTAAGTTCCAATAGTCGCTTCTCGCCAGCATCTTTAATGTCAAAGTTCAACCATTTGATAGCCCAATACGCCTTGTGCTCCAGTTCAACGGGCAAGTGGCAAGATTTCCCATACACCAAATTATAAGGGGTGGTACCTATGGGAGTCTTGAATGCGGTCCTGTACGCCCAAAGAGCATCGTCTAATTTCATGGACCAATCCTTCCTCGTTCTAGAGACGGTCTTCTCTAAAATCGCCTTGATTTCTCTGTTCGAGATCTCGACCTGTCCACTAGTTTGAGGGTGATAAGCGGTTGATACCTTGTGGGTTACCCCATACTTCGATAGAAGTGCCTTAAACTTCCGGTTGATGAAATGCGTTCCTCCATCGCTGATGATGATGCGTGGAGTTCCAAATCGTGGAAAGATAGTTCTATTCAAGAACTTCACAACCACCTTGGCGTCGTTAGTGGGAGAAGCGATGGCTTCAACCCATCTAGAGACGTAATCAACTGCAAGGAGAATGTAGAGGTTTCCTCCGGAGGATGGAAAAGGTCCCATGAAGTCAATCCCCCATACATCAAAGATTTCCACTTCTTGGATGTTGTTAAGTGGCATTTCGTTCCTCCTTGATAAGTTCCCTGTTCTTTGGCATGCATCACAAGAAACAACAAAAGATTGCACATCCTTAAATAATGTAGGCCAAAAGAAACCGGAAGTAATACCTTAGCGCATGTTTTATCGGTGCTAGCATGCCCTCCGCAAGGTAGTGAATGGCAATGCCTTATGACGCTATTAACTTCATCTTCCGGAATGCACCTTCGAAGCATCCCATCCGGTCCGCGCTTGAACAGCAGCGGTTCATCCCAGTAGTAATGTCGTACGTCCTTGAAGAATCTCTTCTTTTGAGAGTACGTCAATCCGGGTGGTATTTCCTGGCACACAAGATAATTCACAATATCAGCATACCAAGGACCTTTATTATCAGAAAGTTGTTGGAGGGAATGATCCGCCAACTGTGGGTGAATTTTAGAGAAGGGAGTAGAAAAATTGTTATTCTCTGCAATCTCAGTTTGAATCGTCTCGCTGTCGACCTCGGTCGAGGCGCAAAGGCGTTGACCGAGGTGTTCTTCAGACGCCTCGCTCTGTCCAGAAGGTGCCTCGGTCGAGGTACTGCTACTGGATCCGAGGCTGGAAATCTTCGTTTCCTGGACTAGCTCCTCAGTTTTAGCTCCTGGATCCTCTTCCAGTGCCCTCAAGCTCTGTATATCTGCATCACAAGAAGCATCTATACCTTCCTCCATTAAACTGAAGCTAATAACTCTTTCGAGTGGATCGTTAATAAGGATAGAGCTCACCAATTCTCTTGATTCTTCTTCATCATAGATGTTGAAGATATCATCAGTTAGTTGCTCCCCTTTCATGGCTGCAAGTAGTGCGAACTCCACCTCATCGCCACCAACGTTGAATTTCAACTTGGCGTTCTTGCAATCCACATTGCAACCCGAAGTTGCTAGAAATGGCCTCCCGAGAATGATGGGAACAGGATAATCTGCGGGAATGTCAAGTACGACAAAATCTATAGGTAGATAGAAGTTACCTAACTTGACCGGAACGTCCTCCAAAATGCCCACGGGATGGGTGATGGAGCGATCCGCCATGTAAAGTCGAAACTTGACCGGCTTGGGCTCTCCAAGACCGATCTTAGTGCATAGCTCCAGCGGGATGATGCTCACGCTAGCTCCTAGATCGCAAAGGGCTTCACAAGTGACATCCCCAACTTGAATGGGAATGCAAAATGAGCCGGGATCTCTCAATTTAGGTGGCATCTTCTCCTTCATGATCTTTATGAGTTCCGAAGATTTAGATGTCATCCTAACTTCACCAACATCCTCCAGCTTCCTCTTCCTTGATAAGATCTCTTTTAAGAACTTCCCATAGGCGGGCATACCTAAAATAGCATCAAGGAAAGGAATGTTAATATGTAGCTTATTCCTCAAGTCAAGGAACTTACCAAAGTGCTTGTCTAGATGTGCTCTGGCTCTGGACTGAGGGAATGGAAGTGGTGGTTTATATGCAGGAGGTGGAACATAAGCTTCTGTCGTTCCTCCTGCTTTCTGTTGCGCCGCCTCGGTAGGCATCTCGGTCGAGGTGTTCTTCGACTGGATCTGGACCGAGGTGGTCTGCGTCGAGCGAGGTACTGGATCGGCAGTTTTGAGTCCACTCCTCGTCGTTATGGCCATACACTGGCCCTTAGGGTTAGTTTCCGTCTTTGCTGGAAGCTTCCCTGGATCTCTTGGCGCTTCATTCGCCCTATTAGCAAGTTGTTGTTCAAGGGACTTTTGGGCCCTCGAAAATGAAGTCATAGAATTCTCCATGGCGCCGAGCTTGATCAAGATTGCCTCCAGAACTGCGTCTTTCTTTTCTGGTTGAGACGAACTTGATCCTTGCCCTTGGCTTTTCAATGGAGTAGAAGAGGAAGAAGGAGAAGAGAGGAAAGGGTTAGAGGAATCATTAGAGTTGGAGTTTGAATAATTGTTACCGTGGTTTTGATTATTCGCCCTCCAGTTGTTGATGTTGGATCCTCTATTGTTGTTGTTGTAGTTGTTGTTTCGGGGTCCGTTGTTGTTGTTACGGTACCCGTTATTGTTGTTGTTGTTCCTTTGCCCTTGCTCTTCCTTCTTAGTTTGAGCCATTAAGAGCTCCTTCAATTCCTTCACGTCATTCTTCAATGATGTGAGTTGATTGTTGTTGGGTTGAGTCTCTTGAAAGTTGACTCTTTTAACTCCACCTTCGGCTCCTTGGTGGGTATACTTCTCCATGTGCAAGGCTTGCTTCTCAATGAAGTCCCATGCATCATCAACCGCCATGTCCATGAATGTACCGGCGGAGAGTAGTTGGAGATTGAACTGGGTGTTTCCGTCCAGCCCTTTGAAGTAGATCTCCAACAACTCGATCTTTGGAATCCCATGATGTGGGCAATCCAAAAGGATATCCTTGAACCGCTCCCAAGACTTGGACAAGCTCTCCTTGTCCTTCATGATGAAAGCATTGATCTTTCCCCTCATTTCAGCGGTCTTTGAAGGTGGAAAGAATTTGGTTAGGAATTCCGTAGTCATCTCCTCCCATGTGCTAATTTTTCCTGGAGGAAGAGATTGATACCAAGTAAGAGCTCTATCTTTTAAAGAAAAGTAAAAAGGTCTTAGCTTGTAGTTGTTATTTTCAATTCTAGAAGGTCGCAAGGTCTCCATCAAGATCTCGTAGTTTTGAAGATGTTGATGCGGTGACTCCTTCTCCAGCCCTCCGAATTGACATTGGCGAATCATGGCTAGAACTTGCGGTCGAAGTTCGTAGGCATGATCTGCTGGATCTCCTAGGTTCACCCCTGGACGCCTCAGCTGCTGATTAGGGTCCATCCTTTGACCTAGGGTTTGCGGGATTCCTGCAAGAAGAACACCTCGGACTGGTATCCGAGGTTGATGTACATCGACCGGGGCGTCGGGTACTGGAATCTGCCTCGGTCGAGGATCGACTACTGGATCCTGCATCGGTCGAGGATCAACTACTGGATCCTGCATCGGTCGAAGTAGAATCTGGTTCCGAATGGCTGCAATCTCAGCTTCGATTGCTGCAGTCCTTGCATGATTCTCTTCTTTCTCTTGCCTTAGCTCTTCTTTACTGAGACGTAGCAGCTCCTGCGTCTCTCTCAATTGGGCCGCAAGATCGTGATCGTCTTGTTGGGTCATTTTCGCTTCTCTTAAGCGTCGCTTGTATGTCTTTTCCGGTTCGGGATCGTAGGGAACGATTTCCTTCCCAGCGCGGGTTCTTCGCATATACCTAAGAAAGAACCTGCAAAAGTCACTCAAGTAGAGTGGTAAGATGAAACGGGGCAAATGCCCCAAGAGCAAACCGTACCGGCTCGGTCTAGACCAAGTCCCCGGCAACGGCGCCAAAAACTTGTTCGCTCCAAACGGTGTGTGCAAGCTTTAAATTTATAACCCTAGACTTAAGCTTAAAACAAGGATGCGAACCCGCAGTGTACGGGTCAATCGTAGTAAAAGCAAGAAAATTCCAGGGGTCGATCACAGGGACTTAGTGAAACAAAGTCAACACGGTATGCTACGTTAATTCTAACCACAAGAGCGATTAACACAATCAAAGATGAATAAGATGTCAAATAAGCAAACATGCAATTCTAGGGATTAAAGCATCTAGTTGTGGTTCAAACTCAAGATCTATAGATAAGCGGACAAAGCTGAGAATTTTTTGCGTGGGGAAGGTGTTGCTAAAGTGGAGTAGGTCACCGGGTAAGTCTCACTACACACTAATCCTAAACCGTAACTCCTATTACTGGGTAAGTCTCAAGGAATCAAGATAAAGAACTATAACCTCAAACTAACATACCATCTAAGGGAATAGAATCAACCTTTACCGGGTAAGTCTCAGGCTAACTCACAAAGATGGGATGGAAGCACACTCAAACCCCAATAAAGGATAAACCTTTATTACCTACACTTATGATCGTCGGTGCACAAACTAAGGAATTACCGGGTAAGTCTCATCCTAAGCTTGCATTGAACCAGGAAGGTGAAATAAGAATAGGATTTAGCAAACTCTAACACTTAACTTTCTGTTTTAGGTCGGATAAGTCACCTCGGTCAGAAGAATTCCACCCCGGCCGAGATGTTCATCAACCGAACGAGATGCTTAGGGTTAAGGTTAAAGACTCGAACTTTCAGGACCCTACTGAAATCTAAGATTATTCTATCATTGTTTTTCCCACAACCTTCAGCCAATCACCCTAGAATCACACAAGGAAATTAGCCACTCATCATCATTATGAAAGTATTAAATATATGGGAAGAAGGTGAATATTTGAACAAAGAAGAATTTAGTGAAAAGACTTCAATAACTGAATCAAATATCACAACAAAAGCGTTCCTTGGATAATAATCCAACAAGACAAGACAATCAAGGAAGGAATTGAAGACAATCTTACAAAACCCTTCAAAAAGCTATAAAAAGCTATGATCTTCAACCTTCCTTCAACCTTCAAAAAGGTTCTTCAACAACTCCCAAATCGGAGTGTACTGCGGCTGCTGCGTGGATTCAGCTGTAAGCGGATTGTATGCGGCCTCCTCAAATTGTGGAAAATCAACCCTTTTTATAGAAAAATAAACCTCCAAAGATAATAAATCTTAAGAAGATATTATCCCATAAATATAGGTAAAATATATATTCTGCATATCTCCTTCCTTCCAGAAGCTCAGCCCAAAAATATAAGATCACTTTCCAAATTTAAAAGATCTCTTCCAAGAATAAAATATTCTCGCCGCGTCCTAGGTATTCGCCTCGGTCGAGTCGGCGTCTCTGGATTGCCTCGGTCGAGGTGAACCTCTGGTCAACCGAGGTGACTCAGAATGTGGAATCTCTCGAATTTGCTCCAAAGTGAATCTTCAATCCATGGCTATGCTTCCTGGATGTAGCTCCAAATGACTCTTGACTTCTTTTGCTCCTTTTCGATGCAAAACGTACCATATTACCTGCAATTACAATGAAACTAGGTGTAGACCTCGATTCTTGCAAAGGTAGATGAAATGGTAGTAAAATCACATAATGTACATACAAACATGCAGAATATGAAAGATAAAACGTCCAAACAAACCCCAAAATATGGACTATAATTCATGCTATCATAACACCAGCGATTGGCCGAGGTAGGGGTCGTCCCCCCTTCCCCCAGTCCGACAGGATCGAGCTGATAGCACCCCTGCTGTTAGAGGGGTTGGTCGTGGGGGTAGACCTCCACTAGGGAGAGGTCGAGGACGAGTTCCTCGAGAGGATCCACCTGCAGCAAGCATACCAGAGGCTGCTGTGAAAGAGGTAGCTGAGAGTGTAGGCCCCGAAGTCAGGCAGGAGACCGCCGCTAGATCTGGAGCGCAAGGAGCACGTTCGACTGAGTCAGGACGTGTTTCTATTGGAGCATCTGAGTATATAGAGTATAGAGCATACGTCGAGCGTATGGAGGAGGCTGCCAGAGTTGAGAGGCTTACCTAGGTACCACCGGTGGTACCGGCTAGATCAGCTCAGGTGACATAGGGAGTGTCTCAGGTGCCGGCTGTACCTGAGAGAAGAGCTAATGCTGATAGAGCGCCTGCTGGATCTAGAGCACCGAGACCGGATGAGTGGTTGAAGGCTTTCAACTCTCAGAAGGTTCCCTCATTCAGTGGAGAAATAGGGCTAGAGGTGGAGCACTGGATAGGGAAGATAGAGACTGATTTAGAGGCAATACGTTGCCCCGAGGATCGACAGGTGGATTTGGTGCAGACCTGTTTCACAGATGATGCTCATTCATGGTGGCGTACCATTCGTAGCTGAGTCACCAGTTGGGAGCAGATGAGGAACATTGTTAGGGACAGGTACTGTCATGTCTCGCTGAGTAGGGAGAGATTCCAAGATTTCATTGAGGCGGGATTTGAGGATATCCCGATTGCTGCAGCCATAAAGAAGTTTCAGAAGGAGTTGACCCTACTTGGACCAGCTGCACCTCCGGAAGAGCAGCATGTTTACCTTTTCTCCAGGAGATTGAGAGAGAGTACCCGATCATATTTGGCTGGATTCCGCTGTGAGACTTTGTCTGACTATCAGGATAGGGCCTCTGCTTATGAGAGAGATAGGCCAGCTTCGAGGAAAGCAATTCAGTCTAGTGGGCCGGATAAGCGGCAGAGGACAGGACATGCTGGTAGCAGTGCAGCAGTAGCAGGTTATGGTCGAGGACAGACTCAGGGGAGGTCCAGCTACCACTCTATAGTTCAGACTCCCAATAGAGATCGACAATGCTTTAACTGTGGTAGCTGCGATCACATTAAGACAGATTGCCAAAGACCACCTACCACTTGCTTCACGTGTGGGAAGCCGGGACACAGAGCTACTTTCTGCCGTCAGGGTAGGGCCCCTTCACAGCAGGGATCTTCTCCTGCAGGTGCTGAGAAGAGTGTACAGAGACCTCCTCAGTACCGAGCTCCGAGTCAGCAGCAGCAACAGTACCGGACTTCAGGACATCCTGCTTCATACAGTACGGCATAGGGATCAGGTCGTGACAGGGGACGTGGTAGTACCACTGACACCAGAGGAGGACCATCGAGAGTGTTCGAGCTGAGGAGCACTGAGCATCCTACTGCACCTGCGACCACAGGTACTATTTGGATCCATGACTTACCTGTGCGAGTTTTATTTGATACGGGTGCTACGCACTCCTTTATATCAGATGCATGCGTAGATAGGTTGTCCTTAGCTACGGTAGAGGGTGTACCTTTTGTGGTTGGGTTACTAGATGGGGGTAAGGTTAGAGGATCCCGAGAGATTTATGACTGTTCTATTCATCTGGGAGGCCGGATTTGGTTAGTAAATTTTCTAGTCATACCCTTAGCACATGAGGACGTGATATTGGGGATAGATTGGATGACTAGACATGGAGCAGTCTTAGATATTGGTAGGAGAACTGTGACCGTCGCCACTGAGGAGGGTCAGAGAGTGATATTCCGAGGTTGGGACCTCAGAAAGTCCGGCACAGTTATCAGCGCGGTGAGAGCAGCCCGATTGATAGCACAGGGTTGCGAGGCCTTCTGGTGTTATGCCATGAGAGAGCGCAAGAGCTTGACAGTAGAGGAGATACTAGTTGCATGCGAGTTTGCAGAGATATTCAGTGACGACTTACCAGGGCTACCTCCACAGAGGAGTGTTGATTTTAGCATTGAGTTAGAGCCGGGCACGAGACCGATCTCAAAAGCCCCGTACCGCATGGCCCCGATAGAGCTGCTTGAGCTGAAGAAGCAGTTAGAGGAGTTAGCAGAGAAGGGCTTCATACGCCCTAGTGTTTCTCCCTGGGGCGCACCAGTATTATTTGTGAGGAAGAAGGATGGATCGATGAGGCTGTGTATTGACTACCGGGAGTTGAACAAGGTCACCTTCAAGAATAAGTACCCACTGCCTCGCATAGATGATCTGCTAGACCAGCTGCATGGAGCGTCAGTGTTCTCGAGGATAGACTTGAGATCGGGTTATCATCAGCTGAGAGTGAGAGACCAGGACATACCTAAGACGGCATTCTGGACTAGGTATGACCACTATGAGTTTGTAGTGATGCCATTCGGGCTCACTAATGCGCCAGCAGTATTTATGGAGTTGATGAATGGGATTTTCATCGACTTCTTAGACCAGTTTGTAGTGGTCTTCATTGACGACATTCTAGTTTACTCTAGAAGTCGAGAGGAGCATGCCGGACACTTGAGGACAGTATTACAGATTTTACAAGATAGTCAGCTATATGCTAAGCTATCCAAGTGCGAGTTCTGGATGTCAGAGGTGGCCTTCCTAGGCCATGTAGTGACTCCTGAGGGGATTAAGGTCGATTCGGCGAAGATTGAGTCAGTGTCTTCTTGGCAACCTCCGAAGAATGTTAAGGAGGTTCGCAACTTCCTTGGATTGGCAGGTTATTACCGCCGGTTTGTGGAAGGGTTTTCCTTGATTGCCCGACCACTTACTTGTCTCTTGAGGAAGACTACTCGGTTCGTCTGGTCTGAGCCGTGTCAGCAGAGTTTTGAGGAGCTGAAGAGGAGATTGACGTCGGCTCCGATTTTAGCACAGCCTGAGGGCAAAGAGGACTTTGTAGTGTACAGTGACGCATCCAAGCTGGGCTTGGGGTGTGTCTTGATGCAGAGGGGTAAGGTCATAGCGTATGCGTCTTGACAGCTGAAGACGTATGAGGAGAACTACCCCACCCATGACTTGGAGTTAGCTGCGGTAGTACATGCTCTTAAGATCTAGCGTCATTATCTCTATGGAGCGACTTGTCAGATCTTCACAGACCATAAGAGTCTGAAGTACATATTCACTCAGCGGGAGTTGAATAATCGCCAGAGGCGGTGGCTAGAGTTGATCAAGGATTTCGACCTTGAGATTCTCTACCACCCCGAGAAGGCGAATGTAGTTGCTGACGCTTTGAGTCGGAAGACGCCTCGGGAGAAGGCGATAGCTCGGTTGACAGTACAACCACAGTTACAGAGAGACTTAGCTTGGTTGGAGGTAGAGATCCAGTTCCTCGATACAGCTCATCAGTTAGCCACCTTAGAGTTACTTCCTGACCTGTTGGGTGAGATCCGACAAAAGCAAGAGACCTACCCGACTTTGACCCAGATCCGAGACCGGATATCACGAGATGAGGCACCTCAGTTCACTATTGGTGCCGATGGAGTGATGAGACGTTAGGACCGTATCTGTGTGCCATCAGACAGTGAGTTGAGACAGAGGATACTAGGTGAGGCTCATGCTACCCCTTACTCCGTACATCCAGGAGCGAGTAAGATGTATAAGGACGTAAGACGTTCCTTCTGGTGGGGTGCTTTGAAGCCTGATGTGGCCCGATATGTAGCCCAGTGTGCGACCTGTCAACAGGTCAAGATGGAGCATCGTAGGTCTGGAGGAGAGCTCCACCCACTTCTAGTACCACATTGGAAGTGGGAGGATATATATGGATTTTGTTACAGGGTTGAGGCTCAGCAGAGGTTTTGATGCCATTTGGGTAGTGGTAGACCGTTTGACGAAGACCGCACGTTTCATTCCGATTAAGGAAACGTGGCCGGTAAGTCGTCTAGCTGAGGAGTTCACCAGACACATTGTGAGACTCCATGGAGTACCGAGGACTATCGTCTCCGACAGGGATGGACGTTTTACCTCGAGATTTTGGTAGCAGGTACATACTGCTCTGGGGACGAGTCTCCACTTTACCACTGCCTATCACCCACAGACAGACGGACAGTCTGAGAGGACCATTCAGACCTTAGAGGACATGTTGCGGGCATGTGTACTAGATTGGGGACAAGTATGGCCAAATCATCTTCCACTAGTAAAGTTTTCATATAATAACAACTGGCACGCGTCTATTGGGATGGCACCTTATGAGGCTTTGTACGGACGGAGATGTCGTACACCGCTGTGCTGGGATGAGCCTAGCAAGGCTGATGGAGTAGCATCAGACCAAATACAGGATGACATCGCCCGGATTGCCTTAGTCCGGGAGCGGATGTTAGCAGCTCAGAGTCGTCAAAAATCATACGCCGATAAACGGCGTCGACCTTTGGAGTTTAGAGTAGGTGCACAGGTGTGGTTGAGGGTGTCACCTACGAGAGGAGTTAGACGTTTCGGCATTAAGGGGAAGCTGAGTCCCCGATATGTCGGTCCGTTTGAGATCTTAGAGAGAGTCGGAGAGGTTGCCTACCGATTAGCACTGCCACCGAGATTAGAGGGAGTCCATCCAGTTTTTCATGTATCTCAGCTGAGAGAGTACATACCGGATCCTAGACACATCATCAGTCATGAGGATCTGATAGTCGAGCCAGACCACACTTTTGTGGAGTACCCAGTAGCCATCCTAGAGCGTAGTACTAGGCATCTGCGTTCTAAGGAGATACTGATGTTGAGGATCCAGTGGTCTAGACGAGGAGCTGATGAGGCTACCTGGGAGACAGAGGAGAGTATTAGACGTAACTATCCTGAGTTCTTTGCGGAGTTAGCCGCTACCCCAGTATCGACGGGTTAGTATTGAGACGATACTTTATATGATTTCTGTGATTATATGTTTAAATGATTGTTTATGTTTACGTGCTTAATAGCGTGAGTAGTTAGCATGTCAGGAAGAAGTGAGATAAACTGAAGTGAGACTAGAATATAACTCTCGAGGGGGAATTGTTTGGGTAGATACCTTATTCTAAGTTTCGGGACGAAACCTATTTTAAGGGGGTACTGATGTGATATCCAGAATTTTTATTCCGTTTATTTCCGTAACAAATCGGATTTCGACCAGTTGATCCATATCCGTCTACTTAGTTAGGCACATTGTTTCAAAATTCATCATTTTATGTAGCTCCCCTTCACATAAAATGATAGGATCCTTGTTTCAAAAATTTATCATTTTATGTAGCTTTCCTTCACATAAAATGATAGAATCATTATAACCAATCCTAAACTATAACATGATCCGTATCCGTCTATTCCGTGCACCCGTTAGTCGAGATCTCGTTTCCGGACTGTAGCTAGCACCGGACTATTGCTCCCTTCAGCTTGCGCCAACTCCAGCCCGTATGCCAACGCCCAGCTTCGATCAGCCCAGTCCGTGATTCAGCCCAGCTTCAGCACCTTGGATCCACAGCTTCAGCCCATCTGCTACTTTACCTCTTCAGCCCGGCGTTGCCAGCTCCAGCCCAACGTCCAACCTTCCAGCTTGCCAGCTTCAGCCCACTGCTTCTTCAGTCCAGCGCCCATCTGCAGCCCATCTTCTACCCATCTTCAGCCCCAGCGGATCCAACTTCCAACAGCCCAGCAGCATGCCCACTTCGCAGCCAACAAAGAGAGGAGTCCAACCCAAGAAATAAAGGGCAAGAGGGACGGCCTGCTCCTTCTCTCTCCACAGCAGTTTGAACGTGGTATGTGCAGGCGTTAAAATTCCGTAAATCACGCGCCTATCTCTCCTCTTCCGATTCTTTCCTTGCTAGTGAACGCTGTCTTCTACACACGTACAGCTCCGCCAAAGACGTAGAAACACCCAGGAGAAACCAGTAGAGCAGTAGGAGTGAATCCCTACCTTCCGAAGCCTAGTACGAGAACTCGGTGAGTTTTGTGCCCCTTTCCCTTCTAATCTAGACGGCTTCTGTATGTGCATCTGTAACCGGAGGCATTGCAGTGCAACAACGGTTCTCCTTGGTAGAAGTCGCAGCAACTGGAACGACCTCAACCCAGGAGAACACTGTAAAGCGCAGCAAGGTAGGCCTTTTCCATTCCTTACGCTTCTTCCTTCTAGCTTGACATACATCTCTCACACCATCCTTCTCTATGCCGGACCGACTGCCCTTTTGTGCAAAGGAGACGAACTAGAGTCGTTTTGGAACAGCAGTAGACCAAGCCAAGTCTAATCTCAGTCCGGTATTAGACCCCTTCCCCTTGCTCCTGTTTCTGTTTTAAATGCAACGTGTATATAGAATGTAGAGTTTTGTTTCATAGGACTTGATCTGAGCTTGTGAGTGCAGTAGGTTTCGAACGCATGACCTGTAGACAAATTAATTAGTGGTTGCTGCTGACAGAGGGAATCGAAAGGGAGAAACAATGAACTGCTGGATATATAATTTTGTTTGCTTCAGTTTTGAAGTTAGAAACGGGCAATCTTGGAAACCAATGTTAGAGAGTTTGAATGATGATCCACCGTTGAAATTTTAATAGGTGATAGGTAGATATATGTAGGTTACTATATTAAAATTTGAGAAGAAATGAACGGTCGGATTAGAAGTTATAAGCTTCCAAAGTAGGGTAGTTAAGCAGTTTTTGTGAACATTAGAATTTTGGCTAAGTATAGAAATTGTAAGTGGAGTAGCCAACTTTGAGAAATTTTATAAAAATAATGGATGAACATTTTTGCGAAATTCTTGCTCCTAAGGGTAGATGGAACATCATAGATGATCTAGAGAATTATTTCGGAATTTTTATAAGCTTTTACGAATTTTATATTTGAAACCGAAGTTGGACCTTTACGATCTTTCGGAAAAATAGGAAAATAGGGAAAGTGCCAGTTTGTAACCAAACTAAACTTTAGGAGTTAGAATATGACTTTAGGGTCTCGAATAGGAGTTTAGACATGAATTTCGGAAAATTTGGAAGTTCCGGGACTAAGGGTAAAATGGTCATTTTACCATAAAATAGTACTGTAATTAGTTATTTCATATTACGATCTTCTATCTTAGAAGTCTTAGACTTCGAATTACGTTGGAGTGTGCTAATGCACTTATCTCCTTTGGCAGGCAACTGAGTTGCTATAGTTACAGAGCGAGTTTGATTTACAAAGAGTCGAGATTTACAACAGGTAAGTCATTTGGGCTTACTTAGCTGACTTCTAAATATGAGCATGAATGATGATAGTGGTGTATGATTGAGATGTTTAGAGTTATAGGTTGTGATAGATATTTACCGACCTATACTTGGCCTAAGAGTAACGGGCGGTGGCATTCTGCTCAGTTAGCTTGCGGGCGCTGGGGGTTTCTTTAGGGACTAGTCCATACTCGGTTTGTAGTGATGCTACCGGCGGAGGTCAGCTAGACCTACACCCAGTTGGATAAGGAACGGAGGCGAGAACTGTTAATAGCTCTCGTGCCACAACTGTAAAATTGAATAAGATGAATCACCTAAATAATAGATAATAAACGGTTGAGTGCCAGCATGATGTTTGTTTATAATTTTTCTGCGTGTGTTTGTGCTGTTGTTATTCTACTTATATTTAGATAGTTACCTAACAGTTGTTAAGTTGTGTAGACTTACCACAGGTTAGAGCAGATGCCGAGTGATCCGGATGGTAGTGGTCAGCCGGGGTGTCGTACTTTTAGGATGTGATGCAGTTTCTTTATTTGTGGGATTTTCCAGTTAGACCTTGGTTCTTTTCTTTCTTTTCGTACTTTATTATCTTATCTTTTCCGGCTGTTGGTTGTTCTGGTCACATTCATACATTGTTAAGACTGAATTTATGATTTCCGATTTTTCCTTATCTGTGCCTTGTTGTAAGATCTTGTTAAGTTGTTGTCAAACTAAGGTCGGGACCCACTGTGCGGTCCTAACCAGTAACTTCCCAAGTTGTAAAATTTGGGGTGTTACACCGACAACGGCGCCAAAAACTTGTTCGCTCCAAAAGGTGTGTGCAAGCTTTAAAATTTATAATCCAAGAAGTATGCTTGAACAATATGTGAACCCGTAGTGTACGGATCAATTGCAATAAAAGTAAGAATTCCAAGGGTCGAACATAGGGACAATGGTGAAACAAAGCACGAAATCAGGTAGTCAAATATTGCTAATAACTACGAATTAAAGCAATCAAAGATGATATAAAGTCAGATAAAGGAAATGCGGATTCTAGGGATTAAAGCATCTAATTGTGGTTCCGACTCAAGATCTCAAAAGATAACGTGGACAAAGCTGAGGTTTGCAAAGGGAAGGTGTTTATAAGGTGGGAATAGATCACCGGGTAAGTCTCACTACTCACTATCCCAAACCAAAGATCCTTTTACCGGGTAAGTCTCAAGGCACCAAGGAAATGAACTATAATCTCAAACCAACACACCACCCAAGGGGATAGAATCAACCTTTACCGGGTAACTCTCAGGCTAACTCACAAAGATGGGATGCAGGCACACTCAAACCCCAATAAAGGATAAACCTTTATTACCTACACTCATGATCTTAGGTAAACAAACAAAAGAATCACCGGGTAAGTCTCATCCTAGGCTTGCATTGAACCAAGAAAGGTATAACAAGGATAGGATTTGGCAAACTTAAACTCTTAACTTAGATAAGATTCAGAAAAGGTTCACCTCGTTCATTTATATTCCATCCCGGCCGAGATGTTCAATGACTGACCGAGGTGTTCTACGGTTAAGGTAAAGGCTCGAGCTTTCAGGGTCCTACTAGGATTAAGATCATTCTATCATCGTCTTTCCCACAACTTTCAGCCAATCACCCTAGAATCGCATAAGAAAAAACTTAGCCAACAATCATCATGATAACAATAATCAAATTAATAGGAAAGAATCAATATTCGAACAAGAAAACCTTAAGAAAAAGGTCTCAATAACTGAATCAAAACAATCAACAAACAAGCGTTGCTCAGTCACAAATCAGCAAAGACAATAAACCAAAAGAATTCTAAGAAGATCTTACAAAGCTCCTTCAAAAGCCAACTCCAACTATGATTCCTTCCTTCCTTGAACTTCAACCCTTCAATAGCTTCCTTCAACTTCTTTCAAAACTCCAGAAAACCCTTCAATTGCTGGATGTTCCAAGCATGGATGAATTGTAGAAAATCCAACCCTTTATATAGGAGAATTATCTTCCAAAGATAAGATATCTTAAAAAGATAATTTCCTAGAAAATATATCCATATCTCTTAAAATAAATCAGCCAAATATAATATCTTCTTTCCAAAAATCCAGCCAAAAATATAAGATATCCTCCTTCCAAAAATAGGTCTCATCCAAAAATAAAGATCTCGCCCACGACAGGGTGTTCGCCTCGGTCGGGACGCTCCTCAAGATCACCTCGGTCGAGGTGACACTGTAGCTGACCGAGGTGAATCTCAACTGAATGTGAATCATCTCGAATCTGGTCTAAAATTAATCTTCTCAATTATTTCCAAGCTCCCTGAGATCTTCTTAATGCTCCAGAATGTAGCTCCAATGACTCCTTAGCTTTCTTAGCTCCATTTTGGTCCAAAACGTGCCATTTTACCTACAATTACAATGAAACTAGGTGTAGACCTCGATTCCCGCAAAGGTAGACAAAACAACAATATAATCAAAGAACATACATCCATACATGCAGATTTATGAAGATAAAATGTCTAAACTAGCCCTTAAATATAGACTATAATACATGCTATCAGTTCGCCTTGTTGTGCTGAATATACTTACTTTGCTTTATATTTAATCATGTCGGGCTAATCTCTATCATGATCTAAGGATTAGAATATTAGATGGTCTCTATAATGATTTGATTTATTATTGCATATATGTTTATGAATTGAGATTGTGATATTGTTTCTTTTCAAAGCTCTTCGTTTTCACCTTTTATTTACCATCGAAAGAAGCGACGTTTATAATTGGTTTAGATAAAAGAAAATGTGTTAACCAACAATACTATTTTATTGGACTTGTTGAAAAACACTTGGTTTAAGGGGTTGAATCCTACATTTTACTTCAAAGATTTCTAGCAATCGTAGAAACCTTTAGTCTTTGTACATTTTCTAACTTGCGGTAACCGGCGAGTTTTTTTCTTAGTCTTTTCTAGATTTGTAAGTTTTTCAATGGTTTTTCTATTTACTTTACACAACCGTCGGATTGAAGACGCAATCAAGTTAAGACACGGTCTTTATTTGCCCATGTCAAATGCTATATTAGATAGTTCCCTACAATGTTTACACATCAATGTTCATGAGTCTCATATATGCAATATTACTTTAATTCATTATAATGGGATTCTTGTTTTTTTAGATCAACCTTCCTTCATATATTTGCCCACAATCAATCGTTGCTTTCTCTTCTTCTCTTTCTCTTTCTCTTCTCCCTTTTACTTAGAATAACTAATTATTAGTATTTTCAAATCAAACATAGTCCATGTGATTTCGACACTCGATTTACTATAACCGACCATGTCATCCTTGCAGATAGGTTTTAGGACTATCAAGTTTTTTGCGCCATTGTTGGGGACTAGTGACAGAATTGTAATACTTAATTTTTGGTTATTTTTTAGTTTCTAACTGATTTTCTCCCCCCCCCCCCTTTATCTTTGCTTTGTAGACTAGATTGGTGCATGTGAAGAGTTCGGGAACCAAACAAACTTGTCCCTCTAGACAACGAGATTGAGCGCACTCTCCGTAAACAAAAATCTACAAAGAAAATCGTTGCAAATCAAGCCATGGCCGGACTGGAAAATCAAGTCGAAAATCCAAACAACCAACTCCCTACAGTAGATGCGCAAACTAAAATTGTTAGGCTCAATGTTGCACTTGCCATTGAAAGGGCTCGTTACCCTCAAATGTTGGATGCTAGGATGAATCCTAGGCAAATGGTCCCGAATCATGCTTTTGTCCTCTCTACACTAGAAACTCAAGATTTCAATCTCAAGATAGACACCATAAGGCTCATCCAAAATGACCAATTCTCAAGATTGTTGAACGCGAATCCGCATCAACACTTATAGAATTTTGAGAATATTATGAGCACTTAAAGTTATGAGAACATTACTCTTGATGCTTTGAGAATGCGGAAGTTTTTCGTTGACATGAAAGGGTGTAAACTAGCTCTAGAATCATCATCTAGATACCTTTGCTACTTGGGAGGTATTAACCACAACCTTCTTGAGCAAATACTTTCCTGCCAACAACACTGTTGAGATTAGGAAGGAGACTTCTCACTTCGACGCGGAGGATGGTGATAATATCCATGCCGCTTGAGAGAGATTTAATGAGCTACATCATTCGTGTCCTCACCGTGTATTTGAAAAGGGGGCACTTCTTGAATATTTTTATAGTGGTTTAAACAATACAACATGGAATCTAGTTGATACCGTTAACTCCCATGAATTTACAAAAATGAATAAGGATGAAGCCGGTGACTACATTGTAATAGCTACAAAACACACCGAAAAGTACACCAAAAAGCGTAACAAGACACTAGGTATCTATAGCATCATAGGTGATGACATGATTGACAAGTTAGTTGAGAACGTGCAAGCCTTGATGAAACTCGTCGAAGGTAATCCTATCACCTCAGTTTCGAATTTAGATACTAATATAAATTTTCTTTTTTTTTTTTGCAAGGGCACATGCCATGAGATATATAGAGGATTGTTCGGCCTTCAATGAACACATGATATATTATGAGACCACGGAACAAGTGAATAATCTTGGAAATCAAAGAGAAATCAAAAGGAGTATCCCTACACAAGATCTTCCTTCCCAAAAATTAATTTCCCACAATTTCAAAGGAGGAATTTCCCACCCAAATATCCCGCACAAACTGATGAAGATAAAACTCTATAGAAAATCACTCGAAGACAAAACACTTTGTGGATCCATTGGAGATATTAGAAACTTGAGTATAAGTTTTGAAGATAAATTTAGCGCGCTGGAGAACACGGTGGAGGTAATAGGCAAAGACCATAAGATGCTAGAAAATCAAGTTGTTCAACTAAGCCAACAAATGGAGAAGATACAAGAAAAACTCCCTACAACTACGAAAAACAATCCTAGAGGAGTTTGTCATTACCCTAAGAAGCGAAAAAAAAGACCGTAGATATAGTAGTAGTTGAGAAGACGATGAAGAGGATCACTGAGGTCACTACACCATTAAGAAGTATTGATAGCATTTGAAAAAAGTTATAATATAGAGTCGTAATGTTTTTATAAACTCTATGACAAATCCTGCTATGATAGGTTACAGTTATTTATAGCGCTTATGCAAACATAATAAAAAAAGTGGATCAATTATATCGTTTCAACAAACACTATGGAAAATTGGACAGTGATAGCGTTTCCTCAAACCCTAAGGAAATAAGGTCATTGATAGTATTTGCTAAAACACTATGAAAAAGTGGACATTAATAGTGTTTCTTGAAACGCAATGGAAATAGGGTCATTAATAGCGTTTGCGAAAAAACGCTATGAAAAATTGAACAATAATGGTGTTTCCTCAAACTCTATGGAAAAAGGTCAAACATAGCGTTTTAATAAATGATATAAAAAAAACGCAATGGAAATGCTTTGAAAAACATTATGGAGACGTTATAGAACCCAATAACAGTTTTTTCCACAAATACTATAGAGCCTAATAATAGTATTTTTAATTGAGCCTTAATTGTTGCGAAACTTCTTGTTTGATAAAAACTCCTTCAAAAACCTTGAATATTTGGGCATTTGTTCCAATGCCTTGACAAGTAGAATCTTCATGTAAAGCTTGTTCATTTGCTCTAGAGATTTTCTAAAATATTCATCCATCTTCTTCATGCTACAAGTCCGAGAAATGAGGTATATATAGCTTAGGAGGTGTAGTGACAATTACCTCTTCGGGAGCAACTTTTTCCTCCATGATTTTTTTCGTAGTCATCTCAGTGGCTACGAGATTTGCATTCTCTTTTCCTCTTCTCAGTGTGATGACGCAAACTCCTCTAGGATTGGTTTATGTGGTGGCAAGGAGTTTTCCTTGAACCTTCTCCATTTTCTAGTTGAGTTGGACAACTTGAGTTTCCAACATCTTATGGATTTTGTCAATCATGTCAACAATGGTTTTCATCCTGCTAAATATTTTCTCAAAACTCATGATTGAGTTTCTAATATCCCTAATCGATCCTGCCATAGCCTGTTGTCTGTTTGTGAGCTTTTCTAGAATTTTGTCCTGCGTGATTTGTACAGGAGATTGTGCTTGATTAGGGATGGATCTCTGAGCGGGAAATTTCTTCATTGGCATTATGGGAAATTCCTTTGTGGGAATGGGAGTCTTGCATATGCATTCTCCGTTTCATAATCTCTTTGATTTCCTAGATAGTTAACTTGTTCCACAGCCTCATAAAGGCTTGCACATTCTCAATAATTTTGTCATGGCATGTGCCCTTGCAAAATTGACAGTTTATATTAGTATTCAAATTAGCAACTGAGAGCATGTGATTACCGTCAACGAGTTACATAAAGGCTTGCACATTCTCAACGATTTTGTCAATCTTGTCATCATCCTTGATATTAGAGACACCTCGTGTCTTGTTGCGCTTCTTAGTGTGCTTCCTTGTGAGTTCAAAAGCAGCAACAAGGTAGTCCCAAGATTCATCCTCGTCACTCTTGAAAATCCATGGGAATTAGTGGTGTCAATCAAATCCTGGTAGTGTCATTTAGACCACTACAAAAATATTCAAGAAGTGTTTCCTTCTCGAATCCATAAAGAAGGAATGAGCGCAACAACTCGTTAAATCTTTTCCATGCAAAATGTAAAACGACCGGAATTTCTATTCTGGAAACCGACCCTCGTGACTCCTATTGGAACATTTGAGAGTGGTGATTAGTAGTAGTCGCCACTCCCGTGGCCTCAAAGACCCGCGGTCGCGGCCGCCTTGTGTTGCCGCGGTCGCGGCGAGGTTTTTCCGCGGGTGAGGTGAGTTGACAGGTCGGGATGAGAGTGTTGTTTGTATCCAACCTTTCGTCTCTTCTCCTTCTAACCCGACCTTTGAACCCAAAACTTCTTACCCGGAATGATGATTCTCTTAACTCTTTTCTGTCCATATTCATCTCCTCCTTCATCTCATCTTCTCCCTTGATCTCTCCTTGTGCTTCCTCATTCAAGTGCGAGCTTGTTCATCACGTAGGTTAGAGATTGGGGATCCTTGGGATCTGCAAGAGCTGATAGTTAATTCCTCATCCTCCCTCTCTCTTTCTTCTTCTTCCCTCCTTCACCTCCTTGTGTGTGAGGCTTGGAGCATGACTCACTCATGGTTGCTCCCCCACCGTGTGTTGCATGTGGTTGATCTCATCCACGTACTGGAGTTGAGTTGTTGTTCTAGTGGTGGACGTCAACGGATGAGCAATCCAGCCAAGAGGCACCAAAGAACCTTCACCGTTCACTTTTAGAGTTCTCCCGTGACCGCGCCTTCAGCAAAGTCACCGCCCCAGCGCCTCGGACCATTGCGGTCGCGGCGTCTTGGGCATTATCACCACGGTCGCACCTTTTCCTTCCCGTAGTCGCATCTTTCCTCATGTGATTACCTAATTCTTGAGCACGTTGATCTCCCTCTTATCCTAATTAGTTTAGTAATAGTATCATGCTAGGTTGGAACCTAGCATGACTAGTTGGAATGCAAAATAGTGGTATAAAGAGTTATTTTATGGATTGAAAGCCTTATGCAGTTTTGAGGATGATTTGTGAGAATGTCGAGTATAACATGTCATTGATAAAATCTTATGGGAACCTTTGAGACTAGAATGGGGAACATTCTAGCATGTCGTTAATATAATCTTGTGAGGATCTTTAAGACTAGAAGTAGAAATCATCTAGCACGTTGTTATATGATCTTGTAGAGCTTATTGAGACCAGAAGTAGGAACCTTCTAGCATGTGGTTATATGATCTTATAGAGATCATTGGGACTAGAAGTTGAGGACTTCTGGCATGTCGGATAGTCGTTAATTTGTGTGCCTTGTTTCATCAGGCGTAGAGTATTTTCCTACGGGAAGCTAAGAGCGGTTTTTCATATGGGATTACTTGATACAGGTAAGTCTCTTGGACTTACTTAGCTGACTTCTATGTGTTAGTTTAATTGTAATGGTGATGTGTGTTTCGTGATTATTAACCATAACCAGACTAGGACGACCTTGTATATTAATTGGCCCAAGTATATGATAATCGGGCGGCGACAACTTGTCCAGTTATACAGGATATTGGAGGTTCTTTGCGACTATTCCACACACGTACACAACGAGATGCATCGGATCCAGTCCTATTGATGCAAGGGGACTGAGGCGAGGTTTGGGAGATCCTCGTGTCACAAAAGAAGTTGAATAAGTAAAGTGAATCACTTAATGAAGATAATAACATGTGAAGTGTGAGCATGCTATGTGTTATATATTACCTTATGTGTGTTTGTGTTGTTATTGTTATTCTTATATATAGAATGTTAACTAACGGTTTTAAACCATTGTTGTAGAAGGCCTGCAAGATAGGGATCTTGTCGAATGGTCAACCGGGGTTTACGTACATATAGGACGGGATGTGGGTTTATATTTTATGTTGCATTTGACACTATAGTATTAGTACTCGGCTGGGAGTCTTTTTTTTTGTTTCGGATCATGACATTGCTGCATTAAATCTATTTCGGTTTTACATTTATTTGTGCCTTGTTGCAAGATCCGGTGAAATTGTTGTCAGGCTAGGGTCATCACTCATTGTGAGGTCCTAACTAGTATCACCTTGAGTTCCGAGAAGTTCGGGTGTTACACATGGTATCAAAGCTCTAGGCTGACAACAATGGCACTCGCAATCTTCGAAAAAAGGCTAAATAGATAAATAAACAGAACCCGAAAGGGGTCTGAATTTTAAAAGGAATATTGTTTTAAACCATGTGCATAGTCGGTATGGGAGAGAATGTACGGGGACCACCACTATTTTCGCGGATCTCGGCAACCTAGTTTGTAATTTGAACCTTAGTTGCTTTTCTAGACTTGGATTTATTGTCGTAGTTTTATCTTAGCCTTATGCGATAGTTACATCCTCATCGGCCATCGCATATGGCATGTACAAGGAAAACATTTACTATAGGACGAGGTAGAGGTCGACCACCTCTTCCTCCTACAGTTCGTGGACACGGCCGAGCAGGTAGACCTCCAATAGCGAGAGGTCAAGGCAGAATCCCCATTGATGATCCACCAACAAATGAGACTATGGCTGAAGAAGTTGTTGAGGGTGTTATCCCCGAGGTCGGGAATGGACCACTGCTAGGTCCGGAGCACGGAGAGCGTCGATCGAGTCAGGTCGCGTCTTCATAGGAGTGACTGAGTACTGTGAGTACGTCTAGTGGGTTGAGGAGGCAATCCGGACTGGGGGGGACCTGCCCGAACCCCACTAGTACCGGCGAGATCGGTTGAGGTTTCGCAAAGAGTGACCCAGAAATTAGTTGCACCTGCGAGAGGAGTTGAGGTCATCCGACCTCAGACCGAGACTAGAGCACCGAGACCGGATTTCTGGTTGAAAACTTTCAACCAGCTGAGAGTACCCCAATTCGAGGGGAAGGTGGGGCTTGAGGTAGAGCATTGGCTAGGACACGTCGAGACAAATCTAGAGTCGATCTGTTGCCCCGAGGATCGACGAGTGGATTTGGTATAAACCTTATTCTGGGACCAGGCGCAGTACTAGTGGAGGACTGCCCGCAAAAAGGTAACAAGTTTTGAGCACATGAGGGATCTCATTAGGGAGCGTTTCTACCGTGTCACTCCGAGGAGGGAGAGACTACAAGATTTTCTCGAGCCTGGGTTCGAGGACATTCCTGTTTCGGAAAAAATCGGGAAGTTCCAGGAGGAGTTATCACTGTTGGGTCTGGCCGCACCTCTAGAGGACCAGCATGTGTATTTGTTTTCCCGTAGGCTGAGGGAGAGTACCTGTGCGTATTTGGCGGGTTTTCGCAATAACTCCCTGATGGACTTTTAGGATCAAGCATCAGCTTATGAGAGGGATCGACCAGGTCCGAGGAGGGTTGTTGATAGCATGAAATATGACTATATTTTAGGCACTTGTTTTGATTGTTTTTCCCTCTTAGATGTGTACATAGATATGAGTTTGAAGCATTTATGAGCACATTCACCTATTTTGTCGATAAGGATATCTACACAAGCTTTGTTATATTTATAGGTGAATAAATGCTTGAATTGGAGCATATATGCAAAGGGATAGGAGTATTGGATCATGATAGATGCTTTGGAGAAGCTAAGGAAGGAGCATAATTAGAGAACTTCACGAAACAAAGGCTTTCACAAAGGCTTTTGAGTTCCACGACCGTGGTTATGCATTGAGTTCGTGGAAGCTGATTTCGAAGAGCAACAGAAAGTTCCACGCCCTAAATCACGGCCGTGGAATGTTACACTAGGCCATGATTTCCATGACGATGCCACGTGTCATATTTGCCACGTTAGCGATAGTTATTGGGCTTTCTCGTAACCCTATTTTTTCCCTATAAGAAGGCTGAAGGAGGGAGAAAAAAGGGATCTCGCATACGCTCGCATAGGGTTTTGCATTGACGAGTGTTTGCATCCGAAGAGAGAGATTTTGGATCATTGCTTGGGAAGATTCTGAGAAGGACGCGATTTGGAGATTGTGTACTTCGAGATTTTCTTAGGGTTTACATTTGGAGACGGATTGACATCCCGTTCTTCATTGTTTCTTAATATTGTTGTGAGGATTTTATTTCCCTATTCCGCATTCATTAAACACATACATTGGTTGTTTGGATTTGAGATTGATTGTTTAGTTTTTATTGAGTTTTTGAGGATTTTACTTTTTTCTCTTCTTAACTTGATATTTGATTCAATGATGATGGTTATTGGCTAAAACCCTTTAGCAATTCTAAGGTGAAGGGTTGATTGTTGTGGATTAGATAATGATAGATCGATCGTAAACCGATTAGACCCTGAGAGTGCGAGAAATCTCATCCACAGCCTTTTCCACGGTTTGTTCTTGAAAACCACGGCCTTGGTTCTTCAAGATCTAGCCTTGATTTTTTCTGTCGTATGACCTTTGCTTTTTCTTTTGATCCAAAGTTAGAGATATGCTTTAACCTAGTCTTGGCTTGTCTTTCCTAGGTAGTACTGAGACTCAACATCCTCTATTTCGGTTTCGAGTGTCACAACCTTAACCGTTTTGGCTTATCTTTGATTCCTTGGGTTTGGGCATGGGTATTTGAGAGTAATTCTTATCCTTTGATCCTTCTATATTGCAGCCTCAACAACCTTTATAGAGAGAGTCTTTGGGTAAGACATATAGGGTTTTGGAACTACACCGTACATTACCTTACATTAGATATACCTTTGCAATTCCGACTCTGTCCTTATATATCTATAGAATATCTTGAATCGATTGCCACAATTGGATACCTGGATCTTTAAGATTTTAGTTTTCCCAATATTTGCAAAGCTTCTATACTTTACTTGCTCGATAATTTGTAAACTGAATTTCATCCCCCAAATCCTTCAGTTCAATACTCTGAAATTCTTGCTTTACTACGCCGATCCGTACACTGCGGGTTCGCTTGCTTTGATTTCAGTTTTATAATTTTAAAGCTTATTTCCACGCACACTTTGAGGCGAACAAGTTTTTGGCGCCGTTTCTGGGGATTTTTTTTAGACCAAATTCGGCTCTCGGTTGTCGAGCTTGGGAGCTTTTGCTCTTGTGATTTGATTAGTCTTTTTGAGTGATTTTTGCAGATTCATTAGGTATATTTGAAGGACTAGATCTACCAAAGATCTCGTTCTTTTTGATCCCGAACTTGAGAAAACTTTGAGAAGAAAGTTGAAAGAGAAAAGATGGCTGAAAATAATGAGAGAAATATCCAAGAGGAGTTGGATGAAGCTCGAACTCAACTCCTTTTGAGCGAGAAGGCTCGCTTGGAGGAAAAGGAACGAAATCAGTTTCAAATAGATGAGCTTCGAGCAATGATTCTAGACATGAAACTAGAGAGGAATGATGCTAAGAAGAAGAAGAAAGTTAAGAAATCTATTGCTGAATCATCCGACGATGATGACATGCCGGAACTAGAGGATATTGCACTAATAATCCATTCAGTTCATGACAATCCTATACCACATGTTGATCATCGCGTTCCCGTTGGAGATGTGAGAGCCGCTGATGGAGGGAATGAACCACGAACCCTTGGACAGCGGATGGATCCAATTCAGCAACCACGCCGTTTAGGTGTGAATTTCGGAGGTGAAGACGTCCAGGATATCGGGTTTAGCCCGCAAGTTATTACCATGGTTTGCCAAAGCCAATTTGGTAGAACGAGTGCTGAATCTCCACACCAACACTTACAAAATTTTGAGATTCTTATGGAGACATTGAAGCCGAAGAGAGCTGTCAACAACAACTACAAGATAAAACCGTTCTTTTTCTCTTTGAAGGACAAGGCTTTGTCTTGGTATCAAGCTCTTCCGGCTGGAAGACTTAACACATGGGAGGATTTATCTTCGGAGTTCCTCACCAAGTTCTTTCCGCCATCCAAGACGGCGGAATTGAGAGATAAGATTAATGATTTTTCTATGAAACCTAACGAAAGTTTGTTTCAATCTTAGGAAAGGTTTCAGGATCTTCTATTGGATTCCCACACTATGGCATTTCAAAGCTGGCGTTGTTGGAGATCTACTACAAGGGATTGGATATAGAGACACAATTTAAACTCCAATCTCTTTCTTGTGGTATATTCATGGACATGAGAGAAGATGACGCTTGGGACTTTATTGAGAAGCAAGCCCAAGTGATTGAGAAGTATTCTCACTGGAAAGTGGATCCGAGTAATCGGAACCAAGGAGATCCGGGAGCAAAGTTGACTCAAGCTGCACAAACTCAAATATTTTCCCTCAACAATGAACTCAAAGAGTTGAAGGAAGTCATAAGAGCTGGCCTTCAAAAGATGAAGGAGCAAGAAGTTGGCTACCTAGGGAGAGATAACAACCATGGCAATAGAAACCTACCGGAACAATAACTGGAACAACAACAACAATAGGAACTCCAACAACAACAATTGGAGATCCAACCAACAAAACTCCGGTAATTCCTATTCGCAAAATGACAATTCACTAACACCTCCATCTTCTTCTACTCCTTTGAAAAGACAGGGTCAAACATCGAATGGCTCGGGCAAGCCGGAGAAGGATAACCATGACGCCATGATGGAGACAATCTTAGGAAAGCTCCAAGGATTAGAGAATCACATCACTTCGGTTGATACGGCACAAAAAGCCTTAGAAAATTAAGTGTTCAGCAAGGCCGGAGAAGTTTCTAGAGACCAAGGGAAACTTCCCGGAAAGACGGAGGACAACCAGAAAGGAAGGGTGATGGCGATTACTACTAGGAGTGGTGACCGAAGGTATTTCTATGGTCGTCTATACCCAATCAAAAGTAAATCCCGACTTAGCACTAAGAACAAGTATAGTGATTAAGTAAGGGTCGAACCCAAGAGAGTTAAGGTGTTTTAGAGGCAATTATCGATTATAATGACAAGTGACACAAGGGGGGGGGGGGTTGAATTGATGCACAAAAACTTATGAAAATGATTAATGCGACAAGAAAGACAATAATGGATGAATCTACACTAGGTTGATTCTAAGCATGCAATTGCTACTTTGATGAGTTCCTTTTACAAGTTTTCAAGTAATCTCCCGTCTCGATCATATATATGTGTTGAGCCAACCGGCATCAACACAACTTAACAGGTTAAAGTTCCGTAAACCTACAAGAACAAATAACAAGTTAGCTTTCAAATAAAGACAAAGGGATATAAAGAGAAGATTAAAACCGTTAAACTTATCTTTATATTTGTGTTCCTTTTCCTCAAGTAATCACAACCCGTTATTAATTAAAGTTGCTACTAGATTAAAGACCCGAACCCGGAACCTATTAATCCTAGTTGTTTACATGCACTTTAGAACCTAAGGTGATCAATCTCAAGCAATAGTAAACATGCAATTTAGACAATGGAGATCAAGGAAACACAAAGTATTACTGAATGAAAACTTAGATTAAAAAGAACTTACAAGTAAGGTAACAATGCAGCTTCAAACCAACCCAATGTAGCGAGGGAGTTAGCAACTCATTACAAGGAAGCAAGACAATCTAATTGGATAATTTGTTAACTAACTAGATGCTAAGATGGATTACTCTAGCAATCAACCAAGGACTATTTATACTACATAAGACACTAAATAGGAGTAAATGGCCGGCCCAAAACCGCCACCTTAAATGCCATAAAGGTGGTGTAAACAGCCGGAGTAAAGCTTCTGGCGTTAAACCGCAGGGGCGGCCTTCAGGAACCGTAGGGGCGGTTTAGGCAGAATCGATTGATCTTCTTCAGAGCCGCTGGGGCGGCTACACAATTCCGCTGGAGCGGATCTTTAATGCACTTCAATGTCTGACCTTTCTCCTTCCTGACGTTTCTGATGCCAAGCCGCCGGGGCGTCCCTATGTCAACGTAGGGGCGGTGACATAGCCTCTTCGCCTTCCAATTCCCAGGTTGAGGCGCAGGCAGGGGCGCAGTGGGAGACGCAGGGGAGCTGGTCTTCATTTCTTCAAGGCAGGTCACCGCAGGGGCGCCAAGAAGTGGCGCAGGGGCGGTGACACTCCTCATGGTTGGCGTTGGTGAAGGCGGAGGGAGCGCTCCAGTGGAAACGTCATCCGCAAGGGCGGCTGCAAGGACCCGCTGGGGTGGTGAGGCAGCAGAAGTTTTGCTTTGTGATCGATCTTCACTTCTAAGTGCTTATAACTCCTTCTTTAGCTTCTTTTGATCTTCTTCTTCTGAACCAAGGAGTTAGTAGCATAAACCGACACTAATGCAATAAAAATACTCTAAAAATTACCCTAAATGATAGTGATTCCATCACCTATCAAACTCCCCCATACTTAGACCTTTTACTCGTCCCGAGTAAAAACAAAAGACATCAATTTGACTCAAAGGCCTCACGAAGCATGAGCAAGCGGAAAGACAATGAAAAACAAGAGAAAAGCCAAGAAAGAAAGAAGGAAAAGAGAGGAAATGTGAGAAAAAGAAATACTACCATCCTTATCGCTCCAAGAGTGGCCTACCCGGACAACCTCCTTATGACTCCCCTTCTTATGTCGCCAAAACGCCAGAAGGGAAACCTACACCCGGTGTCGCTCATTTTGCCAAGGCGCCCTTTCGGGTTTTCACCTTGCCACTCTTCTTCTTTTCTCACTTGAATTCACATCCCTCAAGTCCAATTTTGCACCAACTTAAGGTTGGTCGGACTACCTTCTTTTTTACCTAAACCGCCCTTTCGGGTTTTCGGTTTATCCAAGGACAAAGTGTACCTCACGTAGGAGGGGAACACAACAAACCCAAACCAACCACCTAATGTACGAGAGTCCTCGGCCTGTCACCCTGCCAGATCACCCAGTAGCGCCTAACCTGTAAACATCTACAACACGGTATGAAACCGTTAGCTAACCATACATATATGAGGTAATGCATAAGCACAAGCACAATCATGAAAGATAAACACAACATGCTATCACACATTTACCCATTTATTATCTTTATATAAGAACCATTCACTCAAAAACCGTATATATATAGATAGATGAAAGTATGTGACACGAGGACCGATACATCCCCACCTCTGAGTGCAATGTCCAATTGTACGAGTATCGGTCACACAATCCGTGTACCTTATGGGAGTGGATTGCGCCCTTCCTGTAAACCAATCTGGCCCGATATCAGAGAACCTCCCAGACTTCACGGCGGGATGAAAGGGAAAGGTTATCACAGCCACGCAGTGGGGCAGTCAATAAAACATAGGTCGATAAAAATGACAACTCATGCTATCATAGCAAACATATAAAGCACACACCACTCATGCAAACACCCAATATAGGGATGGTAGCTAAGTAAGTCCTACGGACTTACCTCAACCTCGTACAATCACAACCACGATCAACCTCCAATCCTGGGAGAGACACTGCCTAATAACAAGGCATAAAGAGATATCAATACTCCTATCAATCAAAAAGGTCATTTCTAGACCCAAGGGATCCTTATCATAATCAATCTATAAGCCTCACAACCAACTAAACCTCAATATCTCAACATAACTCACAATTCCTCAAATCTCAAGGCAGTATCTAATCAACATTCCTCAATCTCAATTCTAATCCAAATTTAATTAATTAACCTTTAATTAATTAATTAGATTTCGCTAGAATAACGTTTTGCCCGTAGGCAATTCTAAACCCCCTCTCATCAGATTTCATCAAACAAACAACCCATAATCACCAGAATAATATAACGACCATAATGGAATACCTAATTGTCCTATTTGACAAGTCTAAAGTCAATTTAGGCCAAATCGCAGTACGGAAAACGAAAAAATTCATAACTTATTCGTTACTAACCCGATTGACGATCTGAAAGAAGATTCGAAATCACAACGACGCAGGCTACGCATGAACATCATCAAATTCATCGGAATCTGAGTGACGGAACCGTCCTGGCGACATATATGCTCGACCAGCCCTCCATATACTCGGAAATGCAGAAACTCGGTACCGTTATGAAGAGAATGAAGAGAGGAATCCGGAAACTCAAACGGAATTGAAATCGGATTAGAAACGGAGAGTAGATCTGAGGTTGAAGGTTGAGAGAAATCAGAGCTTTTACGAGGAAACGTGAAAGGAAATGAATTAATAAAGGATTTTCCGCTATTTATAGTGAAGACGATAATTATCCTTTAGTAAAGTCGATAATTATCCTTTAACCGATCCAAAGGCGGGTCGAACCTCTTTCTCCAAACTTTTCGAGATTGGGACATTAAATCTGGAATATTGCAGGGACAATTATTCCACAACTGTCTCGGAAAACTTGTATTCCTAAGCCGTCTTTCTTAGCCGTTAAGAAACGAAATAGCGACTCTTTTGGCCGTTTTGCCTCTCCATGTTATTTCATATCTAGGACATATTCGATGTCCTGATCATTTCTCTCAACTGCATTTTTATTAATTGGAGCTCCCAAATGCTCCAAATAACACTGGAGGGTAAAAATAATTACCGGGGGAAAAGTAAAAATTTCCCCAAACGTCCAAAATTACGCCAGGAACATAACGGTGGGACTCTTACTCATCACTTGCGAAATCTTCGCGAGTTATATGTCAATTACTATCAACGATTAAGTTAATCAACATTAATTAGAATTCGGAAATCCTAGCTATTACAGAAGTGCTCCTGCCGGCGGTAGATGTCATCAATGCGGTCCAGCTGGGCAGACATCCGGCGACCAAAAGAGGTCTCAAAACTGGTCTTCCAATCCAGCTCCTGAGCCTCCAACTACTGCTGCTGGGCTGCCTCCCAAGCCTCCTGCCTCTGTTCGAAGTGTGAGGTCATGGAGGTGGCAAAACTGGTCTGCCAGCTCTGCTGCTGCTCCAGCATAGTCCGCTGGTAATCGGACTGCCATGTCCGGTGTTGGGTCGTCTTAGCCGCCATTTGAGCCTGAAGGCTCGCAAGGGCCGGGTTCTCCTCTGGTGCCGTCGTGGGCATCTCCTCGTCATCAGGGATGGGCAGATGCTCCTCCTGATGGGCCCGGCTGGAGCTGGCAGCATGCCTCTCCACAATGGCCACTAGTGGCCTCCTCGGAACGAAAGGATCTGCCGGAATGTAGAGCTCGGAGAGCTCACCTCCTAATGGTAAAGGCCGGGGGAGGTAGGTGAGGTGACTCCCATCTGCAAGGGAGATCCAAAATAGGTTCTCCCCGTCCCGCCGGAGGAGCTTGCACCTCCTAAGCATCCCCTCAGTGTAGAGAGGAGCCGCCATCCCGTCCTCTAACTCGGATAGGTCAATCACTTGTGAGGCGATCAAAGAGATCACCCCACCGCCGAAAATATCCCTCGGCTCATCCCTCCTGATCCGCTTCAAAGCGGCAAGGAAGAGAGAGGGTCAATCCATCACCTTCTCGCTCTGTGGAAGGCACTCGTGAGGATCTTTGAAATCAACCTCAAACTGGGGTGAGTGAGTTTGTTGGAGTACTCACCCCCAGCATGGAATTCCGACCCGGTAGCTACTTGCCAGAACTCGCACAGGTCTGGGGCCGGGACTGAATCCCACCAGTTCTCAGAGGGGTTTAGAGTCACCCCAAAAGCTTCCCGTAGATCGGCGTAATCGAGAGTGTATTTTACCTTGTTGAACTTGAAGGTGAGGCCGATACACACGTGGTCCTCCTTCTCCATTGTGAAAGTGGAGATAAACTGTCTGCTGAGCTCCGGATATGTCGGAGTACTCTTCTGGAGGAAGTCTCCGAGCCCAGCATTCGCCAAAAACGCTTGCATGCTCTCTATCATGCCCAGTTTCTCCAAAGTCGGGATATGCAGAAATCGAGTTGCATACACAACTCGATCCTGCACAATCCTATAACGCTCTCTACGTCGGTCATCTTGTATTTCCTTGGGGCTTCCATTCTTGAAAGTATTTGAAGCAAAGGATTAGCAAATGTTGAAATAAGGAAAAGAAAACGACCTCTCTAATGTGATTTCCGCAGGGGCGGCTGTGCAGGCGCAGGGGCGGTGAGGCACAGGGACGGATGCTTGCAGCCGCATGTGCGGGAGAAGTGCAGAGGCGATTTTTGAGGAGCGATGGATATGGTGTTGCTGAGGTTGTTCCGGTGACGTCCTTGGTGGTGTAGCCTCGCCGGTGGTGTAGTTGGAGTGGAACGTGTGAAGTGAGTGAGGAGGAAGGCCGTAGGGATGTGAGAGAGTACGGTGGTAGTGGGAGGAGGTGGCGCAAGGGCGTTTCGACTGGTGGCTAGCTGTCGGAGGCGGCGCAGGGGCGTCGGCGAGATGGTTGGTGGGCAGAGGGCGTAGGGGCGTTGAGGGTGTTTTTGAAGGAAGGGAGTTTGGAGGGTTTGTGTTTGGTGAAGAAGGTTGGTGGGTGGTGTGTGGTAGGTGTAGGCGTTTTTCGAGATCCTCTTTTTTTTCTTTTCTGGGTAAACCCGCAAGGGCGGGGGTTTGACACCGCGGGAGCGGCGATAAGGGAGAAGGGCACGCAGGCCCAGCGCTGGGGGCGGCACTGGGAATTCGTGTCAAGGATGGCCGCCGCAAGGGCGTGGGGATGTCACCGCGGGGGCGGTGATAGGCGTGTTGCAGGCGCAGGCCAAGCGCTGGGGGCGGCGCAGGCCAAGCACCGGGGGCGGCGCTGGCCATGAGTGTTACCGCAGGGGCGGGGATACAAAGCCGCAGGGGCGGTTTCTTGACAGAAGCTCCTCTTCCTATTCCTTCGGGTTGCCTCCCGAGAAGCACCTTTGTTTTACGTTGTTGGCTCGACGTAAGATCTCTACTTCTCTGATTGTGCCTCCTCTAGTACCATCTCGTCAATCGGATCGTTCTTGACTCCTTCAAGGTAAAGCTTTAGCCTTTCTCCGTTCACCTTAAATACCTTGTGCGTTTGGGGGTCATAGAGATCCACAACCCCGTGAGGGTATACTTCGGCTACTATGAACGGCCCTGTCCATCTCGAACGCAGCTTACCTGCAAAGAATTTCAAACGGGATTGAAAGAGAAGTACCTTATTACCTACCTTGAAGTCCTTCCGGAGAATGTTTCGGTCATGCCATGTTTTGGTCTTTTCTTTGTATGTGGTAGCATGGTCATATGCATCTAGCCTCAGTTCCTCCAACTCTTGCAATTGGAGCTTCCGAAATTCTCCCACTTCTTCTATGTTCATGTTACCCTTCTTTACCGCCCACCAAGCTTTGTGCTCTAACTCCACCGGTAGGTGGCAAGCTTTCCCAAACACGAGCCTAAAAGGGGACATTACGATGGGAGTTTTGTATGCTGTCCGATATGCCCATAGGGCGTCATTTAGCCTTGCACTCCAATCCTTCCACCCGGGAGAAACCGTCTTTTCAAGGATGGTCTTTATTTCCCGGTTGGACACCTCAGCTTGGCCGTTTGTTTGCGGATGATAAGTTGTTGATACTCTTTGGTGAACATGGTACTTCTTAAGGAGAGCCGTGATCGTCTTGTTGCAAAATTGGGTACCCCTATCAATGATTAAGGCTTTTGGGATTCCAAATCTTGCAAAGATATTTTCCTTCAGAAAAGCTGCAACTACTTTTGAATTATCAGTTTTGGTGGCCTTTGCCTCCACCCACTTGGAAACATAGTCCACCGCAAGCAAAATATATGTGTTCCCGAATGAGGTAGGAAAAGGCCCCATGAAATCAATTCCCCAAACATCAAATATTTCACAAAATATAAGAGAGGATTGGGGCATTTCATGTCTCCTTGAAAGATTTCCTACCCTTTGGCATCTATCACACACTTTACAAAATGCAAAAGCATCTCGAAAAATGTGTGGCCAAAAGAAACCGGCATCCAAAACTTTTCTTGCAGTTTTGTTTGCCCCAAAGTGCCCCCCACATGCTTCAGAATGACAGAAAGTTAGGACGGATTGTACCTCACTGTCCGGAATGCAACGCCGGATCACTTGGTCACTACAATACTTCCAAAGGTAAGGATCGTCCCAAATGTAGTGTCAAGCTTCAGCTTTTACCCTCTCCCGTTGTGCCTTGGTGAAGTCTAGAGGATACTCCTTCCTGACAATGAAGTTCACAATGTCAGCAAACCAAGGCTTAAAAGATTGAAGCTTAAGACAAACCTCTGTCGAAAATTCCACAGGGGCGCCTAGACAGAGCCGCAGGGGCGGCTGGCCGCAGGGGCGGCTGGTGTGAGGCGCGGGGTCGGTTACACAACAGAGAGTTGTGTAGAAGGTATCGTTTGGAAAACTTCCGGCTATCTCTCTTTTTTCTTGATCTTCCTCCTCTTGCACTAGTCTGCTCAAATGATCGGCCACCAGGTTCTCAGCTCCCTTCTTGTCCCTTATCTCTAGGTTAAACTCGCTTAGAAGAAGCACCCAACGGATCAATCGTGGCTTTGCCTCTTTCTTTGCCATGAGGTACCTAAGGGTTGCTTGGTCAGTGAAGATAATTACTTTTACCCCAAGTAGGTACTGTCGGAATTTCTCAAGGGCAAAAACCATAGCTAACATCTCCTTCTCGGTGGTAAAGTAATTCCTTTGCGCTCCATTGAGTGTCATAGACGCATAATGGATCACATGGGCGGCCCGTCTGTCTTTTTGTCCTAAGACAGCTCCGACGGCGTAGTCACTGGCGTCACACATGATTTCAAAAGGTTTCTCCCAATCCGGGGAACGGATGATTGGTGCGGTGGTGAGACATGCCTTCAAAGTGTCGAAAGCCTTCTTGCAATCCTCATCCACTATGAAGGTGACATCTTTCTTGAGCAATTCACACAGGGGTGCTGAGATCTTTGAAAAGTCTTTGATGAACCGTCGGTAGAAACCTGCATGACCAAGGAAAGATCGGATTTCCTGAACATTAGTAGGATAAGGTAAATTTTGAATAACATCAACATTTGCCTTATCTACCTCTATCCCTTTTGAGGATATTACATGTCCTAGCACAATTCCTTGTTCGACCTTGAAATGACATTTTTCCGAATTAAGAACTAAATTTGGTTTCAACATATTTTTCAAGAACAAGTTTCAAATGTCCTAAACATGCGTCAAAATTGTCTCCATGGATGGTAAAATCATCCATGAAGACTTCAATGAAATTTTCTATGTATTCGGAGAGAATACTTAACATGCACCGTTGGAAAGTGCCCGGTGCATTGCAAAGTCCAAATGGCATTCTGCGATATGCAAAAGTGCCAAATGGGCAAGTGAACGTCATCTTCTCTTGATCTTCTGGTGCGATGGCTATTTGGAAATAGCCCGAATATCCATCCAGGAAACAATAGTATTGATGACCTGCAAGACGTTCCAACATTTGATCAATAAAAGGTAATGGGAAATGGTCCTTTCGTGTTACCTTATTGAGCTTGCGGTAGTCAATGCAAACTCTCCATCCGGTTTGTGTTTTGCTTGGGACCATCTCTCCATGTTGATTTTCCACCAAAGTGATGCCTCCATTCTTTGGAACTACTTGGGTCGGGCTAACCCAAGTGCTATCCGAGATAGGAAAAATCATATCCGCTTGGAGGAGTTTCAACACTTCCTTTTTTACCACATCCATCATTGGTGGGTTCAACCTCCTTTGAGGTTGCCTAGAGGGTTTGGCTTCTTGTCCGGTGGTTAACTTGTTGTAGATAATCACCGGCAAGGTATTGTGTGCTCCAAGGAAAACGTACTTGAGGTGTGACGGAAGGTCCTTCAATTCTATTTCAGGTGCTTGCACTATGGACGGAACAAGCTTCTCGCTTGGGGTTAGTAAAGTGGGCCCAATGGCCAAATTGGAGATAGGTAGCCTTTTGTGCCCATCTAATTGGGCTAGGACCTCTTTCATGCTAGACGTTATCACATTAATCTAATTTGAAACCATCAATGTCATGCTCAATCACATTCCTTAATTCATCCATGTCAGATTTATCAAAAACATCTTGCACAAAAGGTTCAACAATGTCAATAGCACATAAAGAATGATCATCACTAGGAAATCTCATTGCATCATAGATGTCAAATTCCACTACTTCTCCATCAAACTCCATGGTTAATTTACCACTAACATAATCAATTTTAGTCCTAGCCGTTTTTAGAAATGGCCTACCTAACAGAATGGGTGCAGCATGCGAATCATTTTCCATATTCATTACAAAGAAATCAGTAGGAAAAAATAGGTTGTCTACCATTACTAATACATCTTCAATTATCCCTTTCGGGTACACATTAGATCTATCAGCAAGTTGTACTACAATCCAAGTTTCCATTAGTGGCCCAAGGCCAAGTGATTTGTAAATCGAATATAGCAAGACATTAATAGAAGCACCTAGATCAAGCATTGCTTTGTCAAAGCGGGTTTCCCCTATAACACAAGGGATGCTTACCATGCCCGGATCGCTGCACTTCTTGGGCATTCTCCGTTGGAAAACTGCCGACACATGCTCACTCACTTGTACTTTATGTTTCCCCTTTAGCTTTTGATTCCTCTTGATAATGTAAAGTTCCTTCAAAAAGCAAGCATACTTAGGGATACTTTTCACCAACTTAAGGAGGGGAATGTTTACCTTGCATTTGGAGAAAGTCTCAAAGAGGTCCTTGTCCTCTATGATCCTTCTCTCTTTCAAGGCTTCAGGAAAAGGAGCCGGTGGTTTCTCGGAGTACAGCGGCGGAAAGTTAGGCCGGACGTAAGTATCCTTTTCAGCAAGACCCTCTGTTGTGTTTTCTGCAGGGGCGTCAGCTTGAAGGCGCAGGGGCGGCTCAGGGGTTGTCACCGCAAGGGCGGGGGCAGCCAACCGCAGGGGCGTCGTCCATTCTGTGTTGGGCGCAGCTGCAGCCGCAGGAGCGGCTGTGGGTGCGGAAAAAGCGACAGAAGGCTTGCTTTGTGATTCTTTTGTTGGTTCTTGTTGGATTTGCTTCCCGCTCCTTACAGTTAGGGCACTAACATTCTCCTTGGGGTTTATAAACGTCTGGGAAGGCAATCCTCTGGAAAGCCTTGATTCGGTCCTTGAAATAGCTTCCGCCATTTGACTAACCTGTTGCTCAAGGTTCTTGATGCTAGATTCTGTTGTTTGGACATGAGTAGCAAAGTGTTTAGTTAAAACCTGCAACATATCTTCAGTTGAGTGATACTTACCTTGGCGGGGCTGTTGTTGTTGGTTTTGTTGATCCCTCCAACGAAAATTCTGTTGGTCACGCCAATTTGGCGTGAAATTCTGTGCATAGGTATCGTTCATAGGTCTTTACTGTTGTGGTTATCCATAACCCATTGCGTTTACTTCAGCATCGTCATCCTGAACTTGTGGACACATGTCCGTTGGATGATACGGGTCAGCACAAACTCCACAAGCTTTGAGCTGTTGCGTTGTTCCCATAAGTGTTAGTCTCTTCACCATTTCCTTCAATTCCGCGAGCTCGGTGGAAATCTCACTCTTCCCGGAGCTCACAACATGAACTCCTTTCTTAGCCGGGGTTCTTCTAAAGTTCCGAGTTCCTTCCGCTAGTTCATGTATCTTTTCCAAAGCAAGGTCAGGAGTAGAGTTAAGAATATCACCTCCACAAGCCGCATCGACGATCCTCCTTTCATTGTCTAGCAAGCCATTGTACAAGTACAAGACTAGATCTTGAGTTGAATATCCGTAAAAAGGACAGCTGGATCGGAGGCATGCAAACCTTTCGAAGTACTCGTAGAGAGTTTCGGTTGCCTCTTGCTCGATGTTGCTTATAACTTTCTTCAAGCTATTAGCTTTCTTAGCCGGAAAGTACTTCTCCAAGAACGCTTTGTGAAGGTTCTCCCAACTGTCGATACTACCGGATGGAAGGTGGTAATACCAATCATCCGCGGAATCTTTGAGTGTGAAGCCGAATGCCCTCATCTTGATTTGTTCTTCGGTAATGTTGGCCAACTTCATGCTCATATACACAGTATGGAGCTTCCCAAGGTGCTTGATGGGATCCTCACCACTTAGCCCATGGAAGAATGGGAGCAAGTGGATGAGGCCCGGCTTGAGCTCAAAGTTGACTCCTTCCCCTAGTGCCGGTATAGCGACCGCAAGAGGGTTTTGAGCCAAGGTGGGCTGCGTAAGTTGACAAAGAGTACGGTCAGCCATCTCTTGTTGAACTTGTTGTTGTCTTCATTGCTGGATGTGCGCCCTCACAATTTCTGGATAAAAAGAATCAAAGCCGGAATTAGTAGCACGGTGTTACGTCTAGGAATAGATGCGATGTGTGTACGCAATAAGCTTTAAATTTATATTCTCGTTATATTTATCCTAACTCTTGGCGAACCCGCAGTGTACGGGACGTTTGTAGAAGGGATAGTATTCCGAGGTCGAACACAAAGACTAAGGTGAAATCGAGTCAAACAATGGTCATAGATAGTGTGGATCTAATCTAAGAGAAGAGAGAGAAATAAAGAAATGAAAATGATGATATTTTTGGTTGAGTTTTTGTGGTGATCAAGCAAAGATCACAAATCAAGCAAGGTAATAAAGCAAACTAACAACTCAAACTAGCAAAACAAACAAGTAACACAAAACACAAGGTGTATGATCAAGAGAGAAAAGTGGATTCTAGAGGTCAAGATTTCCGGTTATGGCATAGGACTCAAGGTTCTAAGGATTCTAAGGACAAGCTGCGGTGTTCGGGGAAGAGTGTTTCACTAATGGAAGCAATTACCGGGTAGGTCTCTCACTTCACTAGTCCCGCATCAAACTCCTATTACCGGGTAGGTCTCAAGGGGTTAAAGTAGGGAATTCTACACAAACCGGATACTAATTAAGGGGTAACCCTCTCCTTACCGGGTAAGTCTCGGAATAGGGAAGTCTCAAGCAATAATCCTAGCACACTCGATCCAATAGCGGCTTATGAGGCTCACTACTACCTAGTATTCATCACCTTAGGTATCTAAGGTCGGAAATCATCGGGTAGATCTCTTCCCTCACTTAGATTGATAGCATTAGGTGATCCTAAGCTAAATTAGGCTTAATAAACACTAGGATTTAAACAACCAAACACCCTAACATTCAGATTTATCATTTAGAGAGCAACAGGAGAATAAATCGGGCTGTTCTACAGCTAAATCGGCCGATCTGCTGATGATCAGGGCGATTTTTCCTCCTGGATTGGGTTTCGTGCATACAAAGCATCCTAAACTAACATATAAGTCCTTTCTATCATCACCCTAGCCATAACCATCAATCCATCACTCCAGAATCACAATAAACTAGCCAATAGCATGCATATTAAGATCCAAAATCATCACACAAGCATACATGGCTTTCATAGATGGATGATGAAAGATGAGCAAGTAAAATCAATAAATCTCAGTTGAATCTAAGTTTAGCAAGACTTACAACCCTTAAAACGAAGTTCCAAAACGTTCCTAACAATCCTTGCAATAGTTCTTCAATCCAAGACTACAAAAATCACTCAAATCCTCACTATCACTCTTAGAATGGTGTTCTTCTTCTTCCTTCAATCTTTGAGAGTTTTTCTTCTCCTCCCAATCTTGCCTCCAAAGGATGAGCTGTGAATGAGAGAATGTGGGAGAGGAGATCTCAACAACAGCTTGCAGGACCACTTATATTCTCCACCAAGAGCAAGGCCGGATCAAGAGATCGTGGGACACGTGACTTAAGCTGTCAAAGCCAGGAAAATCAACCCAGAGGAATAAATCGGCCGATTTTCCTGGCAGTTGGTCCGATTTTCTTCAGCAGAAGCATGCTATGATCGTCTAGCCATGAGTTGCTCCATTGCTTGCACCAATAGTGGTCTTTGTGTCCTTTGTTGCTCCAATTATGCTCCTCCAAAGCTTTGGATGTGTACCACCATGAGGCTTGGCCCTCGAATGTATCGGTTAATGTCCAAAAGACCCCCGAAATACCTACAAAGCAATACACAAGTCCGTGTAGACGTCTATCTCGACAAAATACGTGAATTGAGTGCAAACGTCGTGAATTAGTGCTAAACCATGCATGAATGATTGAGAAATCTATCTAAATGATTACCTAAACCTAAGTCATAAATCGTGTTATCAAAAATACCCCATACTTAAGGTTTGCTCGTCCCCGAGAAAATTCCCAACCATAGACTAAGAGATGACATGATTTATGTATGCAGGAAAAATGGCAAAATCTTTTTGGATTTGTGCTTCTACTATTGGATCACCTTCATAGTCATGTTTCATGGTAATGGATAAGCAATCATGCATCAAACAAGTGAAGGCATGGAAAGACAATTGTGCTTAACTCAAAAGCATGCATGAAATGTAAAGATGACGAAGTCAAGATGATCAAGAGCATATCCAATCTAGATTACTAAGTCTTACAAACATGCAAATAGGTCATAAGGTCTTGTGAAATAAAAGGCCAAGAAATGTTGTGATTAGATGGGGGTTTTTCTAGGCTATGTGATGCTAATCCGGGAAAGGAACTAACTCCACAATCTCGTTTTTGCTCAACTTCCCAACAAGTGTATAATTTTCTCTATCTTTTCTTTGTTTTCTTTTCTTTCTCACTTATTTTTGAGACAATGGCATTGGTGTACAAAAGCTGAAACCTTGGTGATTAGCCATCCTCGGGCTTTTTCTATTTTTCGAGGTGCATCCACACCGGGCACACATACCAAAGCTCGTTAGGACTATTGGTTTATTTGACTTTGGCAAGGCACCAACATCCAATTATGTTAAGTGTACCGAGTTACTTGTAATTTAAACCAACGCCCCCAAACCTATGTTTTTGTCTACACTTTCACAACAAATTCAGCATTTTATTCATAACATTCTTTCATCAACAACTTCACCCCACACTTGCTTTTCACACACATCAACACACTAGCATGCTCCTATTCCCGGATGGGTCAAGAGAGGTCAAATTTTTCATCAATTGAGGTGCTCAAACAACATGATCAAGATGAGAGGTAGAGAAAGATGAATTGCCTTAGTCACTCCTAAATGATGTGCAAGAACTATCATGTAATTTGGACTTTCAATCCTCAATTCAATCAAGGCAAACATTCATGATCACAAATCATTCATAGGATTCAAGATAAGTACTTCAAGTCCACATATGCATTCATCTATTCAACACATAAGGCTATCCATAGCCAATTCACAAGACAATCTCATCATAAGGGTCATTCCCAAGCTTTAGAAGCACTAAAATTTTTTTAAAATTTTCTGAATTTTTTTTGGATTTTTCGAAATATGTATGTACAATGCAAGACATAATGAAACATGTGACAAAATTAAACTATCCTAGATGCTAATCATGCAAGTGATCATGAAAACCCCACCCCATACTTAGAAACACATTGTCCCTAATGTGTAAACTAAATAAAGAAGTGAAAGAGAGTCCTCACAATGTAAAATTGGTGATGCTTTGGTATTTTGGTTCACATTGGATGATGATGGTGGATGATTGATCAAGGATGGTAGAGAGCTCTTGATGTTCATTATGGCGTTGGAACCCGCGCTTGGCACCGCAAGCCGTCCAAGTTCCACGTCCGCTCCACCCATGCTTGATTGGAGATCATCACTTTCCTTTATAGAGGAAAAATTGCCCCAACTGCCCAGGAAAATCGGCCGATCTGCTGAAGAACAGGCCGATTTTTCTGGGTGATTTCCCCCTCGTCCATGTGCTTGGATCTTGTACCTTCAACAGTTCCATGAGGCTTTCACATGACCTCCAACATCTTGTCACACACGACAATCAACAAGATCTAGCACCCAAAAACACAAGAGAAAAACAAAGCACACCAAGAGTGAGATCAAACAAAAGCAAGAAAAAGAAAGGGAAAAATATGTACCAATGGGTTGCCTCCCATTAAGCGCTTCTTTAAGGTCATTAGCTTGACCAAATTCAGGAGCGTTTCAATCAAGGTGAAGCATGTGACAAAATGAAACATGTGACAAAATTAAACTATCCTAGATGCTAATCATGCAAGTGATCATGAAAACCCCACCCCATACTTAGAAACACATTGTCCCTAATGTGTAAACTAAATAAAGAAGTGAAAGAGAGTCCTCACAATGTAAAATTGGTGATGCTTTGGTATTTTGGTTCACATTGGATGATGATGGTGGATGATTGATCAAGGATGGTAGAGAGCTCTTGATGTTCATTATGGCGTCGGAACCCGCTCTTGGCACCGCAAGCCGTCCAAGTTCCACGTCCGCTCCACCCATGCTTGATTGGAGATCATCACTTTCCTTTATAGAGGAAAAATCGCCCCAACTGCCCAGGAAAATCGGCCGATCTGCTGAAGAACAGGCCGATTTTTCTGGGTGATTTCCCCCTCGTCCATGTGCTTGGATCTTGTACCTTCAACAGTTCCATGAGGCTTTCACATGACCTCCAACATCTTGTCACACACGACAATCAACAAGATCTAGCACCCAAAAACACAAGAGAAAAACAAAGCACACCAAGAGTGAGATCAAACAAAAGCAAGAAAAAGAAAGGGAAAAATATGTACCAATGGGTTGCCTCCCATTAAGCGCTTCTTTAAGGTCATTAGCTTGACCAAATTCAGGAGCGTTTCAATCAAGGTGAAGCATGTGACAAAATGAAACATGTGACAAAATTAAACTATCCTAGATGCTAATCATGCAAGTGATCATGAAAACCCCACCCCATAATTAGAAACACATTGTCCCTAATGTGTAAACTAAATAAAGAAGTGAAAGAGAGTCCTCACAATGTAAAATTGGTGATGCTTTGGTATTTTGGTTCACATTGGATGATGATGGTGGATGATTGATCAAGGATGGTAGAGAGCTCTTGATGTTCATTATGGCGTCGGAACCCGCGCTTGGCACCGCAAGCCGTCCAAGTTCCACGTCCACTCCACCCATGCTTGATTGGAGATCATCACTTTCCTTTATAGAGGAAAAATCGCCCCAACTGCCCAGGAAAATCGGCCGATCTGCTGAAGAACAGGCCGATTTTTCTGGGTGATTTCCCCCTCGTCCATGTGCTTGGATCTTGTACCTTCAACAGTTCCATGAGGCTTTCACATGACCTCCAACATCTTGTCACACACGACAATCAACAAGATCTAGCACCCAAAAACACAAGAGAAAAACAAAGCACACCAAGAGTGAGATCAAACAAAAGCAAGAAAAAGAAAGGGAAAAATATGTACCAATGGGTTGCCTCCCATTAAGCGCTTCTTTAAGGTCATTAGCTTGACCAAATTCAGGAGCGTTTCAATCAAGGTGAAGCGGGGCAATCACTTCCACCGGGACTTCCGGGATGTACTTCTTCAAACGATGCCCATTCACCTTGAAGTTACCACAGTGATCTCCTCCTATCTCTACCGCTCCATGAGGAAAGACCTTCTTCACAACATAGGGACCCGTCCATCTTGACTTGAGCTTTCCGGGGAAGAGCCGCAGCCTCGAGTTGAAGAGAAGCACTAAGTCGCCTTCATTCAACTCCTTTGGGATGAGGCGTTTGTCATGCCAACGCTTGGTCCGCTCCTTGTAGATCCGGGCATTCTCATAAGCATCCAACCGGATCTCCTCAAGGGCGTTTATATCAAGCAACCTCTTCTCTCCCGCCTCCTTGAGATCAAAATTTAGCCACTTAATGACCCAATAAGCTCTATGCTCCATCTCTACCGGAAGGTGGCAAGACTTGCCATAGACTAACTTGTAAGGAGTGGTGCCAATTGGTGTCTTGAAAGCGGTCCTATAAGCCCACAAAGCATCATCGAGCTTCATAGCCCAATCTTTCCTCGTCCTAGAGACCGTCTTCTCAAGTATCCCTTTAATCTCCCGGTTGGAGATTTCCACTTGGCCACTAGTTTGGGGATGGTAAGGTGTTGCCACCTTATGAGTCACCCCATATTTAGCCAAAAGTGCCCCAAAATTCCTATTGGTGAAATGCTTCCCTCCATCACTTATGATCACCCTTGGTGTTCCAAACCTAGGGAAGATCACTCGGTTGAAGAACCGCACCACCACCTTGGCATCATTTGTAGGAGAAGCGATTGCCTCCACCCATCTTGAAACATAGTCAACCGCCAATAGGATGTAGAGGTTGCCACATGAGGAAGGGAATGGTCCCATGAAGTCCACACCCCATACATCAAATATCTCCACCTCTTGTATGTTGTTCAAGGGCATTTCATTCCTCCTTGAGATGTTGCCCGTCCTTTGGCAAGCATCACAAGCTACCACAAAAGCTTCGCACATGCTTGAACAAGCTTGGCCAAAAGAAGCCCGATTGCAACACTTTAGCACATGTCTTGTGTGAGCTAGCATGCCCTCCACATGGCAAGGAATGACAATGGCGGATCACACTCTCCACCTCATCCTCCGGTATGCATCTTCTAAACATTCCATCCGGCCCTCTCTTGAACAAAAGTGGTTCACTCCAATAGTAGTGCCTCACATCCTTGAAGAACTTCTTTCTTTGGGCATATGTCAATCCGGGAGGAACTTCCTCATACACAAGATAGTTCACAATGTCGGCATACCATGGCTCACTTCCTCTAGACACTTGGAACAAGCACTCCTCCACCATTTGCAATTGCTCATTCCGGAATGAGTCATCAATCGGGATGTCATCTCTCTCAATCTCTAAAGGAGGTAGTCTACTAAGGTGATCCGCCACGGAGTTCTCGGATCCCTTCTTGTCCCGGATTTCCAAATCAAATTCTTGAAGAAGAAGGATCCACCGAATCAACCTAGGTTTGGCATCCTTCTTTGTAAGGAGGTAACGGATCGCAGCATGATCCGTATAAACAATGACCTTCGCTCCAACAAGGTATGACCGAAACTTCTCAAAGGCATACACTACCGCTAGCAACTCTTTCTCGGTTGTGGCATAGTTAAGTTGGGCATCATCTAGCGTCTTGCTAGCATAATAAATGGCATGAGTGCGCCCATCTTTCCTTTGCCCCAAAACAGCCCCAACGGCTACATCGCTTGCATCACACATGATCTCAAACGGTAGGCTCCAATCCGGAGGTTGCATGATGGGTGCGGAGATCAAAGCGTTCTTCAACCTACAAAAAGCCTCAAGGCATTCTTTGGAGAAAACAAATTCAACATCCTTCATTAGAAGGTTAGTAAGCGGCTTAGAAATTTTAGAGAAGTCTTGAATAAACCTCCGGTAAAAACCGGCATTCCCTAGGAAACTCCTTACCCCTTTCACCGAGGTAGGTGGTGGCAACTTCTCTATCGTTTCAATCTTGGCCCTATCAACCTCAATACCACGGTTAGACACCAAGTGTCCTAACACAATACCTTCACTTACCATGAAGTGGCATTTTTCCCAATTCAAGACAAGATTTGTCTCCTCACATCTTTGCAATACTAATGACAAGTTAGCCAACCAATTATCAAAGGAAGAACCATAAACAGAGAAATCATCCATGAACACTTCCATGATATTTTCAATGTATTCCGAAAAGATAGCCATCATACACCTTTGGAAGGTGGCGGGTACATTACACAACCCAAATGGCATTCTCCTATATGCAAAAGTTCCCCATGGACATGTAAAGGTGGTTTTCTCTTGGTCATCGGGGTGGATAGGGATTTGGAAGAATCCACTATAGCCATCTAGGTAACAAAAATGGGAATGTTGAGCTAATCTCTCTAGCATTTGGTCAATGAAGGGAAGGGGGAAGTGATCTTTCCTAGAGGCCATGTTAAGCTTCCTATAATCAATGCACATCCTCCATCTTGTAACCGTCCTAGTCGGGATTAGTTCATTGTTCTCATTGGTCACTAAGGTCATCCCACCCTTCTTAGGAACTACATGAACGGGACTAACCCACTTACTATCCGAGATAGGGTAGATAATTCCCGCATCTAGCAACTTAATGATTTCTTTCTTGACTACCTCTTTCATTATAGGATTCAATCTTCTTTGATGTTCAATAGAGGGTTTATGGTTATCTTCCATCATTATCTTATGCATGCACAAAGAGGGTTTAATGCCAACAAGGTCATCATTGGTGTATCCTATTGCCTTTCTATGCAGTTTCAATTCATTCAACAATCTATTAAGTTCATCATCATTCAAAGATGCATTCACAATCACCGGATAAGTAGAATTTGAACCAAGGAAAGCATACTTCAAATGAGGAGGAAGAGGTTTAAGATCAAGTTGAGGAGGACCTTTTTCGGTTGGAGACGATCCATACAATGTAGGTTGAGATGATTGCAAAGCCATGGAAGCCTCCTTGAAGTCTCTTGATGATTGCTCATAATCAAGTGGTTGGTGCTGAAAAGACTCAGGAAAATCGGCCCAGTCAGGAAAATCGGCCGATTTTCCTGAGGGTAGGTCGATCTAAGATTCTGTTTTCGCAAAACTGGATGAAACTTCAGCACAAGGCCAAAAATCGGCCGATTTTGCCCCTCCAGTCCGATTTTTCTGCCTACTTCTCTCTTCTTCTAGCACTTCAAATCCAACACTTGGTAGCTCGTCCAATGCATTCAAGGCCTTGATTACTTCATTGCTACTCTCCTCAACTCCTTCCTCCATCAAGCTTGAGCTAAGAACCTTCTCAAGTGGATCCTTGAGCAAGATTGAGCTCACAACCTCTCTAGACTCCTCTTCTTCAACTATGTTGAGTACATCTTCATCAAGGAATGGCCCTTTCATCATTGTGGACAGCTTGAACTTGATGTTCTCTTCTCCAATGTTGAAGGAGAGAGTCCCATTCTTGCAATCTACTAGACATCCGGAAGTAGCTAGGAAAGGTCTCCCCAAGATGATAGGGACCGGATAGTCCGCCGGGATGTCCAAAACAACGAAGTCTATGGGCACATAGAACTTCCCTAGTTGTACCGGAATGTCTTCCAAGATTCCAACCGGATGAGTGATTGAGCGGTCCGCCATGTAAAGGGTCATCTTGACCGGCTTTGGCTCTCCTAGCCCAACCTTATTGCAAAGTGCAAGCGGAATGATGCTTACACTTGCCCCAAGATCACATAGGGCGTCATACTTCACTTCTCCTACTCCGATTGGCACACAAAAGGATCCCGGATCCCTTAGCTTAGGAGGCATCTCCTCCTTCATCGTTTGAATCAACTCCGAGGATCTCTTTGTCATTCTTATCTCCCCATACTCCTCCAACTTCCTTTTGTTGGAGAGTATTTCCTTCAAGAACTTGCCATATGCCGGCATACCTAAGATAGCATCCATGAACGGAATGTTAATATGCAATTTAGACATAAGTTCAAGGAATTTACCAAAGTGATTGTCCAAGCGAGCCCTTGCTCGTGATTGAGGGAAAGGTAGTGGTGGCTTGTATGGAGGCGGTGCTACATATGTAGGCTCAACATCCTTGATCTTGCCTCCATTTTCTTGCAACTTCTCTTCTTCTACCACTACTTGCTTTCCCTTAGCATTCTCCTTGGGCAAAAGATCCTTCATACTCAACCCACTCCTTGTTGTAATAGCCAACACTTGGCCTCTTGGGTTATCTTCGGTTCTTCCGGGAAGCTTCCCCGGATCTCTATGTGCTTCACCCGCTTTTTGGAACACTTGTGCTTCCAAAACCTTTTGAGCCTTAGAAATTGAAGTCACCGTGCTCTCAAGACCACTCAACCTTCCAAGCAATTGCTCAAGCATCATTTCGGTTCTATCTTTTGGAGGTTGAGTAAATCCGGGTGGAGGTTCTTGTGAAGCTTTTGGTGGTGGAGTTGTGCTTGTGGAAGCGGGAGGGTTCAAGGCTCCATCCGGGTTAGAATAGGAAAAACCGGAATGGTTGTGGTTGGGCCGGTAATTGTTGAATTGCCGGTTGTTGTTGAAGTTCCTTGGCCCTTGGTAGTTATTGCAGTTGCCCCTTCCCATGTAATTCACATCTTCCTCCTTGGAAGACAAATTAGCTTGTGGAAGCACTTGAGGAGTTGCTTGATTCTTCAAAGTTGTAGCACACAACTCCCTCAAGGACTTTAGCTCATTGTTGATGGCGTCAAGCTTGAAATTGCTCATGGTGACCTCACTCACCTCATATGCTCCCGCCTTTCTCCCTTCACTCTTCCTATGGGAGTATTTCTCAATCACTAGAGCTTGTTTCTCTACAAACTCCCAAGCATCATCCACATGCTTCTCCATGAAAGTCCCACCGGAAAGAGATTGAAGCTTGAATTGGCTATCTTCATCAAGTCCTTTGAAGTAGATCTCCAATAGCTCAATTTTCGGTATGCCATGGTGTGGACAATCTAGGAGAAGGTCTTTGAATCTCTCTCAAGACTTGAACAAGCTCTCTCTATCCTTCATCACGAAGGCATTGATCTTTCCTCTTAACTCGGTAGTCTTGGAAGGTGGGAAGAACTTAGTCAAAAACTCGGTTGTCATCTCCTCCCAAGTACCAACTCGCCCTTGTGGAATAGATTGATACCAAGCTAAGGCTTTGTCCTTAAGAGAGAAGGAGAAAGCCCTAAGCTTATGGTTGTTGCTCTCCAATCTTGGCGGTCTAAGTGTCTCCATCAAAATCTCATAATTCATCAAGTGTTGATGAGGAGACTCTCCTTTCATCCCTCCAAATTGATTATGCTGGATCATTTGTAGAACTTGAGGGCGGAGCTCGTAGTTGTGGGCTGCGGGATCTCCTAAGTTCACACCCGGACGGTGTGCTCTTTGTGCCGGATCCATACGTCTCCCCAAAGTATGTGGCTCTTCAATAGCAATGGGTACAACCCTAACATTCGCCGCCGGCTGCGGTTGTGGTGGTGGAGGAGGTGGAGGTTGTTGACGATTAAGCTCTCCTTGCACAAGGGCTTGCCTAATCTCATCAATCTCCCTCCTAGTTGCTTCTTGCCTCTCATTGGCAAGTCTCCTTTCTTCCTCCAAGAGCTCATCTCTAAGCCTAATTTGCTCTAAGGCTTCATCCAACTCAGCTTGGAGATCTCTTCCGGCCATCTCTTTTCCTTTTTTGATGGTCTTGGATCTAGATCTAAGGGTTTTCTCCGGTTCGGGATCGAATGGAGCTAAATTCTTGCCACGAGATCTTCGCATACACCTAAAGAGTAAGAGATGTCCTGAAAAGCAAAGACACAAACCAAAGAGAGATCAAAAGCAACAAGAAAGATCTACACTATAAACAATCACAAATAGACTCGATCTAGACCTAGTCCCCGGCAACGGCGCCAAAAACTTGTTACGTCTAGGAATAGATGCGATGTGTGTACGCAATAAGCTTTAAATTTATATTCTCGTTATATTTATCCTAACTCCTGGCGAACCCGCAGTGTACGGGACGTTTGTAGTAGGGATAGTATTCCGAGGTCGAACACAAAGACTAAGGTGAAATCGAGTCAAACAATGGTCATAGATAATGTGGATCTAATCTAAGAGAAGAGAGAGAAATAAAGAAATGAAAATGATGATATTTTTGGTTGAGTTTTTGTGGTGATCAAGCAAAGATCACAAATCAAGCAAGGTAATAAAGCAAACTAACAACTCAAACTAGCAAAACAAACAAGTAACACAAAACACAAGGTGTATGATCAAGAGAGAAAAGTGGATTCTAGAGGTCAAGATTTCCGGTTATGGCATAGGACTCAAGGTTCTAAGGATTCTAAGGACAAGCTGCGGTGTTCGGGGAAGAGTGTTTTGTTCGCTCCAAACGGTGTGTGCAAGCTTTAAATTTATAACCCTAGACTTAAGCTTAGAACAAGGATGCGAACCCGCAGTGTACGGGTCAATCGTAGTAAAAAGCAAGAAATTCCAGGGGTCGATCACAGGGACTCGGTGAAACAAAGTCAATAACGGTAAGCTTCGTAAATACTAACCACAAAGAGCAATCAAAACAATCAAAGATGAATAAGAAGTCAATAAAGCAAACATGCAATTCTAGGGATTAAAGCATCTAGTTGTGGTTCCAACTCAAGATCTAAGGATAAGCGGACAAAGCTGAGGTTTTTGCATGGGAAAGGTGTTACTAAAGTGAAATAGATCACCGGGTAAGTCTCACTACTCACTAATCCAAAACCGTAACTCCTATTACCGGGTAAGTCTCAAGGAATCAAGATAAAGAACTATAACCTCAAACTAACACACCATCTAAGGGGATAGAATCAACCTTTACCGGGTAAGTCTCAGGCTAACTCACAAAGATGGGATGGAAGCACACTCAAACCCCAATAAAGGATAAACCTTTATTACCTACACTTATGATCGTTGGTACACAAACTAAGAAATTACCGGGTAAGTCTCATCCTAAGCTTGCATTAAACCAGGAAAGGTGTAATAAGAATAGGATTTGGCAAACTCTAACACTTAACTCTCAGTTTAGGATCGGATAAGTCACCTCGGTCAGCAGAATTCCACCCCGGCCGAGATGTTCATCGACTGAGCGAGATGCTTAGGGTTAAGGTTAAAGACTCGAGCTTCCAGGATCCTACTGGAATCTAAGATTATTCTATCATTGTTTTTCCCACAACCTTCAGCCAATCACCCTAGGATCACACAAGGAAATTAGTCACTCATCATCATCATGAAAGTATTAATCAAATATATGGGAAGAAGGTGAATATTTGAACAAGAAGAATTTAATGAAAAGACTTCAATAACTGAATCAAATATCACAACAAAGCGTTCCTCGGATATAAATCCAACAAGCAAGACAACAAGGAAGGGAATTAAAGACAATCTTACAAAACCCTCCAAAAAGCTATAAAAGCTATGATCTTCAATCTTCCTTCAACCTTCAAAAAGGTTCTTCAAAACTCCCAACTGGAGTATTCCGCAGCGATGTATGCTGGATCTCACAGCCTTCAATGGTGTATATTGTGCTAAGCGGGATGATAGCGAGCCCTTGGATTTGTGGAAATCCAACCCTTTTTATAGGAAAATAACCCTCCAAAGATAAAATATCTTAGAAAGATCTTCTCCCATAAAAATAGGTAAAATATAAGATCTTCTTCCTTCCAGGAGCCAAGCCCAAATATAAGATCACTTTCCAAAGATAAAAGATCTCAGCCAAGAATAAAATATTCTCGCCGCGTCCTAGGTATTCGCCTCGGTCGAGTCGGCGTCTCTGGATCACCTCGGTCGAGATGAATCTCTGGTCAACCGAGGTGAGTCACAACTGAATGTGAAATCTCTCAAAATTGGTCCAAAGTGAATCTTTAATCCATGGCTATGCTTCCTGGATGGTTCCTTATGTTCCTCAATGTAGCTCCGATGACTCCATAGCTCCTTTTGCTCCTTTTAGATGCAAAACGTGCCATTTTACCTACAATTACAACAAAACTAGGTGTAGACCTCGATTCCCGCAAAGGTAGATGAAATGGTAATATAATCACATAATATACATACAAACATGCAGATTATGAAAGATAAAACGTCCAAACAAACCCCAAAATATAGACTATAATTCATGCTATCAAAATACCCCATACTTAGCCCTTGCTTGTCCCCAAGCAAGTTCCGCATATAGAAGACAAGATAGAATGGATTATAAGTCATGAAAATCAATGAAAAGTCTTTCAAAAACATTTTTATGGTGTGTTACAATCATAGATCACTCTAAGAGAATACTTCATGGAATTTAAAATCCAAACATGATCAAAACATTTTATAAATATAGGAAAGTTGTTCATCTTTGCATAAAATCATAGAATGCATAATAAGTCATAATTATCAAAATTAATCATGTATAATCCAGTTTAAACCACTAAGTCAATCAACAAGCTCAAAGTCTCAAGGGCTTCCCAAAAGAAAAGGTCAAGAAACGTGTAGGGTAGGGATGTATGTAAGGTATTGTGGTGCTAGAATCCGGGAAAAGGATGAACTTCACTTTCACTTTGACTTGCAACATCTTCCACCAATAAGCTTAGCTTATTCCACACTTTTTCTTTTTACTTTACTATTTGGGATGCATGGACAGAGATGCACAATAACCGAAGCCTAGGAAATCAGTAATCATCAATTTCTTGAGATGCATCAAACCCTTGATGCACATACCATGACCCGTTAGGAATATCGCTCAATCCGACTTTGGCAAGACACAAACACCCGGCTATGTGAATGGTGCCGAGTTACTCACCTTCATGATTGACTTCCCCAAACCTATTATTACTTTCTAACACTTTCACTTCCAGCCCACTTCTCAACTTATACTTGCTTTCACCACTTCACTTGCTTCCAAATTCCCGGATAGGTAAAGGGAGGCAAAATGTATATGAGGGGCTAAGCATGATCAAGAAGAAGAAGAGAAAAGAATGAATTGCCTTGGTCTTTCCAGGAAGAAAGTGAGAGAACTCATAATGTGGTGTCAACCTTCAAATTCAACATAATTTGGATAAGAACAAAGTATTAAACATGCCAATAATTTCAAACAAAGCATTTAGCAACTTAAACATATTATAAACCCTTTCAAACACATAAAGAATTTCAAAACCAGTCAGTAAGCAAAGTCTTCACTGAGATCATATCCAGATAAGAAGCACAAAACGTTTCGAAAACTCTTAGTTAAACCACCTCGGTCGAGGTGTTCTAGGTCAACCGAGGTGAAACACCTCGTTCGGCCAGAACTGTCCCGGTCGAGGTCAAAAAAAAAATTTTTAAACCAGTTTTTGACGTTTTTCTCAATCAAATAACCTGTATGCATGTATGTAATCTCAGATAAAACCATAGAAGCAAAATAATCATAAATATCCGATAATATAGAGTCATACATCACATAAGTCAATCAAATACATAAACACCCTATACTTGGGACACACTGTCCCAGTGGGTCAAAATAAGTCTAAGGACAGGATACTCACCGAACATAGCTAAACTGCATGAAGAAGTAAGAAACAGCTCCCAGATTAGACCATCTTGGTTGGCGAAGCACATCTCGGTTGAGGTGTTTTGACAGTACCCGAGATGTATCTCAGTAAAGCTCGTTTCCTCAACTTCTCAAAATTTTGTTCTTCCAGTGTAGCTCCTGAACTGTGATCCTTCCTTTTGGAATACCTGGTTGTTGTTTAGAGGAAAACAAAAACAAAGCAACTATCTAAACTAAACTAGAAAAGGGAGAAGAAAGCAATACCTTGGGTTGCCTCCCAAGAAGCACTTGGTTTAAGGTCGCTAGCTGGACCCTTCTCCATAGAATTACTCAATGTACCTTGAACACCATGGAGTGCTCATCACATCCATCATAAAATTCTTCCAAAAAGATTTTGGTTCCTAGTTTCACCGGCAAATGGTAAGATCTCCCACGTACAAGCTTGTACGGGTTGATTCTCACCGGAATCCTTCTAGCCTTCATGCACTTCAATGGGACATAATCTAGCCTTGCGTCCCATCCTTTCCTTGATCGAGAAAACAACTTCTCGAGAATCCTAGTAGCTTCCCCATCTTTAGCATGGGGATGGTACAAGATCCTTAGCATGCGAGGGACCCCATACTTGAACAAGAGACACTTCATCGCGTTAACGGTGTAGTGCTTGCAAACTCCACTCCTTATAATCCAAGGAGTATCTTCTTCCAACAGTTTCAAGGGAGGTTTCATCTTGATCTTAGGAGGTTCTTTCGGAAGAGACCTCTAACTCTCCGGTGCATTCCTGAAAAATTCAGAAATTTTAATAGGGATTTCAAATGAAGTAGGAGAATGTACCTCGTAAAGTTCTCCAAAGCTTGAGACAAGTTTCATGTTGGGTTGATATTCCACACACGAAATCCCTCCCAACTCAGCTGATCTTTCTTCCACCTTGACGACAGTCTCAGTAATTTGGCCAAGGTTCTCCGTATCTTGTAGTTCTACAGATTTTTCCTCCACCTCGGCCGATCTCTCTTTCACCTCGGCCGAGGTCTCAACAGTTAGATCGAAATCTTTCAAATCTTTTTCTCCCTCAAAAGCTTCAGGAGAAACTTCTGGTTTGATTGGAGGGGTGCTTGGAACTTGCAGAACTTCCTTATGCTCCTCTTCCAGCTTAGCATAGGATAGGGTGCTTTCCTTGAGCTCCTCCACCTTCTTCATCAACCTCTCCCATCTTGATTCAAGAGAATCTTCAAGGGGTTGCTCACAAATCTTTTTAGGGACATTCAGTTCATCCCACATTGCAAGTTCATGCTTAATGGCCTCTTCTCTTTCCCATTCATTGTTGAACCAATAGAAGGAGTACTTCACCTCCAAATATTCATAATGGTCCACCCTAGCACTTTGCCTTGCTATCCAGGCTGGATCAAATGTAGTCATCAAAAATCCTAAAAACTACAAAACTCATAGAAAGAGCAGTTAGTAGCAACAGGGGCAAGTGCCCCGAAAGCAAACCGCAACCGGCTCGGTCTAGACCAAGTCCCCGGCAACAGCGCCAAAAACTTGTTTGCTCCAAACGGTGTGAGCAAGCTTTAAATTTATAATCCTAGACTTAAGCTTAAAACAAGGATGCAAACCCGCAGTGTACGGGTCAATCGTAGTAAAAAGCAAGAAATTCCAGGGGTCGATCACGGGGACTCGGTGAAACAAAGTCAATAACGGTAAGCTTCGTAAATACTAACCACAAAGAGCAATCAACACAATCAAAGATGAATAAGAAGTCAATAAAGCAAACATGCAATTCTAGGGATTAAAGCATCTAGTTGTGGTTCCAACTCAAGATCTAAGGATAAGCGGACAAAGCTGAGGTTTTTGCATGGGGAAGGTGTTACTAAAGTGGAGTAGATCACCGGGTAAGTCTCACTACTCACTAATCCTAAACCGTAACTCCTATTACCGGGTAAGTCTCAAGGAATCAAGATAAAGAACTATAACCTCAAACTAACACACCATCTAAGGGAATAGAATCAACCTTTACCGGGTAAGTCTCAGGCTAACTCACAAAGATGGGATGGAAGCACACTCAAACCCCAATAAAGGATAAACCTTTATTACCTACACTTATGATCGTTGGTACACAAACTAAGAAATTACCGGGTAAGTCTCATCCTAAGCTTGCATTAAACCAGGAAAGGTGTAATAAGAATAGGATTTGGCAAACTCTAACACTTAACTCTCAGTTTAGGATCGGATAAGTCACCTCGGTCAGCAGAATTCCACCCCGGCCGAGATCTTCATCGACTGAGCGAGATGCTTAGGGTTAAGGTTAAAGACTCGAGCTTCCAGGATCCTACTGGAATCTAAGATTATTCTATCATTGTTTTTCCCACAACCTTCAGCCAATCACCCTAGAATCACACAAGGAAATTAGCCACTCATCATCATAATGAAAGTATTAATTATATGGGAAGAAGGTGAATATTTGAACAAGAAGAATTTAATGAAAAGACTTCAATAACTGAATCAAATATCACAACAAAGCGTTCCTTGGATAGCAATCCAACAAGCAAGACAACAACGAAGGGAATTGAAGACAATCTTACAAAACCCTTCAAAAAGCTATAAAAGCTATAGTCTTCAATCTTCCTTCAACCTTCAAAAAGGTTCTTCAAAACTCCCAACTGGAGTATACTGCGCTGCTGCGTATGTAGGATGTTAATCGATGTATGCAGCCTCCTCAAATTGTAGAAAATCAACCCTTTTTATAGGAAAATAACCCTCCAAAGATAAAATATCTTAGAAAGATCTTCTCCCATAAAAATAGGTAAAATATATGATCTCCTTCCTTCCAGGAGCCAAGCCCAAAAATATAAGATCACTTTCCAAATATAAAAGATCTCAGCCAAGAATAAAATATTCTCGCCGCGTCCTAGGTATTCGCCTCGGTCGAGTCGGCGTCTCTGGATCACCTCGGTCGAGATGAATCTCTGGTCAACCGAGGTGAGTCACAACTGAATGTGAAATCTCTCAAAACTGGTCCAAAGTAAATCTTTAATCCATGGTTGTGCTTCCTGAATGTAGCTCCAAATGACTCTTGACTCCTTTTGTTCCTTTTTGATGCAAAACGTACCATATTACCTGCAATTACAACGAAACTAGGTGTAGACCTCGATTCTCGCAAAGGTAGATGAAATGGTAGTAAAATCACATAATGTACATACAAACATGCAGATTATGAAAGATAAAACGTCCAAACAAACCCCAAAATATAGACTATAATTCATGCTATCAAAATACCCCATACTTAGCCCTTGCTTGTCCCCAAGCAAGTTCCTCATATAGAAATCAAGATAGAATGGATTATAAGTCAAGAAAATCAATGAAAAGTCTTTCAAAAACATTTTATGGTGTGAAACTATCATAGATCACTCTAAGAGAATACTTCCTGGAATTAAAAACTCAATATGATCAACACATTTTATAAATATAGGAAAGTTGTTCATCTTTGCATAAAATCATAGAATGCATAATAAATCATAATTATCAAAATTAATCATGTATAATCCAGTTTAAACCACTAAGTCAATCAACAAGCTCAAGGTCTCAAGGGCTTCCCAAAAGAAAAGGTCAAGAAACGTGTAGGGTAGGGATGTATGTAAGGTAATGTGGTGCTAGAATCCGGGAAAAGGATGAACTTCACTTTCACTTTGACTTGCAACATCTTCCACCAATAAGCTTTGCTTATTTCACACTTTTTCTTTTACTTTACTTTTTGGGATGCATGGACAGAGGTGCACAATAACCGAAGCCTAGGAAATCTGCAATCATCAATTTCTCGAGATGCATCAAACCCTTGATGCACATACCATGACCCGTTAGGAATATCGCTCAATCCGACTTTGGCAAGACACAAACACCCGGCTATGTGAATGGTGCCGAGTTACTCATCTTCATGATTGACTTCCCCAAACCTATTATTGCTTTCTAACACTTTCACTTCCAGCCACTTCTCAACTTTAACTTGCTTTCACCACTTCGCTTGCTTCCAAATTCCCGGATAGGTAAAGGGAGGCAAAATGTATATGAGGGGCTAAGCATGATCAAGAAGAAGAAGAAGAAAAGAATGAATTGCCTTGGTCTTTCCAGGAAGAAAGTGAGAGAACTCATAATGCGGTGTCAACCTTCAAATTCAACATAATTTGGATAAAAACAAAGTATTAAACATGCCAATAATTTCAAACAAAGCATTTAGCAACTTAAACATATTATAAACCCTTTCAAACACATAAAGAATTTCAAAACCAGTCAGTAAGCAAAGTCTTCACTGAGATCATATCCAGATAAGAAGCACAAAACGTTTCGAAAACTCTCAGTTACGCACCTCGGTCGAGATGTTCTTGGTTCAACCGAGGTGAAACACCTCGTTCGGCCAGAACTGTCCCGGTCGAGGTCAAAAAAAAAATTTTTAAACCAGTTTTTGACGTTTTTCTCAATCAAATAACCTGTATGCATGTATGTAATCTCAGATAAAACCATAGAAGCAAAATAATCATAAATATCCGATAATATAGAGTCATACATCACATAAGTCAATCAAATACATAAACACCCTATACTTGGGACACACTGTCCCAGTGGGTCAAAATAAGTCTAAGGACAGGATACTCACCGAACATAGCTAAACTGCATGAAGAAGTAAGAAACAGCTCCCAAATAAGACCATCTCGGTTGGCGAAGCACATCTCAGTCGAGGTGTTCTGACAGTACCCGAGATGTATCTCAGTAAAGCTCGTTTCCTCAACTTCTCGAAATTTTGTTCTTCCAGTGTAGCTCCTGAACTGTGATCCTTCCTTTTGGAATACCTGGTTGTTGTCTAGAGGAAAACAAAAATAAAGCAACTATCTAAACTAAACTAGAAAAGGGAGAAGAAAGCAATACCTTGGGTTGCCTCCCAAGAAGCGCTTGGTTTAAGGTCGCTAGCTGGACCCTTCTCCATAGAATTACTCAATGTACCTTGAACACCATGGAGTGCTCATCACATCTATCATAAAATTCTTCCAAAAAGGTTCCGGTTCCTAATTTCACCGGCAAATGGTAAGATCTCCCACGTACAAGCTTGTACGGTTTGATTCTCACCGGAATCCTTCTAGCTTTCCTGCACTTCAATGGGACATAATCTAGCCTTGCATCCCATCCTTTCCTGGATCGAGAAAATAGTTTCTCGAGAATCATAGCAGCTTCCCCATCTATAGCTTGGGGATGGTACAGGGTCCTAAGCATGCGAGGGACCCCATACTTGAACAAATAACACTTCGTTGCCTTAGCGGTGAAGCGCTTGTTAACTTCACTCCTTATAATCCAAGGAGCATCTTCCTCCAACAATTTCAAGAGAGATTTCATCTTGATCTTAGGAGGTTCTTTCGGAAGAGACCTCCAACTCTCCGGTGCATTCCTGAAAAATTCAGAAATATTAATAGGGAATTCAAATGAAGTAGGAGAATGTACCTTGCAAAGTTCTCCAAAGCTTGAGACAAGTTTCGTGTTGGGTTGATAATCCACCCACGAAATCTCTCTCAGTTCTGCTGGTCTTTCTTCCACCTTGACCACAATCTCAGTAATTTGGCCAAGGTTCTCTGCATCTTCCACTTCTGGTTTTGAAGATTCTTCTTCCATCTCGGTCGAGATCTCTTCCCCGGCAACGGCGCCAAAAACTTGTTCGCTCCAAACGGTGTGTGCAAGCTTTAAATTTATAACCCTAGACTTAAGCTTAAAACAAGGATGCGAACCCGCAGTGTACGGGTCAATCGTAGTAAAAAGCAAGAAATTTCAGGGGTCGATCACAGGGACTCGGTGAAACAAAGTCAATACGGTAAGCTTCGTTAATACTAACCACAAGAGCAATTAACACAATCAAAGATGAATAAGAAGTCAATAAAGCAAACATGCGATTCTAGGGATTAAAGCATCTAGTTGTGGTTCCAACTCAAGATCTATAGATAAGCGGACAAAGCTGAGATTTTTGCATGGGGAAGGTGTTACTAAAGTGGAGTAGATCACCGGGTAAGTCTCACTACACACTAATCCAAAACCGTAACTCCTATTACCGGGTAAGTCTCAAGGAATCAAGATAAAGAACTATAACCTCAAACTAACACACCATCTAAGGGAATAGAATCAACCTTTACCGGGTAAGTCTCAGGCTAACTCACAAAGATGGGATGGAAGCACACTCAAACCCCAATAAAGGATAAACCTTTATTACCTACACTTATGATCGTTGGTACACAAACTAAGGAATTACCGGGTAAGTCTCATCCTAAGCTTGCATTGAACCAGAAAGGTGTAATAAGAATAGGATTTGGCAAACTCTAACACTTAACTCTCAGTTTCGGATAGGGTAAGTCACCTCGGTCAGAAGAATTCCACCCCGGCCGAGATGTTCATCAACTGAACGAGATGCTTAGGGTTAAGGTTAAAGACTCGAACTTTCAGGATCCTACTGGAATCTAAGATTATTCTATCATTGTTTTTCCCACAACCTTCAGCCAATCACCCTAGAATCACACAAGGAAATTAGCCACTCATCATCATCATGAAAGTATTAATCAAATATATGGGAAGAAGGTGAATATTTGAACAAGAAGAATTTAATGAAAAGACTTCAATAACTGAATCAAATATCACAACAAAGCGTTCCTCGGATATAAATCCAACAAGCAAGACAACAAGGAAGGGAATTAAAGACAATCTTACAAAACCCTCCAAAAAGCTATAAAAGCTATGATCTTCAATCTTCCTTCAACCTTCAAAAAGGTTCTTCAAAACTCCCAACTGGAGTATTCCGCAGCGATGTATGCTGGATCTCACAGCCTTCAATGGTGTATATTGTGCTAAGCGGGATGATAGCGAGCCCTTGGATTTGTGGAAATCCAACCCTTTTTATAGGAAAATAACCCTCCAAAGATAAAATATCTTAGAAAGATCTTCTCCCATAAAAATAGGTAAAATATAAGATCTTCTTCCTTCCAGGAGCCAAGCCCAAATATAAGATCACTTTCCAAAGATAAAAGATCTCTTCCAAGAATAAAATATTCTCGCCGCGTCCTAGGTGTTCGCCTCGGTCGAGTCGGCATCTCTGGATCACCTCGGTCGAGATGAATCTCTGGTCAACCGAGGTGAGTCACAACTGAATGTGAAATCTCTCAAAACTGGTCCAAAGTAAATCTTTAATCCATGGCTATGCTCCCTGGATGTAGCTCCAAATGACTCCTTTTGCTCCTTTTTTATGCGAAACGTACCCTTTTACCTGTAATTACAACAAAACTAGGTGTAGACCTCGATTCTCGCAAAGGTAGATGAAATGGTAGTAAAATCACATATTATACATGCTAACATGCAGATTATTGAAGATAAAACGTCCAAACAAACCCCAAAATATAGACTATAATTCATGCTATCAAAATACCCCATACTTAGCCCTTGCTTGTCCCCAAGCAAGTTCCGCATATAGAAGACAAGATAGAATGGATTATAAGTCAATAAAGTCAATGAAAAGTCTTTCAAAAACATTTTTATGGTGTGACACTATCATAGATCACTCTAAGAGAATACTTCATGGAATTTAAAATCAATATGATCAAAACATTTTATAAATATAGGAAAGTTGTTCATCTTTGCATAAAATCATAGAATGCATAATAAGTCATAATTATCAAAATTAATCATGTATAATCCAGTTTAAACCACTAAGTCAATCAACAAGCTCAAGGTCTCAAGGGCTTCCTAAAAGGTCAAGAAACGTGTAGGGTAGGGATGTATGTAAGGTAATGTGGTGCTAGAATCCGGGAAAAGAATGTACTTCACTTTCACTTTGACTTTCAACATCTTCCACCAATAAGCTTTGCTTATTTCACACTTTTTCTTTTTACTTTACTTTTTGGGATGCATGGACAGAGGTGCACAATAACCGAAGCCTAGGAAATCAGCAATCATCAATTTCTTGAGATGCATCAAACCCTTGATGCACATACCATGACCCGTTAGGAATATCGCTCAATCCGACTTTGGCAAGACACAAACACCCGGCTATGTGAATGGTGCCGAGTTACTCATCTTCATGATTGACTTCCCCAAACCTATTTCTTTCTTTCTAACACTTTCACTTCCAGCCAACTTCTCAACTTTAACTTGCTTTCACCACTTCGCTTGCTTCCAAATTCCCGGATAGGTAAAGGGAGGCAAAATGTATATGAGGGGCTAAGCATGATCAAGAAGAAGAAGAGAAAAGAATGAATTGCCTTGGTCTTTCCAGGAAGAAAGTGAGAGAACTCATAATGTGGTGTCAACCTTCAAATTCAACATAATTTGGATAAGAACAAAGTATTAAACATGCCAATAATTTCAAACAAAGCATTTAGCAACTTAAACATATTATAAACCCTTTCAAACACATAAAGAATTTCAAAACCAGTCAGTAAGCAAAGTCTTCACTGAGATCATATCCAGATAAGAAGCACAAAACGTTTCGAAAACTCTTAGTTAAACCACCTCGGTCGAGGTGTTCTAGGTCAACCGAGGTGAAACACCTCGTTCGGCCAGAACTGTCCCGGTCGAGGTCAAAAAAAAAATTTTTAAACCAGTTTTTGACGTTTTTCTCAATCAAATAACCTGTATGCATGTATGTAATCTCAGATAAAACCATAGAAGCAAAATAATCATAAATATCCGATAATATAGAGTCATACATCACATAAGTCAATCAAATACATAAACACCCTATACTTGGGACACACTGTCCCAGTGGGTCAAAATAAGTCTAAGGACAGGATACTCACCGAACATAGCTAAACTGCATGAAGAAGTAAGAAACAGCTCCCAGATTAGACCATCTTGGTTGGCGAAGCACATCTCGGTTGAGGTGTTTTGACAGTACCCGAGATGTATCTCAGTAAAGCTCGTTTCCTCAACTTCTCAAAATTTTGTTCTTCCAGTGTAGCTCCTGAACTGTGATCCTTCCTTTTGGAATACCTGGTTGTTGTTTAGAGGAAAACAAAAACAAAGCAACTATCTAAACTAAACTAGAAAAGGGAGAAGAAAGCAATACCTTGGGTTGCCTCCCAAGAAGCACTTGGTTTAAGGTCGCTAGCTGGACCCTTCTCCATAGAATTACTCAATGTACCTTGAACACCATGGAGTGCTCATCACATCCATCATAAAATTCTTCCAAAAAGATTTTGGTTCCTAGTTTCACCGGCAAATGGTAAGATCTCCCACGTACAAGCTTGTACGGGTTGATTCTCACCGGAATCCTTCTAGCCTTCATGCACTTCAATGGGACATAATCTAGCCTTGCGTCCCATCCTTTCCTTGATCGAGAAAACAACTTCTCGAGAATCCTAGTAGCTTCCCCATCTTTAGCATGGGGATGGTACAAGATCCTTAGCATGCGAGGGACCCCATACTTGAACAAGAGACACTTCATCGCGTTAACGGTGTAGTGCTTGCAAACTCCACTCCTTATAATCCAAGGAGTATCTTCTTCCAACAGTTTCAAGGGAGGTTTCATCTTGATCTTAGGAGGTTCTTTCGGAAGAGACCTCTAACTCTCCGGTGCATTCCTGAAAAATTCAGAAATTTTAATAGGGATTTCAAATGAAGTAGGAGAATGTACCTCGTAAAGTTCTCCAAAGCTTGAGACAAGTTTCATGTTGGGTTGATATTCCACACACGAAATCCCTCCCAACTCAGCTGATCTTTCTTCCACCTTGACGACAGTCTCAGTAATTTGGCCAAGGTTCTCCGTATCTTGTAGTTCTACAGATTTTTCCTCCACCTCGGCCGATCTCTCTTTCACCTCGGCCGAGGTCTCAACAGTTAGATCGAAATCTTTCAAATCTTTTTCTCCCTCAAAAGCTTCAGGAGAAACTTCTGGTTTGATTGGAGGGGTGCTTGGAACTTGCAGAACTTCCTTATGCTCCTCTTCCAGCTTAGCATAGGATAGGGTGCTTTCCTTGAGCTCCTCCACCTTCTTCATCAACCTCTCCCATCTTGATTCAAGAGAATCTTCAAGGGGTTGCTCACAAATCTTTTTAGGGACATTCAGTTCATCCCACATTGCAAGTTCATGCTTAATGGCCTCTTCTCTTTCCCATTCATTGTTGAACCAATAGAAGGAGTACTTCTCCTCCAAGTATTCATAATGGTCCGCCCTAGCACTTTGTCTTGCTATCCAGGCTGGATCAAATGTAGTCATCGGAAATCCTGAAAACTACAAAACTCATAGAAAGAGTAGTTAGTAGCAACAGGGGCAAGTGCCCCGAAAGTAAACCGCAACCGGCTCGGTCTAGACCAAGTCCCCGGCAACGGCGCCAAAAACTTGTTCGCTCCAAACGGTGTGTGCAAGCTTTAAATTTATAACCCTAGACTTAAGCTTAAAACAAGGATGCGAACCCGCAGTGTACGGGTCAATCGTAGTAAAAGCAAGAAAATTCCAGGGGTCGATCACAGGGACTCGGTGAAACAAAGTCAACAACGGTATGCTACGTTAATTCTAACCACAAGAGCGATTAACACAATCAAAGATGAATAAGAAGTCAAAAAAGCAAACATGCAATTCTAGGGATTAAAGCATCTAGTTGTGGTTCCAACTCAAGATCTATAGATAAGCGGACAAAGCTGAGATTTTTGCATGGGGAAGGTGTTACTAAAGTGGAGTAGATCACCGGGTAAGTCTCACTACACACTAATCCAAAACCGTAACTCCTATTACCGGGTAAGTCTCAAGGAATCAAGATAAAGAACTATAACCTCAAACTAACACACCATCTAAGGGGATAGAATCAACCTTTACCGGGTAAGTCTCAGGCTAACTCACAAAGATGGGATGGAAGCACACTCAAACCCCAATAAAGGATAAACCTTTATTACCTACACTTATGATCGTTGGTACACAAACTAAGGAATTACCGGGTAAGTCTCATCCTAAGCTTGCATTGAACCAGGAAAGGTGTAATAAGAATAGGATTTGGCAAACTCTAACACTTAACTCTCAGTTTAGGATCGGATAAGTCACCTCGGTCAGCAGAATTCCACCCCGGCCGAGATGTTCATCGACTGAGCGAGATGCTTAGGGTTAAGGTTAAAGACTCGAGCTTCCAGGATCCTACTGGAATCTAAGATTATTCTATCATTGTTTTTCCCACAACCTTCAGCCAATCACCCTAGAATCACACAAGGAAATTAGCCACTCATCATCATCATGAAAGTATTAATCAAATATATGGGAAGAAGGTGAATATTTGAACAAGAAGAATTTAATGAAAAGACTTCAATAACTGAATCAAATATCACAACAAAGCGTTCCTCGGATATAAATCCAACAAGCAAGACAACAAGGAAGGGAATTAAAGACAATCTTACAAAACCCTCCAAAAAGCTATAAAAGCTATGATCTTCAATCTTCCTTCAACCTTCAAAAAGGTTCTTCAAAACTCCCAACTGGAGTATTCCGCAGCGATGTATGCTGGATCTCACAGCCTTCAATGGTGTATATTGTGCTAAGCGGGATGATAGCGAGCCCTTGGATTTGTGGAAATCCAACCCTTTTTATAGGAAAATAACCCTCCAAAGATAAAATATCTTAGAAAGATCTTCTCCCATAAAAATAGGTAAAATATAAGATCTTCTTCCTTCCAGGAGCCAAGCCCAAATATAAGATCACTTTCCAAAGATAAAAGATCTCAGCCAAGAATAAAATATTCTCGCCGCGTCCTAGGTATTCGCCTCGGTCGAGTCGGCGTCTCTGGATCACCTCGGTCGAGATGAATCTCTGGTCAACCGAGGTGAGTCACAACTGAATGTGAAATCTCTCAAAACTGGTCCAAAGTGAATCTTTAATCCATGGCTATGCTTCCTGGATGGTTCCTTATGTTCCTCAATGTAGCTCCGATGACTCCATAGCTCCTTTTGCTCCTTTTAGATGCAAAACGTGCCATTTTACCTACAATTACAACAAAACTAGGTGTAGACCTCGATTCCCGCAAAGGTAGATGAAATGGTAATATAATCACATAATATACATACAAACATGCAGATTATGAAAGATAAAACGTCCAAACAAACCCCAAAATATAGACTATAATTCATGCTATCAAAATACCCCATACTTAGCCCTTGCTTGTCCCCAAGCAAGTTCCGCATATAGAAGACAAGATAGAATGGATTATAAGTCATGAAAATCAATGAAAAGTCTTTCAAAAACATTTTTATGGTGTGTTACAATCATAGATCACTCTAAGAGAATACTTCATGGAATTTAAAATCTAAACATGATCAAAACATTTTATAAATATAGGAAAGTTGTTCATCTTTGCATAAAATCATAGAATGCATAATAAGTCATAATTATCAAAATTAATCATGTATAATCCAGTTTAAACCACTAAGTCAATCAACAAGCTCAAGGTCTCAAGGGCTTCCCAAAAGAAAAGGTCAAGAAACGTGTAGGGTAGGGATGTATGTAAGGTATTGTGGTGCTAGAATCCGGGAAAAGGATGAACTTCACTTTCACTTTGACTTGCAACATCTTCCACCAATAAGCTTAGCTTATTCCACACTTTTTCTTTTTACTTTACTTTTTGGGATGCATGGACAGAGGTGCACAATAACCGAAGCCTAGGAAATCTGCAATCATCAATTTCTCGAGATGCATCAAACCCTTGATGCACATACCATGACCCGTTAGGAATATCGCTCAATCCGACTTTGGCAAGACACAAACACCCGGCTATGTGAATGGTGCCGAGTTACTCATCTTCATGATTGACTTCCCCAAACCTATTATTACTTTCTAACACTTTCACTTCCAGCCACTTCTCAACTTATACTTGCTTTCACCACTTCACTTGCTTCCAAATTCCCGGATAGGTAAAGGGAGGCAAAATGTATATGAGGGGCTAAGCATGATCAAGAAGAAGAAGAGAAAAGAATGAATTGCCTTGGTCTTTCCAGGAAGAAAGTGAGAGAACTCATAATGTGGTGTCAACCTTCAAATTCAACATAATTTGACGTTTTTCTCAATCGAATAACCTGTATGTATGTATGTAATCTCAGATAAAACCATAGAAGCAAAATAATCACATAAGTCAATCAAATACATAAACACCCTATACTTGGGACACACTGTCCCAGTGGGTCAAAATAAGTCTAAGGACAGGATACTCACCGAACATAGCTAAACTGCATGAAGAAGTAAGAAACAGCTCCCAGATTAGACCATCTTGGTTGGCGAAGCACATCTCGGTTGAGGTGTTTTGACAGTACCCGAGATGTATCTCAGTAAAGCTCGTTTCCTCAACTTCTCAAAATTTTGTTCTTCCAGTGTAGCTCCTGAACTGTGATCCTTCCTTTTGGAATACCTGGTTGTTGTTTAGAGGAAAACAAAAACAAAGCAACTATCTAAACTAAACTAGAAAAGGGAGAAGAAAGCAATACCTTGGGTTGCCTCCCAAGAAGCACTTGGTTTAAGGTCGCTAGCTGGACCCTTCTCCATAGAATTACTCAATGTACCTTGAACACCATGGAGTGCTCATCACATCCATCATAAAATTCTTCCAAAAAGATTTTGGTTCCTAGTTTCACCGGCAAATGGTAAGATCTCCCACGTACAAGCTTGTACGGGTTGATTCTCACCGGAATCCTTCTAGCCTTCATGCACTTCAATGGGACATAATCTAGCCTTGCGTCCCATCCTTTCCTTGATCGAGAAAACAACTTCTCGAGAATCCTAGTAGCTTCCCCATCTTTAGCATGGGGATGGTACAAGATCCTTAGCATGCGAGGGACCCCATACTTGAACAAGAGACACTTCATCGCGTTAACGGTGTAGTGCTTGCAAACTCCACTCCTTATAATCCAAGGAGTATCTTCTTCCAACAGTTTCAAGGGAGGTTTCATCTTGATCTTAGGAGGTTCTTTCGGAAGAGACCTCTAACTCTCCGGTGCATTCCTGAAAAATTCAGAAATTTTAATAGGGATTTCAAATGAAGTAGGAGAATGTACCTCGTAAAGTTCTCCAAAGCTTGAGACAAGTTTCATGTTGGGTTGATATTCCACACACGAAATCCCTCCCAACTCAGCTGATCTTTCTTCCACCTTGACGACAGTCTCAGTAATTTGGCCAAGGTTCTCCGTATCTTGTAGTTCTACAGATTTTTCCTCCACCTCGGCCGATCTCTCTTTCACCTCGGCCGAGGTCTCAACAGTTAGATCGAAATCTTTCAAATCTTTTTCTCCCTCAAAAGCTTCAGGAGAAACTTCTGGTTTGATTGGAGGGGTGCTTGGAACTTGCAGAACTTCCTTATGCTCCTCTTCCAGCTTAGCATAGGATAGGGTGCTTTCCTTGAGCTCCTCCACCTTCTTCATCAACCTCTCCCATCTTGATTCAAGAGAATCTTCAAGGGGTTGCTCACAAATCTTTTTAGGGACATTCAGTTCATCCCACATTGCAAGTTCATGCTTAATGGCCTCTTCTCTTTCCCATTCATTGTTGAACCAATAGAAGGAGTACTTCACCTCCAAATATTCATAATGGTCCACCCTAGCACTTTGCCTTGCTATCCAGGCTGGATCAAATGTAGTCATCAAAAATCCTAAAAACTACAAAACTCATAGAAAGAGCAGTTAGTAGCAACAGGGGCAAGTGCCCCGAAAGCAAACCGCAACCGGCTCGGTCTAGACCAAGTCCCCGGCAACAGCGCCAAAAACTTGTTTGCTCCAAACGGTGTGAGCAAGCTTTAAATTTATAATCCTAGACTTAAGCTTAAAACAAGGATGCAAACCCGCAGTGTACGGGTCAATCGTAGTAAAAAGCAAGAAATTCCAGGGGTCGATCACGGGGACTCGGTGAAACAAAGTCAATAACGGTAAGCTTCGTAAATACTAACCACAAAGAGCAATCAACACAATCAAAGATGAATAAGAAGTCAATAAAGCAAACATGCAATTCTAGGGATTAAAGCATCTAGTTGTGGTTCCAACTCAAGATCTAAGGATAAGCGGACAAAGCTGAGGTTTTTGCATGGGGAAGGTGTTACTAAAGTGGAATAGATCACCGGGTAAGTCTCACTACTCACTAATCCAAAACCGTAACTCCTATTACCGGGTAAGTCTCAAGGAATCAAGATAAAGAACTATAACCTCAAACTAACACACCATCTAAGGGGATAGAATCAACCTTTACCGGGTAAGTCTCAGGCTAACTCACAAAGATGGGATGGAAGCACACTCAAACCCCAATAAAGGATAAACCTTTATTACCTACACTTATGATCGTTGGTACACAAACTAAGAAATTACCGGGTAAGTCTCATCCTAAGCTTGCATTAAACCAGGAAAGGTGTAATAAGAATAGGATTTGGCAAACTCTAACACTTAACTCTCAGTTTAGGATCGGATAAGTCACCTCGGTCAGCAGAATTCCACCCCGGCCGAGATCTTCATCGACTGAGCGAGATGCTTAGGGTTAAGGTTAAAGACTCGAGCTTCCAGGATCCTACTGGAATCTAAGATTATTCTATCATTGTTTTTCCCACAACCTTCAGCCAATCACCCTAGAATCACACAAGGAAATTAGCCACTCATCATCATCATGAAAGTATTAATCAAATATATGGGAAGAAGGTGAATATTTGAACAAGAAGAATTTAATGAAAAGACTTCAATAACTGAATCAAATATCACAACAAAGCGTTCCTCGGATATAAATCCAACAAGCAAGACAACAAGGAAGGGAATTAAAGACAATCTTACAAAACCCTCCAAAAAGCTATAAAAGCTATGATCTTCAATCTTCCTTCAACCTTCAAAAAGGTTCTTCAAAACTCCCAACTGGAGTATTCCGCAGCGATGTATGCTGGATCTCACAGCCTTCAATGGTGTATATTGTGCTAAGCGGGATGATAGCGAGCCCTTGGATTTGTGGAAATCCAACCCTTTTTATAGGAAAATAACCCTCCAAAGATAAAATATCTTAGAAAGATCTTCTCCCATAAAAATAGGTAAAATATAAGATCTTCTTCCTTCCAGGAGCCAAGCCCAAATATAAGATCACTTTCCAAAGATAAAAGATCTCAGCCAAGAATAAAATATTCTCGCCGCGTCCTAGGTATTCGCCTCGGTCGAGTCGGCGTCTCTGGATCACCTCGGTCGAGATGAATCTCTGGTCAACCGAGGTGAGTCACAACTGAATGTGAAATCTCTCAAAACTGGTCCAAAGTGAATCTTTAATCCATGGCTATGCTTCCTGGATGGTTCCTTATGTTCCTCAATGTAGCTCCGATGACTCCATAGCTCCTTTTGCTCCTTTTAGATGCAAAACGTGCCATTTTACCTACAATTACAACAAAACTAGGTGTAGACCTCGATTCTCGCAAAGGTAGATGAAATGGTAATATAATCACATAATATACATACAAACATGCAGATTATGAAAGATAAAACGTCCAAACAAACCCCAAAATATAGACTATAATTCATGCTATCATGTTTCAATAATGGAAGCAATTACCGGGTAGGTCTCTTGTTCGCTCCAAACGGTGTGTGCAAGCTTTAAATTTATAGCCCTAGACTTAAGCTTAAAACAAGGATGCGAACCCGCAGTGTACGGGTCAATCGTAGTAAAAGCAAGAAAATTCCAGGGGTCGATCACAGGGACTCGGTGAAACAAAGTCAACACGGTATGCTACGTTAATTCTAACCACAAGAGCGATTAACACAATCAAAGATGAATAAGAAGTCAATAAAGCAAACATGCGATTCTAGGGATTAAAGCATCTAGTTTTGGTTCCAACTCAAGATCTATAGATAAGCGGACAAAGCTGAGATTTTTGCGTGGGGAAGGTGTTACTAAAGTGGAGTAGATCACCGGGTAAGTCTCACTACACACTAATCCTAAACCGTAACTCCTATTACCGGGTAAGTCTCAAGGAATCAAGATAAAGAACTATAACCTCAAACTAACACACCATCTAAGGGAATAGAATCAACCTTTACCGGGTAAGTCTCAGGCTAACTCACAAAGATGGGATGGAAGCACACTCAAACCCCAATAAAGGATAAACCTTTATTACCTACACTTATGATCGTTGGTACACAAACTAAGGAATTACCGGGTAAGTCTCATCCTAAGCTTGCATTGAACCATGAAGGTGTAATAAGAATAGGATTTTAGCAAACTCTAACTCTTAACTCTCAGTTTAAGGTCGGATAAGTCACCTCGGTCAGAAGAATTCCACCCCGGCCGAGATGTTCATCAACCGAACGAGATGCTTAGGGTTAAGGTTAAAGACTCGAACTTTCAGGATCCTACTGGAATCTAAGATTATTCTATCATTGTTTTTCCCACAACCTTCAGCTAATCACCCTAGAATCACATTAAGAAATTAGTCACTCATCATCATAATGAAAGTATTAAATATATGGGAAGAAGGTGAATATTTGAACAAAGAAGAATTTAATGAAAAGACTTCAATAACTGAATCAAATATCACAACAAAGCGTTCCTTGGATAATAATCCAAAAAGACAAGACAACAATTGAGGGAATTGAAGACAATCTTACAAAACCCTTCAATAAAGCTATGAAAGCTATGGACTTCAATCTTCCTTCAACCTTCAAAAAGGTTCTTCAGAACTCCCAACTGGAGTATGCTGCTGCTGCGTATTTCCGGTGTAAGCGGCTTCTAGCGGGTGTTAGCGGGTTGTCCAGCTGTAAGCGGATGTCGGAATTGTGGAAAATCCGACCCTTTTTATAGGAAAATAACCCTCCAAAGATAATAAATCTTAGAAAGATATTCTCCCATAAATATAGGTAAAATATATATTCTGCATATCTCCTTCCATCCAGGAGCCAAGCCCAAAAATATAAGATCACTTTCCAATTTTAAAAGATCTCTTCCAAGAATAAAATATTCTCGCCGCGTCCTAGGTGTTCGCCTCGGTCGAGTCGGCATCTCTAGATCACCTCGGTTGAGATGAATCTCTGGTCAACCGAGGTGAGTCACAACTGAATGTGAAATCTCTCAAAACTGCTCCAAAGTAAATCTTTAATCCATGGCTATGCTCCCTGGATGTAGCTCCAAATGACTCATGACTCCTTTTTCTCCTTTTTGATGCAAAACGTACCATATTACCTGCAATTACAACGAAACTAGGTGTAGACCTCGATTCTCGCAAAGGTAGATGAAATGGTAGTAAAATCACATAATGTACATACAAACATGCAGATTATGAAAGATAAAACGTCCAAACAAACCCCAAAATATAGACTATAATTCATGCTATCAAAATACCCCATACTTAGCCCTTGCTTGTCCCCAAGCAAGTTCCGCACATAAAAGACAAGATAGAATGGATTAATAGTCAAGAAAATCATGAAAAAGCCTTTCAAAAACATTTTATGGTGTGAAACTATCATAGATCACTCTAAGAGAGTACTTCCTGGAATTAAAAACTCAATATGCTTGAAACATTTTATAAATATAGGAAAGTTGTTCATCTTTGCATAAAATCATAGAATGCATAATAAACCATAATTATCAAAATTAATCATGTATAATCCAGTTTAAACCACTAAGTCAATCAACAAGCTCAAGGTCTCAAGGGCTTCCCAAAAGGTCAAGAAACGTGTAGGGTAGGGATGTATGTAAGGTAATGTGGTGCTAGAATCCGGGAAACGGATGAACTTCACTTTCACTTCAACTTGCAACATCTTCCACCAATAAGCTTTGCTTATTTCACAATTTTTCTTTTACTTTACTTTTTGGGATGCATGGACAGAGGTGCACAATAACCGAAGCCTAGGAAATCTGCAATCATCAATTTCTCGAGATGCATCAAACCCTTGATGCACATACCATGACCCGTTAGGAATATCGCTCAATCCGACTTTGGCAAGACACAAACACCCGGCTATGTGAATGGTGCCGAGTTACTCATCTTCATGATTGACTTCCCCAAACCTATTATTGCTTTCTAACACTTTCACTTCCAGCCACTTCTCAACTTTAACTCCACTTGCTTTTACCACTTCGCTTGCTTCCAAATTCCCGGATAGGTAAAGGGAGGCAAAATGTATATGAGGGGCTAAGCATGATCAAGAAGAAGAAGAAGAAGAGAATGAATTTCCTTGGTCTTTCTAAGAAGAAAGTGATAGAACTTAACCTGCGGTGTCAACCTTCAAATTCAACATAATTTGGATAAAAACAAAGTATTAAACATGCCAATAATTTCAAACAAAGCATTTAGCAACTTAAACATATTATAAAACCTTTCAAACACATAAAGAATTTAAAATCAGTCAATAAACAAGATCTTCACTGAGATCATATCCAGATAAGTAACACAAAATCGTTTTCGAAAACTCTCAGTTACGCACCTCGGTCGAGATGTTCTTGGTTCAACCGAGGTGGAACGCCTCGTTTGGCCAGTACTGACTCGGTCGAGGTCAAAAAATTTTTTTTTTTAAAACCATTTTTTCTTTTTGGTTTCGACGTTTTTCTCAATCAAATAACCTGTAGGTATGCATGTAATATCAGATAATCATATAAAGGCAATGAAGCATAAATACGAAAATATCCGATAAATATAATACATCAAAGGTGTCAAATACATCACGTAGTCAAATAGTCAAATAACACAAACACCCCATACTTGAGACACACTGTCCCAGTGGGTATAATAAAAGTCTAAACAAGAGAGAACTCACCGGATAAAAGCCGAACTGCATAAAAAATATAATAATAAAATCCTGCAGCTCCTCAGTAGTCTCGATCCGGTGGTGGTGGTGGTATGTAGGGATACTGAGTAGGATCGTAAGGATGGCCCATGATCCGCTCGAACTGCAGCTGAGCCATGATGTGCTGATGATGCTGCCGCTCCTGCATCTCGCGGATATCCAGCGAAAGTGCAGCATATGAGTCGATAACCTGATCCGTCAGGTCATCGATCCGTCGGTGAGCAGCTCTATCTCTCACTCCACGCCTCCTGCGTCTAGCAGGTCTGACTGGAGAGGTCTCAGCTGGTGCCGGCTCTGTATCCTCCTCGTCATCATCCAAATCAATAATAGGTGGCGCGCTCGTCCCAGCTGTATCTGTCCCTGTGTCCATCGGGATGCCACCTCCTCTCTCATCTACTGTGTCATCATCGTCGTCCTCATCCTCAGCCTCCTCCTCCTCCTCAGCTGCAGCAGGGGCAGCTGCTCCCTCTCTGTAATCCTCCATAAGTGGACCCCAAGCGGTCTGCCAAAAATGTGGATCAAAGACGGAGAACTGTGCAGACCATCTGATGCCCTGAGGTGCAGTCAGCTCCCATGGCATAGCGACGTAGGGTGTAGTCAAACCACGGGGAACTAGAATCCTCCGTGTGATCATCTCCTGAAGTCCGAGCGGCTTGGCAGCCGCCACCATGGTACACCTACTCAGATCCATATCCTGATACCTAGCGATATGGGTCACTATCCCTCCGCAGCATATATCTCCCTTCCCTTTGGCCTTGATCCTGTGCAGATCCTCTGCCAGCATCAATCCAAAGTCAGGGTATCCACCTGTGACCATGCAGTATAAAGCAAAGAGCTCCCCCTGTCGGACCTTCTGGGGCGTCTCAGTACGCGCCAGAAGCGTCTCGCTGAAGATCCTGTGAGCTAAACGAAAAGCAAGATGGAAGATAAGCTTCTCTCTGGAATCACCAGGGTGCCACCTATCTGCATGCTCTGTAATGTGGGCGATCTGACCCCAGAACTCTCTAGCTACAGCTCGGGTCGGGAAGTCTACAGCAGTGGGGGTAGGGAAGCCAAAGATGTCTCTCCAATGGTCTAGAGGTACTAAGTAGTTCCGGTTCATCAACCGGTACTTCACCGCCCTCTCTGTGGGGAGGTAAGTGAAGGAACTGACAAACTCAAGCGTCGGCTCTAGGTAGGCTGGGGCTCGGATCTCAGTAAACTGATCCAGCCCGACGGTGGTGATCATCCTCCTAAGATCTCCATCAACGTGGAGACAGTCAAAGGCAGAAATGTCCAGGAATCTAGGTGCGATCACTGGACGGCTAGCAATGCGCTCGTAATCTACAAGGTGTCTCTCGTGGATCACCGGTATAGAAGGTCTGGAGGAGGAAGAAGAAGGGGAAGGAGAGGATCTATCTCTAAGGGCTAACAATCTGTCAGAACTCATCTTCAAACAACACTGTCAGACTACCTCGGTCGACTGACAAACTCCAAGAATCACCTCGACCGAGGTGCAGATCCACTGGACCGAGGCGAAGACAGTCGCGATTCCAACTCTCTGAATTTCAGTTCTTTTCCCCCAAAAATCACTACAATTGTTTCCTATGGGGTACTTAAGCTATTCCTCAACAGATTCAAGGGCAACCAAAGCCCAAATCGAAGTAAACGAACGAGTTTAGGGTTTCGATCGTTTTTACCTCGTTCCGGCCGATTCAATCGAATTTCTTGCAGATTCGTTGTTGCAATCGATTCCTCTATCCTTCAATCTCGGTTTGGAAGCAGAAAACGTCGAAAACGAGCAAGATTCGAGAGGGAACGAAGTGGATCTGTCGCCGCGGTCGAGGTAGGTAAAAAATATGAAAAGTAATTTTTCCCCCTTTTATACTGTTACTGGATCTGCTGTCACCTCGGTCGAGATGGTCTCGACTGGACCGAGGTGGTACGGGCCGAGGCGGTTCTGTAGAAACCCTAGTCGCCTCGGTTGCTCAAGAATCAACTCGGTCGAGGTGCTCTGACAGTGACCGAGGTGCTTCTGTCTTCTCAGAATCTCGAACTTCTGTCCTTCCAGTTGTGCTCCTCTTTAGATGTTCCCTGTTGTCTATCCAGAACGCCAAAAACAAAGCAAAGCAAAGCAAAAACAAAAACTATCTAAGCTAGACTAGAAAACGGGAAAAGAGAGCAATACCTTGGGTTGCCTCCCAAGAAGCGCTTGATTTAAGGTTGCTAGCTGGACCATGATGCGTCTCAAACGAGGTATATCGATGCAACCTCCTCAACCGGCGTCTCCGGTTGGTATTTCTTAAGCCTATGAACGTTGACCTTGAAGCTTCCGCTAGTTTCTCCCCATATCTCAACTGCACCATGAGGGAAAACATGTTTCACAATGTAAGGTCCGGTCCATCTAGATTTTAACTTACCTGGAAAAAGACGGAGGCGGGAGTTGAAGAGTAGAACTAAGTCTCCTTCGTTAAGCTCCTTTGGAACGATACGCTTGTCATGCCATCTCTTCGTTCTCTCCTTGTAGATTTTGGCATTCTCATAGGCGTTCAATCGCAGCTCTTCCAGCTCGTTAAGTTCCAATAGTCGCTTCTCACCAGCCTCCTTGATGTCAAAGTTCAACCATTTGATAGTCCAATACGCCTTGTGCTCCAATTCAACGGGCAAGTGGCAAGACTTCCCATATACCAAATTATAAGGGGTGGTACCTATGGGAGTCTTGAATGCGGTCCTGTACGCCCAAAGAGCATCGTCCAATTTCATGGACCAATCCTTTCTCGTTCTAGAGACGGTCTTCTCCAAAATTGCTTTGATTTCTCTATTCGAGATCTCGACCTGTCCACTAGTTTGAGGGTGATAAGCGGTTGATACCTTGTGGGTTACCCCATACTTCGATAGAAGTGCCTTAAACTTCCGGTTGATTAAATGCGTTCCTCCATCGCTAATGATGATGCGTGGAGTTCCAAATCGTGGAAAGATAGTTCTATTCAAGAACTTCACAACCACCTTGGCGTCGTTAGTGGGAGAAGCGATGGCTTCAACCCATCTAGAGACGTAATCAACTGCAAGGAGAATGTAGAGGTTTCCTCCGGAGGATGGGAAAGGTCCCATGAAGTCAATCCCCCATACATCGAAGATTTCCACTTCCTGGATGTTATTAAGCGGCATCTCGTTCCTCCTTGATAAGTTCCCTGTTCTTTGGCATGCATCACAAGAGACAACAAAAGATTGCACGTCTTTAAATAATGTAGGCCAAAAGAAACCGGAATGCAATACTTTAGCGCATGTTTTATCGGTGCTAGCATGCCCTCCACAAGGAAGTGAATGACAATGCCTTATGACGCTATTAACTTCATCTTCCGGAATGCACCTTCGAAGCATCCCATCCGGTCCGCGCTTGAATAGCAGCGGCTCATCCCAGTAGTAATGTCGTACTTCCGTGAAGAATCTCTTCTTTTGAGAGTACGTCAATCCGGGCGGTATTTCCTGGCAAACAAGATAATTCACAATATCAACATACCAAGGACCTTTATTATCAAAAAGTTGGTGGAGGGAATGGTCCGCCAACAGTGGGTGAATGTCAGAGAAAGGAGTAAAAAAATTGTTATTCTCAGCAATCTCAGTTGACATCGTCTCGCCGTCGACCTCGGTCGAGGCGCATAGGCGTTGACCGAGATGTTCTTCGGTCTCCTCGCTCAGTCCAGAAAGTGCCTCGGTCGAGGTACTGCTACTGGAACCGAGACTGGAGATCTTCGTCTCCTGGGTCAGCTTCTCAGTTTTAGCTCCTGGATCCTCTTCCAGTGCCTTCAAGCTCCGTATATCTGCATCACAAGAAGCATATATACCTTCCTCCATTAAACTGAAGCTAATAACTCTTTCGAGTGGATCGTTAATAAGGATAGAGCTCACCAATTCTCTTGATTCTTCTTCATCGTAGATGTTGAAGATATCATCAGTTAGTTGCTCCCCTTTCATGGCTGCAAGTAGTGCAAACTCCACTTCATCGCCACCAACGTTGAATTTCAACTTGGCGTTCTTGCAATCCACGTTGCAACCCGAAGTTGCTAGAAATGGCCTCCCGAGAATAATAGGTACTGGATAATCTGCGGGAATGTCAAGTACAACAGAATCTATAGGTAGATAGAAGTTACCTAACTTGACCGGAACGTCTTCCAAGATGCCCACGGGATGGGTAATGGAGCGATCCGCCATGTAAAGTCGAATCTTGACCGGCTTGGGCTCTCCAAGACCGATCTTAGTGCACAACTCCAGCGGGATGATGCTCACGCTGGCTCCTAGATCACAAAGGGCTTCACAAGTGACATCCCCAACTTGAATGGGGATGCAAAATGAGCCGGGATCTCTCAACTTAGGTGGCATCTTTTCCTTCATGATCTTGATAAGCTCCGAAGATTTAGATGTCATCCTAACTTCACCAACATCCTCCAGCTTCCTCTTCCTTGATAAGATTTCTTTTAAGAACTTCCCATAGGCGGGCATACCTAAAATAGCATCAAGGAAAGGGATATTAATATGTAGCTTATTCATCAAGTCAAGGAACTTACCAAAGTGCTTGTCTAGATGTGCTCTGGCTCTGGACTGAGGGAATGGAAGTGGTGGTTTATATGCAGGAGGTGGAACGTAAGTTTCTGTCGTTCCTCCTGCTTTCTGTTGCTCCGCCTCGGTTGGCATCTCGGTCGAGGTGTTCTTCGACTGGATCTGGACCGAGGTGGTCTGCGTCGAGCGAGGTACTGGATCTACAGTTTTGAGTCCACTCCTCGTCGTTATGGCCATGCACTGGCCCTTAGGGTTAGTTTCCGTCTTCGCTGGAAGCTTCCCTGGATCTCTTGGCGCTTCATTCGCCCTATTAGCTAGTTGTTGTTCGAAGGACTTTTGGGCCCTCGAAAATGAAGTCATAGAATTCTCCATAGCGCTGAGCTTGATCAAGATTGCCTCCAGAACTGCGTCCTTCTTTTCCGGCTGAGACGAACTTGATCCTTGCCCTTGGCTTTTCAATGGAGTAGAAGAAGAAGAAGGAGAAGAGAGGAAAGGGTTAGATGAATTATTAGAGTTGGAGTTTGAATGGTTGTTACCGTGGTTTTGGTTATTCGCCCTCCAGTTGTTGCTATTGGATCCTCTATTGTTGTTGTTGTAGTTGTTGTTTCGGGGTCCGTTGTTGTTGTTACGGTACCCGTTATTGTTGTTGTTGTTCCTTTGCCCTTGCTCTTCCTTCTTAGTTTGAGCCATTAAGAGCTCCTTCAATTGCTTCACATCGTTCTTCAATGACGTGAGTTGATTGTTGTTGGGTTGAGTCTCTTGAAAGTTGACTCTTTTAACTCCACCTTCAGCTCCTTGGTGGGTATATTTCTCCATGTGCAAGGCTTGCTTCTCAATGAAGTCCCAAGCCTCATCAATCGCCATGTCCATGAAGGTACCGGCGGAGAGTAGTTGGAGATTGAACTGGGTGCTTCCGTCCAGCCCTTTGAAGTAGATCTCCAACAACTCGATCTTTGGAATCCCATGATGTGGGCAATCTAAAAGGATATCCTTGAACCGCTCCCAAGATTTGGACAAGCTCTCCGTGTCCCTCATGATGAAAGCATTGATCTTCCCTCTCATTTCAGCGGTCTTCGAAGGGGAAAGAATTTGGTCAAGAATTTCGTAGTCATCTCCTCCCATGTGCTAATTTTTCCTGGAGGAAGAGATTGATACCAAGTAAGAGCTCTATCTTTTAAAGAAAAGTAAAAAGGTCTTAGCTTGTAGTTGTTATTTTCAATTCTGGAAGGTCGCAAGGTTTCCATCAAGATCTCGTAGTTTTGAAGATGTTGATGCGGCGACTCCTTCTCTAGCCCTCCGAATTGGCATTGGCGAATCATGGATAGAACTTGCGGTCGAAGTTCGTAGTCATGATCCGCTGGATCTCCTAGGTTCACCCCTGGACGCCTCAGTTGTTGATTAGGGTCCATCCTTTGACCTAGGGTTTGTGGGATTCCTGCAAGAAGAACATCTCGGACTGGCATCCGAGGTGGAAGTACATCGGCCGGGGCGTCGGGTACTGGAATCTGCCTCGGTCGAGGTTCAGCAACTGGATTCTGCATCGGTCGAGGATCAACATGAGGATCTTCCCTCGGTCGAAGTAGAATCTGGTCTCGGATGACTGCAATCTCAGCTTCGATTGCTGCAGTCCTGGCGCGATTCTCCTCTTTCTCTTGCATTAGTTCTTCCTTACTGAGACGTAGCAGCTCTTGCGTCTCCTTTAATTCGGCCGCAAGATCGCGATCGTCTTGTTGGGCCATCTTCGCTTCTCTTAAGCGTCTCTTGTATGTCTTTTCTGGTTCGGGATCGTATGGGACGATTTCCTTCCCAGCGCGGGTTCTTCGCATATACCTAAGAAAGAACCTACAAAAGTCACTCAAGTAGAGTGGTTAGACAAAACGGGGCAAATGCCCCAAGAGCAAACGGCGCCAAAAACTTGTTCGCTCCAAACGGTGTGTGCAAGCTTTAAATTTATAACCCTAGACTTAAGCTTAAAACAAGGATGCGAACCCGCAGTGTACGGGTCAATCGTAGTAAAAGCAAGAAAATTCCAGGGGTCGATCACAGGGACTCGGTGAAACAAAGTCAACACGGTATGCTACGTTAATTCTAACCACAAGAGCGATTAACACAATCAAAGATGAATAAGAAGTCAATAAAGCAAACATGCGATTCTAGGGATTAAAACATCTAGTTGTGGTTCCAACTCAAGATCTATAGATAAGCGGACAAAGCTGAGATTTTTGCGTGGGGAAGGTGTTACTAAAGTGGAGTAGATCACCGGGTAAGTCTCACTACACACTAATCCTAAACCGTAACTCCTATTACCGGGTAAGTCTCAAGGAATCAAGATAAAGAACTATAACCTCAAACTAACACACCATCTAAGGGAATAGAATCAACCTTTACCGGGTAAGTCTCAGGCTAACTCACAAAGATGGGATGGAAGCACACTCAAACCCCAATAAAGGATAAACCTTTATTACCTACACTTATGATCGTTGGTACACAAACTAAGGAATTACCGGGTAAGTCTCATCCTAAGCTTGCATTGAACCAGGAAGGTGTAATAAGAATAGGATTTTAGCAAACTCTAACTCTTAACTCTCAGTTTAAGGTCGGATAAGTCACCTCGGTCAGAAGAATTCCACCCCGGCCGAGATGTTCATCAACCGAACGAGATGCTTAGGGTTAAGGTTAAAGACTTGAACTTTCAGGATCCTACTGGAATCTAAGATTATTCTATCATTGTTTTTCCCACAACCTTCAGCTAATCACCCTAGAAACACATTAAGAAATTAGCCACTCATCATCATAATGAAAGTATTAAATATATGGGAAGAAGGTGAATATTTGAACAAAGAAGAATTTAATGAAAAGACTTCAATAACTGAATCAAATATCACAACAATGCGTTCCTTGGATAATAATCCAAAAAGACAAGACAACAATTGAGGGAATTGAAGACAATCTTACAAAACCCTTCAATAAAGCTATGAAAGCTATGGACTTCAATCTTCCTTCAACCTTCAAAAAGGTTCTTCAAAACTCCCAACTGGAGTATGCTGCTGCTGCGTATTTCCGGTGTAAGCGGCTTCTAGCGGGTGTTAGCGGGTTGTCCAGCTGTAAGCGGATGTCGGAATTGTGGAAAATCCGACCCTTTTTATAGGAAAATAACCCTCCAAAGATAATAAATCTTAGAAAGATATTCTCCCATAAATATAGGTAAAATATATATTCTGCATATCTCCTTCCATCCAGGAGTCAAGCCCAAAAATATAAGATCACTTTCCAATTTTAAAAGATCTCTTCCAAGAATAAAATATTCTCGCCGCGTCCTAGGTGTTCGCCTCGGTCGAGTCGGCATCTCTAGATCACCTCGGTCGAGATGAATCTCTGGTCAACCGAGGTGAGTCACAACTGAATGTGAAATCTCTCAAAACTGCTCCAAAGTAAATCTTTAATCCATGGCTATGCTCCCTGGATGTAGCTCCAAATGACTCATGACTCCTTTTTCTCCTTTTTGATGCAAAACGTACCATATTACCTGCAATTACAACGAAACTAGGTGTAGACCTCGATTCTCGCAAAGGTAGATGAAATGGTAGTAAAATCACATAATGTACATACAAACATGCAGATTATGAAAGATAAAACGTCCAAACAAACCCCAAAATATAGACTATAATTCATGCTATCATCTCTCACTTCACTAGTCCCGCATCAAACTCCTATTACCGGGTAGGTCTCAAGGGGTTAAAGTAGGGAATTCTACACAAACCGGATACTACTTAAGGGGTAACCCTCTCCTTACCGGGTAAGTCTCGGAATAGGGAAGTCTCAAGCAATAATCCTAGCACACTCGATCCAATAGCGGCTTATGAGGCTCACTACTACCTAGTATTCATCACCTTAGGTATCTAAGGTCGGAAATCATCGGGTAGATCTCTTCCCTCACTTAGATTGATAGCATTAGGTGATCCTAAGCTAAATTAGGCTTAATAAACACTAGGATTTAAACAACCAAACACCCTAACATTCAGATTTATCATTTAGAGAGCAACAGGAGAATAAATCGGGCTGTTCTACAGCTAAATCGGCCGATCTGCTGATGATCAGGGCGATTTTTCCTCCTGGATTGGGTTTCGTGCATACAAATCATCCTAAACTAACATATAAGTCCTTTCTATCATCATCCTAGCCATAACCATCAATCCATCACTCCAGAATCACAATAAACTAGCCAATAGCATGCATATTAAGATCCAAAATCATCACACAAGCATACATGGCTTTCATAGATGGATGATGAAAGATGAGCAAGTAAAATCAATAAATCTCAGCTGAATCTAAGTTTAGCAAGACTTACAACCCTTAAAACGAAGTTCCAAAACGTTCCTAATCCTTGCAATAGTTCTTCAATCCAAGACTACAAAAATCACTCAAATCCTCACTATCACTCTTAGAATGGTGTTCTTCTTCTTCCTTCAATCTTTGAGAGTTTTTCTTCTCCTCCCAATCTTGCCTCCAATGGATGAGCTGTGAATGAGAGAATGTGGGAGAGGAGATCTCAGCAACAGCTTGCAGGACCACTTATATTCTCCACCAAGAGCAAGGCCGGATCAAGAGATCGTGGGACACGTGGCTTAAGCTGTCAAAGGTAGGAAAATCGACCGAGAGGAATAAATCGGCCGATTTTCCTGGCAGTTGGTCCGATTTTCTTCAGCAGAAGCATGCTATGATCGTCTAGCCATGAGTTGCTCCATTGCTTGCACCAATAGTGGTCTTTGTGTCCTTTGTTGCTCCAATTATGCTTCTCCAAAGCTTTGGATGTGTACCACCATGAGGCTCGGCCCTCAAATGTATCGGTTAATGTCCAAAAGACCCCCGAAATACCTACAAAGCAATACACAAGTCCGTGTAGACGTCTATCTCGACAAAATACGTGAATTGAGTGCAAACGTCGTGAATTAGTGCTAAACCATGCATGAATGAGTGAGAAATCTATCTAAATGATTACCTGAACCTAAGTCATAAATCGTGTTATCACACGGGTTTGAACCATAAAAAATGGTTCAAACCAATAATCAATAATAACAATAAAACACTAAAACTCCCCGGCAACGGCGCCAAAATTTGACCGAAGGTATTTCTATGGTCGTCTATACCCAATCAAAAGTAAATCCCGACTTAGCACTAAGAACAAGTATAGTGATTAAGTAAGGGTCAAACCCAAGAGAGTTAAGGTGTTTTAGAGGCAATTATCGATTATAATGACAAGTGACACAAGGGGGGGGGGGGGTTGGTTGAATTGATGCACAAAAACTTATGAAAACGATTAATGCGACAAGAAAGACAATAATGGATGAATCTACACTAGGTTGATTCTAAGCATGCAATTGCTACTTTGGTGAGTTCCTTTTACAAGTTTTCAAGTAATCTCCCGTCTCGATCATATATATGTGTTGAGCCAACTGGCATCAACACAACTTAACAGGTTAAAGTTCCGTAAACCTACAAGAACAAATAACAAGTTAGCTTTCAAATAAAGACAAAGGGATATAAAGAGAAGATTAAAACCGTTAAACTTATCTTTATATTTGTGTTCCTTTTCCTCAAGTAATCACAACCCGTTATTACTTAAAGTTGCTACTAGATTAAAGACCCGAACCCGGAACCTATTAATCCTACTTGTTTACATGCACTTTAGAACCTAAGGTGATCATTCTCAAGCAATAGTAAACATGCAATTTAGACAATGGAGATCAAGGAAATACAAAGTATTACTGAATGAAAACTTAGATTAAAAAGAACTTACAACCAAGGTAACAATGCAGCTTCAAACCAACCCAATGTAGCGAGGGAGTTAGCAACTCATTACAAGGAAGCAAGACAATCTAATTGGATAATTTGTTAACTAACTAGATGCTAAGATGGATTACTCTAGCAATCAACCAAGGACTATTTATACTACAAAAGACACTAAATAGGAGTAAATGGCCGGCCCAAAACCGCCACCTTAATTAAATGCCATAAAGGTGGTGTAAACAGTCGGAGTAAAGCCTCTGGCGTTAAACCGCAGGGGCGGCCTTCAGGAACCGCAGGGGCGGTTTAGGCAGAATCGGTTGATCTTCTTCAGAGCCGCTGGGGAGGCTACACAATTCCGCTGGGGCGGATCTTTAATGCACTTCAACGTCTGACCTTTCGCCTTCCTGACGTTTCTGATGCCAAGCCGCCGGGGCGTCCCTATGTCGACGCAGGGGCGGTGACATAGCCTCTTCGCCTTCCAGCTCCCAGGTTGAGACGCAGGCAGGGGCGCAGTGGGAGACGCAGGGGAGTTGGTCTTCATTTCTTCAGGGCAGGTCACCGCAGGGGCGCCAAGAAGTGGCGCAGGGGCGGTGACACTCTTCATGGTTGGCGTTGGTGAAGGCGCAGGGAGCGCTCCAGTGGAAACGTCATCCGCAGGGACGGCTGCAAGGACCCGCTGGGGCGGTGAGGCAGCAGAAGCTTTGCTTCGTGATCGATCTTCACTCCTAAGTGCTTATAACTCCTTCTTTAGCTTCTTTTGATCTTCTTCTTCTGAACCAAGGAGTTAGTAGCATAAACCGACACTAATGCAATAAAAAGACTCTAAAAGCTACCCTAAATGATAGTGATTCCATCACCTATCAAGTGGTGTAACAACCACCGATCCGCAGCCCAAGTTTGTAGAAGTCCCCGCTGAGAAAGGAAAAGATAAGGAGAAGGAGAAGGAAGATGTCTATGTTTCTCCTCCAGCTTACAAACCTCCTCTACCGTTCCCGCAATCTAGAGCAAGAACGCGTCTAGACAAGCAATTCGGTAAGTTCATTGATCTAATGAGCAAACTGCATATTAGTATACCTTTTATTGATGCAATTGTAGGTATGCCCGCTTACGGGAAATTCTTAAAAGAGATCCTCTCTAAAAAGAGGAAGCTGGAAGACTTTGGAGAAGTCAAGATGAGTTCGGAATCTTTGGAGCTCATCAAAACAATGACGGAGAAGATGCCCCTAAATCTGAGAGATCCGGGGTCATTTTGTATTCCAATAGGAGTTGGAGAAGTCACATACGATGCTCTTTGTGACTTAGGAGCAAGCGTAAGCATCATCCAGCTTGCTTTGTGTAGGAAGATCGGTTTAGGTGAACCTAAACCGGTGAAGATGATGTTGTACATGGCGGATCGATCCATAACTCGACCCGTAGGCATCATTGAAGACGTCCCAGTCAAGCTCGGTAAGTTCTATATTCCTATAGATTTTGTTGTGCTTGATATTCGTGCAGATTGTCCGGTCCCGATCATACTCGGGAGACCATTTCTTGCAACCTCCGGTTGTATGGTGGATTGCAAGAACGCTAGACTAGCCTTCGATATAGGAGAAGAGAAGGTTGAATTTGTTCTCTCAACCTTGGTGAAAGAGCCTGCAATTGGAGAGGATATGTTCAACATCTATGACGAAGAGGCGTCTAGAGAGGAAGTAAGTTCGATCTTGTTTAAAGATCCTTTGCAAAAGGTCATAACCATGAGTATCATGGAAAAGGGAGAAGAAGAGGATTGTAATGCTGAGGTTGAAGCTTTGGAGGAGCTAAAAGAGGTACATAATGAAGAGTTCAAAAAATTCTATGATGGCTCGGAAAACAGAAGAAACCACAGCCAATCGTGCTATTCCACGGCCGTGGTTCCACAAATTCAACCCGTAGAGTGTTATTTCGAGAATATCAGAGACTTCCATGCCCTAAACCACGGCCGAGGAAGTAACAGGTGTGCCGTGGTTTTGGGAAATTTGAGAACAATTCCGTCTTTCCTACAACCACTCTTGAGTCTTCTTCCACTACTCCCACATCCTTAGAGACTTATAAGGAAGCATCGAGCACCCCTCAAGACACATCAAAGGCATCAATAGCTTTGGAATTGAAGCCACTTCCCATACATCTTCGGTATGCTTTTCTTGAATCTAATTCTACCTTTCCCGTTACTGTTAGTTCCGATTTAAAGGAAGATGAACATGAGAAACTTATGGATGTTTTGAGGAAGCATAGGAAAGCTTTAGGATATACCATAAAGGATCTTGTAGGAATTAAACCATCTTTATGTATGCACAAGATTATAATGGAGGAGGATTACAAGCCTTCACGACAACCTCAAAGACGGTTAAACCCGGTCATGAAAGAGGTCGTGAAGAAGGAAATCCTTAAGTTACTTGACGCATGTATCATCTATCCTATCTCCAATAGCAAGTGGGTGAGCCCCGTTCAAGTCGTCCCAAAGAAGGAAGGAATGACCATTGTGATCAACAAGAACAACGAACTCATTCCAACGAGAACCGTGACGGGTTGGAGGATGTGCATTGACTACCGCAAGCTGAACAATGCAACTAGGAAGGATCACTTCCCACTACCATTCATAGAGCAAATGCTTGAAAGGTTAGCACAACACTCCTACTTTTGTTACCTTGACGGTTATAGTGGTTTCTTTCAGATTCCGATTCACCCAGACGATCAAGGGAAGACTACATTCACGTGCCCATGGGGTACGTTTGCTTATAGGAGGATGCCATTCGGACTTTGCAATGCTCCAACCACCTTTCAAAGGTATATGATGGCCATCTTCTCGGAGTATATTGAGGAAATCATGGAGGTTTTTATGGACGATTTTTAAGTTTATGGTTCCTCATTTGACAATTGTCTTGCTAATCTTTCTCTTATTTTGCAAATATGTGAAGACACTAACCTTGTTCTAAATTGGGAGAAGTGTCAATTCATGGTTAAGGAAGGCATTGTGCTAGGACATTTGATCTCTAGTAGAGGGATCGAAGTCGACAAGGCTAAGATAGAGACGATAGAGAAGCTTCCTCCTCCATCTTCGGTGAAGGAGATAAGAAGTTTTCTAGGACATGCAGGGTTTTATAGGAGATTCATCAAAGACTTCACGAAAATTTCCAAACCACTAACTAATCTATTGATGAAGGATGCTATTTTTAATTTTTCACAGGAATGTTTAGATGCCTTCTATAAGATTAGACAAGCTCTCATCTCAACCCCGATAATCCAACCTCCGGATTAGAATCTCCCATTCGAGGTTATGTGTGATGCAAGTGACGTAGTTGTTGGAGCGGTTCTTGGACAAAAGAAGGAAGCCCACACTCATGCCATCTACTATACTAGCAAGACGCTAGACAAAGCGTAGCTCAACTACGCCACAACTGAAAAACAATTTTTAGCCATTGTATATGCTTTTGAAAAGTTTCGTTCTTATCTTGTAGGAGAGAAGGTGATTGTATACACGGACCACTCAGCAATACGGTATTTGCTCGCCAAGAAGGATGCAAAGCCAAGGCTGATTAGATGGATTCTTCTTCTTCAAGAATTCGATCTAGAGTTTCGGCACAAGAAAGGTTCGAAATTTCTGTTGCGGATCACTTAAGTCGTCTACCACACACTGACGGTGACGACCTACCCATCGATGACTCCTTCCCGGATGAGCACTTACATATCATGGAAGAGTGTATCGACAAGATTTCTAGAGGTAACGAACCTTGGTTTGCTAATTTTGTAAATTACTTGGTTTGCCAGGAAATACCTCCCGGACTATCCTATGCACAAAGAAAGAAGTTCTTTAGGGATGTCCGCCAATACCATTGGAATGAACCTCTACTCTTCAAGAGAGGTCCCGACAGCATCATTAGGAGATGTGTGCCGGAAGACGAAATGCAAAGTGTCATTCGTCATTGTCACTCACTTCCTTGTGGAGGACATGCTAGTTCCCATAAAACTAGTGCTAAGGTATTGCAATCCGGATTCTTTTGGCCTACTTTATTTAAGGACGTGCAAACTTTTGTTTCTTATTGCGATGCTTGTCAAAGAACAGGAAATATCTCTAGGAGAAATGAGATGCCTCTTAACAACATTCAAGAGGTGGAAATCTTTGACGTTTGAGGAGTTGATTTCATGGGACCATTCCCATCATCTTGCGGAAACCAATACATACTTCTCGTTGTAGATTATGTTTCGAGATAGGTTGAAGCTATTGCCTCTCCAACTAACGATGCTATGGTAGTTGTCAAGTTCTTTAATAGAACTATTTTCCCAAGGTTTGGGACACCATGAACCATCATTAGTGACGGAGGTTCACACTTCATAGCCCGGCGATTCAAAGCTCTACTAGCTAAGTATGGGGTGACTCACAAAATGGCCACTCCCTACCATCCGCAAACAAGTGGACAAGTGGAGATTTCAAATAGAGAGATCAAGGGTATCCTTGAGAAGATGGTGTCAAAAACAAGGAAAGATTGGTCTTTAAAGCTAGATGACGCATTATGGGCGTATAGGATAGCATACAAGACTCCCATCGGCACAACACCATACAACCTTGTGTATGGGAAGTCTTGTCATCTCCCGGTAGAGTTGGAACACAAGGCGTATTGGGTTGTGAAGTGGTTGAACTTCAGCATGAAAGAAGCAGGCGAGAAGCGCCTCTTAGACCTTAACGAGCTAGAAGAACTTCGCTTGAACGCCTATGAGAACGCCAAGATTTACAAGGAAAGGGCGAAGCGTTGGCATGATAAGCATATCATTTCAAAAGACCTCAAAGAAGGAGATCAAGTTCTCCTCTTTAATTCTCGACTTCGACTCTTTCCAGATAAGCTTAAATCTCGTTGGACTGGACCTGATAGGTGATGGAATCACTATCATTTAGGGTAGTTTTTAAAGTCTTTTTATTGCATTAGTGTCGGTTTATCCTACTAACTCCTTGGTCCAGAAGAAGAAGATCAAAAGAAGCTAAGGAAGGAGTTATAAGCACTTAAGAGTAAAGATCGATCAAGAAGAAAAGTTTATGTTGCTCCACCACCCCCGCGGGCCCTTGCAGCCGCCCCAACGGGTGACACTTTCCACTGAAGCGCTCCCAGCACCTTCACCGGTGCCGGCCAAGATGCAGATCACCGCCCCTGCGCCACCCATCGGCGCCCCTACGGTGACTTTTCCGGACAAGACGAAGACCAGCTCCCCTGCGTCTCCCACTGCGCCCTGTCTGCGCCTCGCCTTGGAAGCTGGAAGGCGAAGAGTCTATGTCACCGCCCCTGCGTTGGCCTTAAGGCGCCCCTACGCCTTGACATCAGAAACGTCAAGAAGGCGAAAGTCACACGTTGAAGAGCATTAAAGATCCGCCGCAGCGGAGCTGTGTAGCCGCCCCAGCGGTTATGAAGAGCTTTACTCCGGCTATTTACACCACCTTTATGGCATTAAAGGTGGTTGTTTTAGGCCGGCTATTTACTCCTAATTAAGTGTCTTTTGTAGTATAAATAGTCCTCACAAAATTCATTTAAAACTTGAGTTTTTCCATTGTAATGAGTTGCTAACTCCCTTGCTACATTGGGTTGGTTTGAAGCTGCTTTGTTACTTTGGTTGTAAATCCTTTTAATATAAGTTTTTATTCAGTAATGCTTTGTGTTTCCTTTATCTCCATTGTTTAATTGCATGTTAACTATTACTTGAGATTGATCACCTTAGGTTCTAAAGTGCATGTAAACAACTAGGATTAATAGGTTCCGGGTTCGGGTCTTTAATCTCGTAGCAACTTTAAGTAATAACGGGTTGTAATTACTTAAAGAAAAGGAACACAAATATAAAGATAAGTTTAACGGTTTTAATCTTCTCTTTATATCCCTTAGTCTTTGTTTGAATGCTAACTTGTTATTTGTTCTTGTAGGTTTACGGAACTTTAATAGGTTAAGTTGTGTTGATGCCGGTTGGCTCAACACATATGTATGATCGAGACGGGAGATTACTTAAAAACTTGTAAAAGGAATGCACCAAAGTAGCAATTGCATGCTTAGAATCAACCTAGTGTAGATTCATCCATTATTGTCTTATTTGTCGCATTAATCGTTTTTATAAGTTTTTGTGAATCAATTCAACCAACCCCCCCCCCCCTTTGTGTCACTTGTCATTATAATCGATAATTGCATCTAAAATACCTTAACTCTCTTGGGTTCGACCCTTACTTAATCACTATACTTGTTCTTAGTGCTAAGTCGGGATTTACTTTTGATTGGGTATAGACGACCATAGAAATACCTTCGGTCAGGACCTTATGTGATTAAACGTGTTTTTCCCCATGGCACAGTTGAAGTATGGGGTGAGAAGTGCGGAAGTTTCAAGGTGAATGGTCAATGACCTAAGAAGTACACATCGGAGCTCCAAGCTGAGGAAATCGCTCCAATTGTCCTCATTTGAACATAGGAACGGTCTAGCTACGGACCCAAAATAAAGCGCTTCTTGGGAGGCAACCCAAGGTATTGCATTATTGTTTTTGTTTTCTTTCTTTCTTTCTTAGGTTAGTTTAGGTTAGATGTCGTTTTTGTTTGTTTTCCCCTCGACACCTTCCGGTATGTTGTGTTTTAGATGTCACGAATAAGGAATGGGCAAGAGAAGAGAAGAAAAGCCGAAAAAAATTGACGAAACTTGGATTTTTGGCACAGATCAGAGAGTTCCACTGTCGTCCGTACAAAACCACGGCCGTGGAATACCCCGACTGGCCGTGGTTTTCCAAAATTTTACGGCCACTATATATTTCCCTCTCCTTCACAAAAACACACTCTTCTTCCCCAAACCACACCTAGTTGCCGGAATTCGCCCCTTCTCGTAATTCCTCATTTGGAGACCGATTCGAACGATTCTTCAACCAAAAGTGAAGCAAATCGAATCCTCTACAAGATCCCATCAACAAACTCAGCAAACAATCAGCATTTGGGAAGGATTTTGGATTTTTTTCAAATCCAAACCCTAGGTTCTCTCTCTTTCTCTTCTTGGTTGATTTGGTTCGTTTTTCTTGCAAATTTCTAGGAGAACTGAACGAAATTGGAATTAAAAGTAGTTTAGGGCTGAAGTTGCTGAGTTTGCTGTGCATTTGCTGAGTTTTTGAGGAATTTCAGAGAATTCCACGGGACCGTACAGTTCCACGGCCGTGGCTTTGCCAAGAACAGAACGTGGTTTATTCTGTTTTGAGTGAAAATGTTTAGGAGGAAGTCTAGTAGAAACAAGAAGCAAAAGGGTGATGGGTCTTCTTCTTCTTCCCAACCCCCTCCCAATGAACCACCATCACCACCATCTCCTAGGATTCCCACAATCCATGAAGATTACGAAAGGGCCATGGATAAAATTTCTAAAAGAGTTGTGATAGGACCTAGGTACATTGCTTTAGAGGAGCTTGAAGAGCTGAATGTTGTTAATGACTTGACTTGGCTATTAGATAGAGTTGAATTGATCATATTCTCCGCCATTAGGGAGGATGCTTATGAAGAAATCACAAGGGAGTACATAACTTCCTTCGAGCATAGTGTCGTTAGCCGAACGGTGTCATTTAGGTTGATGGAGCGTAACTACGAGTTCTCCATAGTACAATTTGGAACCATGTTTGGGTTTCAAGAGAGCTTCAATGGAAGGTTTCCTAGGGGAGTGAACGCTAAAGACTTTTGGAGAGAGATAGCCATGATTTATGCTTCCGAGGACCGTTGGCAACCGGCCGATTCTAAGGTCATGCTCATCTACCACTTAGTCATAAAGATAGCTCATAGGATCCTATCAAAATGCCTCTTCACTAGAACCGAAATACCCCAAAAGATCAAATCCGATGAGCTCTTCATTCTCTATAGCATGCTTACCAGTCATCCCGCGGATTGTGCCACTTTGCTTGCCTCTACCCTTAGTAAGGTGAAGAACAAATCGGCTGGGAACATAGGATATGGAGGTATGGTGACACATATTGCCAACCAGCTGGACATTGATTACTCCACTTACACTAGGATAGCTGCGAGACCTTTGGGTCTCAATGGCCTCATGACTAGAGGACTTATCTATCCTCGCCACCGTGGTCCACCTACCGCAGTCATGCCTTGGGAGGAAAGAGATGGTAGAGGCATTCCATGGCTTCCGGAGTACTCTCTCATGCTTGGCTGCCATAACTGGAAGGAGACCTTTGTTCCGATGCATGCCAATAGGTTAGTAGCTCCTCCTTATGTGGCAGATGAGGTTCCAATTGAGGCTGCAGTTGATGATGATGACGAGATGGGAGGAGGAGACCATCCGGATGCAGGAGGGGTTGAGCATAACTTTGGTTCATTCCCGGAGCCAGCTGACTTCCCAGAGCCACCTAGGAGATCCCCCCACCAGTCGAGACCTTCCGGTTCTTCTTCCTCACGCCAAGTTAGTGTTAGAGAGCACCCGACATGGATGGAAGCTCCACCTTCTTGGTATGGATAGCATCCAGGATGGGAGCTCCACCTCCTTGGTATGATCAGCTACCAGTTGCACCGACGCCTATTCAGCAACAGCAGCCAGAGTGGTTACAGCAGCCTCCCGCATGGTATGAGCAACAGCCGGCATGGGCGACTGACCTTTCCAAGAGGGTGGGAGACTTAGAGATCCACCAGCAGGCGCATGATGTGGAGCGACAAGAGAACGCTAGGATCTTACGTGATGTATACCGCCAGCAGTTTGGGCGTCCCTTCAGCTCCGACTTCTTTCCATATCCGCCACCTCCTTCACAGTGATCGTTGATGGATGCTTTGAGCCACTCTACCACCATTAGTGAGTTTTCTTTGTTTCTTTTCTTTTCTTTATTTTTTTTTGAGCATTGAGGACAATGTGTATGTTAAGTATGGGGTAGGGTGTGACTATCGTTTGTAATAACTCGATACACTTGCTTGCTTTTAATTCCATGAACACTTGCATCTTTCTTTTATTTTTCACACGTTTCATTACTGCATTTCATTGAAAAGCTTTGAAAAACCCATAAAAATTTTGAAAATTATTGTGCTTCTAAGATTAGAGATGATTTCTATGATGAATCTACTTGTGGAATGAGTTTTTGATGACTTTTGTATGCTTGAATTGAATTATGAATTGTGAAGAAATTGAGTATGTTGTTTAATCTTTCTTGCAAGTTTCATAATGTGAAAGTTTTATCTAAATCATATTGAGGAATGAAGGTTGAAATCACAATATAAGTTCTTATACTTCTTTATGAGATGATTAAGGCACCTCGATTTTCTTGCTTCTTTCATTGATCATTTAGCCCCTCGATGAAAATATTTGCCTCCTTTACCTATCCGGGATTTAGAAAGAGTTGATTTTGGCATATTTGATGTGGGAGGGCCATGAAAACAATTGTTTGAATTTAAAGTATAGAAAAATAGGTTTGGGGAAGTCAATCATGATGATGAGTAACTCGGCACCATTCACATAGTCGGGTGTTTGTGTCTTGCCAAAGTCTGATTGAGCGATATTCCTAATGGATTATGGTATGTGCATCAAGGGTTTGAGGCATCTCGAAATTGAGAAACACCAATCTCCTAGGCTTCGGTTTTTGTGCACCGTTGTCTATATTTCCAAAAGTAAAGTCAAAAAATTATGTGCAAAAAGTAAAGAGCAAAGCTCTGAGTTGGTGGCTAGTTCAAATGGTGAAAAGAAAAGAGTTTGTGTTGTTCCTTTTTTCCCGGATTCACATACACCACATTCCTTTACAAGTTTCCCACCCTTTCCATATTCTTGACCTTACTTGAAAGTCCTTGAGATCATAAGAATGTTATTTGACTTGGTGATCTAAATTGAAGTTTCACATGTTTGATTTTGACAATACTTGAAGGTTATGATGTTTGTCTTGAAGTTTATGCAATTTATGATGTTTACTTTGCTTTACATATTTTGGTTTATGTATAGGAACGTTTTTAAGGATGCATGAAGCAAGATTTGAGGATGATCTATTGATTAGAAGCACATTACCAAAAAGATTGTTTTTGTTTTGTTTTTGCATTCATATTTCATTCTACCTTATGTTCTAAGCTTTTGAAAATCTTGCTTGAGGACAAGCAAGCAACAAGTATGGGGTATTTTGATAGTATGAAATATGACTATATTTTAGGCACTTGTTTTGATTGTTTTTCCCTCTTAGATGTGTACATGGATATGAGTTTGAAGCATTTATGAGCACATTCACCTATTTTTTTTATATAGAGATCTACACAAGCTTTGTTATGTTTATAACTGAATAAAGGCTTGCATTGGAGCATATATGCAAAGGGATAGGAGTATTGGATCATGCTAGATGCTTTGGAGAAGCTAAGGAAGGAGCATAATTAGAGAACTTCACGAAACAAAGGCTTTCACAAAGGCTTTTGAGTTCCACAACCTAAACCACGACCGTGGTTATGCATTGAGTTCGTGGAAGGTGATTTCGAAGAGCAACCGAAAGTTCCACGCCCTAAATCACGGCCGTTGAATGTTACACTAGGCCGTGATTTCCATGACGATGCCACGTGTCATACTTGCCACGTCAGCGATAGTTATTGGGCTTTCTCGTAACCCTATTTTTTCCCTATAAGAAGGCTAAAGAGGGAGAAAAAAGGGATCTCGCATACGCTCGCATAGGGTTTTGCATTGACGGTTGTTTGCATCCAAAGAGAGATTTTGGATCATTGCTTGGGAAGATTCTGAGAAGGACGCGATTTGGAGATTGTGTACTTTGAGATTTTCTTAGGGTTAACATTTGGAGACGGATTTACAACCCGTTCTTCATTGTTTCTTAAGATTGTTGTGAGGATTTCATTTCCCTATTCCACATTCATTAAACACATACATTGGTTGTTTGGATTTGAGATTGATTGTTTAGTTTTTATTGAGTTTTCGAGGATTTTACTTTTTTCTCTCCTTAACTTGATATTTGATTCAATGATGATGGTTATTGGCTAAAACCCTTTAGCAATTCTAAGGTGAAGGGTTGATAGTTGTGGCTTAGATAATGATAGATCGATCGTAAGCCGTAGACCTTGAGAGTGCGAGAAACCTCGTCGACAGCCTTTTCCACGGTCTGTTCTTGAAAACCACGGCCGTGGTTCTTCAAGATCTAGCCTTGATTTTCTGTCGTATGACCTTTGCTTTTTCTTTTGATCCAAAGTTAGAGATATGCTTTAACATAGTCTTGGCTTGCCTTTCCTAGGTAGTAGTGAGACTCAACATCCTCTATTTCGGTGTCGAGTGTCACAACCTTAACCGTTTTGGCTTATCTTTGATTCCTTGGGTTTGGGCATAGGTATTTGAGAGTAATTCTTATCCTTTAATCTTTTCTATATTGCAGCCTCAACAACCTTTATAGAGAGAGTCTTTGGGTAAGACATATAGGGTTTTAGAACTTCACCGTACATTACCTTATATTAGATATACCTTTGCAATTCCGACTATGTCCTTAGACATCTATAGAATATCTTGAATCGATTGCCACAATTGAATACCTGGATCTTTAGGATTGCTGTTTTCCCAATATTTTCAAAGCTTCTATACTTTACTTGCTCGATAATTTGTGAACTGAATTTGATCCCCCAAATCCCTCAGTTCAATACTTTGGAATTCTTGCTTTACTACGCCGATCCGTACACTACGGGTTCGCTTGCTTTGATTTCAGTTTCATAAATTTAAAGCTTATTTGCACGCACACTTTGAGGCGAACAGTTGCTCAGGTGGGAGGGCCAACTAAGAGGCAACCGACTAGACTGGCCAATACTGGTGCTAGAGCTTTAGGTTTTGGGCGTGGTCAGACATAGTGATGCCCTAGTTTTCAGTAGACAACATAGACTTTTGAGAGAGGACGACAATGTCATAACTGCGAAGGGCATGGGCATATGCGAGCCGAGTGTAAGAAGTTACTAGTGACTTGCTTCTCATGTGGCAACCCGGACATAGAGTTGTATATTGCCGATACAGCAAGGCACCATCACAACAGGGTTCTTCCCCTGCTAGTGTTGTAGGAGGTGGACAAAGACCGCCCCAGTATCAGGCTCAGGGTCAACAACAGCGGACCCTAGGCTATCCTCCTCCTCCTCCTCAGGGTTTCGCTCAGGGACAAGGTAGAGGTAGAGGACGTGGAGGTGACACAACAGACACGAGAGATGCAAATGCCAGAATTTTCGAGCTGAGGAGCGTGGTTGGGCCGACAACACTAGTGACTACAAGTACCATTAGATTAATGGTCTGTCTATTAGAGTATTTTTTGATACGGGTGCTAGTAATCTTTTATTTTTTATCTTGCATAAAAAGATTGGCCTTAGATACAGTAGAAGGATACCCTTCATTATAGGGTTACCCGATGAGGGTAAGGTTAGAGATACCTGGGAGGTTCACGATTGTCCCATTCGTTTAGGAGATCATGATTGGTTAGAAGGCTTCTTTGTCATGTATTTAGTACATGAAGAAGTCATTTTGGGGATGAATTTGATGGACCGGCATAGGGCAGTTTTAGACGTCGGAAAGAGGACCGTGATAGTCACTTCAAAGACTGGTCACGTGGAGATCTTCTGAGGTTGGGACCTCCAAAATACCGGTATAATCATCAATGTAGACGAGATGTGAGACTTATCGGTCAGGGTTGTGAGGCCTTCTATTGTTATGCCGTGAAGGAGAATGAGAGTTCGTCGCTAGAGGAGATTCCAGTAGCGTGTGAGTTCACGTTTGTATCGAGCTAGAGCCTGGGATGAGACCGATCTCGAAGGCACCGTACTGTATGATGCCTATCGAGTTGCTTGAGCTGAAGAAGTAACTCAAGGAGTTAGTTGAGAAGGGCTTCATCCGCCCTAGTGCATCTCCATGGGGCGTACCGGTTCTCTTGGTGAGGAAGAGGAATGGGTCGATGAGGTTTTGCATCGACTATCGGGAGCTAAATAAAGTTACCATCAAGAACAAATACCCGTTACCCCACATCGCCGATTTGTTAGACCAACTACATGGAGCTACTGTGTTCTCTCGGATTGATTTGAGGTCAGGATATCACCAGCTGAGGGTGAGAGAGCAGGATGTGCCTAAGATGGCATTTCGGACCATGTATGGCAACTACGAGTTTGTAGTGATGTCATTTGGGCTGACAAATGCGCCCGTCGTCTTCAAGGAGTTGATGAACGACATCTTCATTGATTTCTTAGATTAGTGTGTGGTAGTCTTCATTGATGATATTCTAGCGTACTCTTGGAGGAGAGAGGAGCATGCATGACACTGGAGAACGGTGCTACGAGTCTTGTAGGATAGAGATGACCGATATGCTCTCTAAGTGCGATTTTTGGATGTCTGAGGTGGCCTTTCTTCATCTCGTAGTTTCCGTCGAGGGGATCAAGATAGATCCGGCAAAGATAGAGCATGTAGCCTCATGGCCGCCTCCGAGGAATGTTAAGGAGGTACGAAGCTTCATAGGCTTTGCGTGTTACTACCACCGGTTTGTGGAAGGGTTTTCCATGATCGCCTGACCACTCACTTCCCTGTTGAGGAAGTATATCATATTTGTGTGGTCCGAGCCATGTTTATAGAGTTTTGAGGAGCTGAAGAGGAAGTTGACTTCTGCTCTTGTTCTAGCACAACCGCCAGCCGGAGGACATTGAGAACTTTATTGTCAACAGTTACACATCCAAGATGTGCTTAAGATGTGTTTTGATGCAGCGAGGTAAGGTTACTACATACGAGTCTATACAGTTGAAGACGTATGAGGAGAACTACCCGACATATGACCTCGAGTTAGCCGTGGTGATACATGCTCTTAAGATCTGGTGGCATTATCTGTATGGAGCTACGTGCTAGATCTTCACAAACCTTAAGAGTTTGAAGTATATATTCACTCAACGGGAGTTAAATAACCGCCACGGGATGTGGCTGGAACTGATCAAGGACTTTGATCTTGAGGCTTTATACCATCCGGGGAAGGCTAATGTGGTCGTCGATGCCCTTAGTAGGAAGACGCCTCGAGAGAAGGCAATAGTTCGACTGACGGATCAGACTCATTTACAAAGGGACCTAGCATGACTGGATTTGGATATCCAGTTTCCGGATACGGACAGTCACCTGTCCACCTTGGAGATGTTACCTGATCTGTTGGGAGAGATCTGATAGAAGTAGGAGAGATGTCCAACACTGACGAGGATCCGAGAAAGAATGTCTCGAGGCGAGGCACCGTAGTTTACCATAGGTGCCGACGGGATGATGAGACGCTAGGAGCGCATATGTGTGCCGTCGGATAGAGAGTTGAGACAAAGGATTTCACAGGAGGCTCACGTTACACCTTACTCCGTGCATCTACGTGTGAGTAAGATGTATCATGACCTGATACATTCTTTTTGGTTGGGCGGGCTGAAGCCCGATGTGGCTAGATACGTAGCCTAGTATGAGACCTATCAGCAAGTCAAGATTGAGCAACATAGGTTTGGAGGAGATCTCCACCCACTGGCACTGCCGCAGTGGAAGTGGAAAGACATCTCCATGGATTTCGTCACCGGGTTGAGATCGGGCAAGGGTTTCGACTGTATCTGGGTTGTGGTTGACCGACTGACGAAGACCTCACGTTTCATTCCTATTAAGGAAACGTGGCCGATGAGTCGGCTAGCTGAGGAGTTCACTAGGTAGATAGTGAGATTCCATGAGGTACCGAGGATCATCGTCTCGGATACAGATGGACGTTTTACCTCGAAATTTTGGCAACAGGTGCACGTTGCCTTAGGTACGAGCCTTCACTTCACGTCAGCTTATCATCCCCAAACGGACGGTCAGTCAAAGAGGACTATACAGACATTAGAGTATAAGTTGAGAGCCTGTGTGCCAGATTGGGGATAAGTGTGGCCAGATAACCTCCCTTTTGATCGAGTTTTCGTACAATAGTAGTTGGCACGCGTCGATCAAGATGGCTCCTTATGAGGCGTTGTATGGGAAGAAATGTCATACACCCCCTATGTTGGGATGAGCCGAGTAGCGCTAGTGGAGTAGCTACGGGGCATATATAGGATGACGTCGCTCGAGTAGTGTTTTATTCAAGAGCGGATGTTGGCCGCAAAGAGTCGCCAAAAGTCGTATGCGGATCAGAGATGTGGGCCTCTAGAAGGCTTATGCCTTCAAAGAGTCTTGTGAGTATATCTCAGTGTGTTAGACCGAGATGATCAGCGTTATCCAAGTTTCGGAACGAAACTTATTTTTAGGGAGATCTGATGTAACGACCGGAAATTCTATTATGGAAACTGACCCTCGTCACTCCTATCGGAACCTTTGAGAGTGGTGATTAGTAGCAGCCGCCGCCCCGCGGCTTCAAAAACCCGCGGTCGCGGCCACCTAGTGTTGTCGCGGTCACGTCGAGGTTTTTCCGCTGGTGCGGTGAGTTGACAGGTTAGGATAAGAGTGTCGTTTGTATCCGACCTTTCATCCCTTCTCCCTTTGATTACCACTTAATTAACCCTGTTTAAAGCAATAAGCGGAAAAACGAAAAAGGTAAAATTTTAAAACTTTATTTTACATCCATATTCACAACATATATATACGTCATAAAACTCTATTAAACAAAACACAATTGTTTAAAACCACACAAAACATCCTAGGCGGCAGCATCCCATAACAGCCCACCTGGTATGATCTCAAATCCAAGTGTTGGGTCCAACGTCCTTGCCTTGATCAGGCTAAGTCTGAGTAGCTAAAAAAATTATGGATATAACAACAATGAGCCACACGCTCAATAAGGGTATACAAATCGCACTCTCCCAATATATATAAGTATCTAATATCCCGTCCTCAAAGAACACTCTATACCCTTTCTCACATTCCAAAGCGCACACATACATATCCACATTCACATTACGTCCACAATCATCCATAACACATACCATATAAACATTCAAGCATGTTATCACACCACATATAAACATATCATCTCATATAAATATCTCAACATCATACCATCAAATATATATAATCATAACATAACGTATAGCATGCTAGACTCGATCGCATCGATGCATAGGTGATAATTAACTAACTAGCCCCAACTGATCGTACGATATATTTTCTCATGTGCTTTCGTATTTCTTTTCTTTCTTTCTTTTATCTTTAGGTTGGCCAACCCGATAGCATCGTAGGCCCCATGTAGATCAGGTAGCGACCTCGGCTATCTTGTCCTAAGACCCCCTGTAGATCAGGTCGCGATCTCGGACTATCTATCTCATCTTGATGCCCCCTGTAGATCAGGTAGCGACCTCTGAGGCCCCCTGCAGATCAGGTAGCGACCTCGTTCCCCGGAAACCCGTGCGGGACCTAGTTGGGCTTATTAATCAATTATCATCCTATATTATCACTTTCATATCACTTTTCCTTTTCATGCTTTCTTCTCATCAAAACCATACTTCTCATGCATACATTACATTTTTTATATATACATCATCACATTCTCAAATTGCATGCTTCACATTCATATATAACACACCTTTTTAAGCATACAATTCATTCACATAATCCATAAGGCATGCAAGAAATCATAATATCACATCATCATAAAAGCCAAATTCATGCATGCTTAAAGTTATACCATATCTTTTCATAACATTTCACATGTAAATATATATATTTTATACATAAAACTAATCCCATATTATAATACCTAATATATAATAAGAAAGTGTAATTTATATACACTTACCTCACAAGTAAGAACAGTAAAACCTCGTAAATCAACTATTGAGTCCGTTTCCCACTCGGACTATCCTCCTTTCTAGTATTTGGATACGTTCACAAAGCAATTAACTATAGTTAGACCAAAACCTTCAACAACACATGTTGAGAATATCATGTTCCTCGTATTAAACTTCTCTATTTAAACACCAGTTAAATTCATTCCTTTGAATTTAATTAACTTATATCCTTCTCTCTAATCCCAATTTAATTAATTAACTTTCAATTAATTAATTAAATTTCGTCAGAATAACGTTTTGCCCGCAGGCAATTTCTGAACCCACTTGTCATCAAATCTCATCAAACAAACAACCCATATTCACTAGAATAATGTAACGATGATAATGGAATTTCCAATTATCCATTTTGACAAGCTCAATGTCAATTTAGGTCAAATCGCAATACGGAAAACGAATAAATTCATAACTTATTCATTACTAACCCGATTGACGATCCGAAAGAAGATTCGGAATCACAACGACGCAGGCTACGCTCGGACACCATAAAATTCACCGGAATCTGAGCGATGGAACCGTCCTAGTATCATATATGCTCGACCAAGCCTTCCCTTGCTCGGAAATACGAAAACTCGGTACCGATATGAAGAGAATGAAGAGAGGAATTCAAAAACTCAAACGGAATTGAAATCGGATTACAAACGGAAAGTAGATCTGAATTTGAAGCTTGAGAGAAATCGGAGCTTTTACGAGGAAATGTGAAAGAAAATGAATGAATTTCCGTTATTTATAAAGAAGTCGATAATTATCCTTTAACATTCTCCTTTAGCAAAAACGATAATTATCCTTTAGCATTATCCTTTAGCAAAGTCGATAATAATCATGTAGCATTATCCTTTAGCAAAGTCGATAATTATCCTCTAGCATTATCCTTTAGCAAAGTCGATAATGATCCTCTAGCATTATCCTTTAGCAAAATCGATAATTATCTTTTTACGGATCAGAAGGCGATTTGAGCCCTTTCTCCAAACTTATCGGAATTGGAATAATAAATCTGGAATACTGTGTGGATAATTATTTCGAAATTTTCTCGTAAAACATGTATTCCTAAGCCGTATTTCATAGCTGTTAAGAAATGAAATAGCGACTATTTTGGTCGTTTTGCTTTTTCATGTTATTTCATATCTAGGACAAGTCTGATGTCCTAATCATTTCTCTCAACTGCATTTTTATTAATTAAAGTTCCCAAATGCTCCAAATAACACCGGGGGTAATGTGATCTAGAAGCGGGTTAACTCGAGATGTATCTCTTGTTAAAACGGGTTTAATTCCTTTAAACTCCCGATTAGGACATCTTCGATTTTTGATTGTAACATATGACTCATGAACATTGACATATGAATATTGCAAGTAACCATCAAAATTAACATTTGGAATAGAAAAACAAAGACCGTGCTTTCCAACTTGAGTAGCTCTCATTCTAGCGGTTCGACAAGTATAGGAAAACCTATTAAAACTTAGAAATTCGAAAAACACCAAGAAAATCCTTCGCTTATGGCACTTCAATTTAAAAAGTTACAAAGACCGGAACTTTTTGAGATGGTTAGAAATCCTCAAGGCATTGATAAACTAGTACTCTCAAAACCAAGTATTTTTCAATAAATCCAATAAAACACCCCTCGCTTGTGGCCCTTCAGTTGTTTTATTTAAACCAGTTATAAACACCACTTCTTTCGAAAGTAAATAAAAGATAGGAATGAAGCGCTTTGAAAAGAAGCAATATCACAATCTCAATTCACCAACATATATGCAACAATAAATTAAATTAATTATAGGGATCATTCAAGCCTTAGATTAAGAGGGAGATTAACCAGACATGATTAGATATAAAGCAAAAACAATAAATAAAATCAGGAAAGACATAAACTCGCAAGTGTTTGGTTCTAGCAAGGCGAACCTACACTCTAACAACTACTTGACGGCTATGAAATCGGGGTAAGGGAGACTCCGAGGTGGATGTAGTATGTCTAACCCTACGGATGATACATGAATATATAGGGTAAAATTTCATATTCTAGGGTTACACAACATAACTTAGTTCCAAATTTAAAATCGGAAGATTTGGTTTTCTTTTACTTTGTGGCCGAGACGGCATAAAAACGGATACCAGACGGCTTGCAAGTCGTTTCCAGCCCGTATGGACAAACCGTTTCGCTATGTTTGGCCTGATCTTTTGACTAGAACTTCGAAAGAGTCTTCTGTAGTGATGATGGGGCCCAAACAACTTCAAGAGGGCCTCAAGGCTGCCTCTAGACCGTTTCGTATGTAACATCCGGAAATTTTCATTTCATTTAATTCCGTAGCAAACCGGAGTTTAATCCGTTGATTTCCTCTATCTACCTAGTAGTACACTATCTCAAAATTTCATCATTTTATGTAACCTCACTTCACATAAAATGATAGAATTTTATATCAAACCCTAATCTATCAAACCCTAGTTTTATCATGACATATCCTTGACAAAGTCATGACACCCCTTTGACGAGACCAAGACGAGATCATGACAAGGCCATGCATGGGCTTGGCAAGACAATGACGAGTTTTGACAAGAACTTGACAACATCAGCCCACTCTTATTCTTATCTTCTTTTCAGCCCATTGTGATTCTTAATTGATTCACTTGTCCAGCCCTTTGCATCTCCTTTGTTGATGGATTTGAGCAGCCCACGAAGCCCAGCTAGAAGCAGCCCAGCTTACCCTCAGTGTGTGCTGTCTAGGAACGTGTAGCAGCCTTGAAAGACCCGTCAGCTCCTTCTCTCCTCCATCTCTTTGTAACGGCCGGAGATCACGTAAAAAAAAAAATCACAGCACGGAGCTCCCTTCCTTTTCAGCCACGCCTCTTGCTGTCCAGGTTCACGCAACGATCTTCCCTTCCTTCTTCAGCCTTCTGTCGCCAACCAACACCAGTCGACGCCACCCTTGTTGCCTGGAAGATCTTCACACAACCAACATCTTATTCTCTTCTGTACAAGCGTTCCGCTGAAGCCTCTGTTAGCATGAAATATTGTGATATTTTAGGCACGTTTTATAATCGTATTTGATTCATATTGATAGTCTTTGATGGAGCTTTATGCATATATGAGCTAGTATTACCTATATTTGTCGATATGGATGTCTACACGAGTTCTATGTTGATTATAGGTGATTTGGAGCTATTTCCGAACGGAATCGAGCGAAGGAGAGTTGAGTTGATGTACCTCTAGATCAAGGACACCTTTTGGGATGCAATTTGGAGTATTAGATTGAAGAATGCACGAATGAAGGCAAAAATCACGGTTTGACCCTAGATTACGGCCGTGGATTGTGATGCAGAATTCGATGTTCATTCCAGGGGATATTACGGCCGTGGAAGTTACCCGTATTTGTTTCCACGCCTCAGAATTACGGTCGTGGAATCTTCCACGACCGTGATCTTGGCGAATCCTTTCGCCACATTTCGAAGCCATGATCTTTTGAAGAATGGGCCGGGCCGACGTTTTGCCTGCATTATAAAAAGACGGATGAAAAGAGATTTCACCATCGACGCATAGACGCACATCTCCGCTTACGCTTATCATAGCTTAGCAATCAACGCTAAGGATTAACGCTTCTTCATTTGAGGGGCAATTTCGGAGATCTCATTGAAGATCAGGGTTCGTGATTGGAGAATTGCTGTTAGCGATCTTCGCGTTGAGGAAGATCGAAGTTCTTGGAGGATTTTGCAAGAAAACTCTTCTTCTTGCTTAGGTTTGATTTAGGATCGGATTGACATCCCGTTTCCTTTCTTTCCTAAGATTGTGATTGTTTATTCCGAATTGAATCTCTTGATAAACACTTGTTCTTGATTGTGATTCTGAGATTCGTTTGAAGATTATTGAAAGTTCTTGAAAGTTCCCATCTTTTATCTTATAAATCTTGAATTGATATCAAATGACTGTTATTGGCTAAAAACTCTTAACAATTCTAAGGTGAAGGGTTGATAGTTGTGGCTTAGATGATGATAGATCGATCGCAAACAGATTAGACCCTGAGAGTTAGAGAATTGTCGCCGACAACCCTAAATTACGGGCTGTTCTTGAGTTCCACGGCCGTGGAACCTCAAGATCCAACCGTAATTTCCATGAGTTTACGAGCCTGCTTTTACCTTAATCCAAAGTTAAAGATTTGCTTTAGCTTAGTTTAGACTTGTCTTTTCTAGGTGGTAGTGAAGCCTCAACAACCTCTACCTCGATTGTGAGCCTCAACAACCTCAATCGGATAAGTTAGTCTTGACCTTTAGATTATAGGTTTGGGTATTTGATACTAATCCTTGCTTTTAGAACCTCTTTATATTGAGCCTCAACAACCTGTATAAGGAGTATCTTTTAGGTGAGTTACATAAGGTTTTTGGAACCTCAACCGTACGATTACCTTACATTAGTGTACCTTTGCTTATCTCTACTCTGTCTTCATATTATTAGTATATCTTGAATCTGTTGCCACAACTGAATACCCGGATCTTTAGGATTGTTGTTTTCCCAATATTTGCAAAACTCTCATATTTATTGCTTGATAACCTGAAATCGAATTTGTTCCCACCCAAATCCCTGTGTTCGATACTCTGGAATTCTTGCTTAGCTACCTCGATCCGTACACTGCGGGTTCGCTGCTTGATTCTAGTTTTATAAATTTAAAGCTTATTTGCACACACCTCTAGGGGCGAACAAGTTTTTGGCGCCGTTGCCGGGGATTTGGTTTCGGCCGAATTCGGTAACAGGTTGTCAAGCTTGGGAGCTTGCTCTCGTTATTTGATTCTTTTTGAGTGCATGCGCAGATCTAGAAACACCGAAGATCTCTTACCTCTTGATCAAGAGCTAGAGAAAACCTTGAGACGAAGACGCAAAGAAAAGAGGATGGCTCAAGAAAACGAAAACGATCTTCAAACTAAGTTAGCGGAGAAGGAAGCTCAACTCCGATGGAATGAGAATCTCCTCCAGGATGAGATGGATCGTCATCAAACTCAAGTTAACGGTCTACAAGACATGATCGTTCAAATGAAGATAAAGATGAGCGATCTTGAAGATAAGGTGGGAAAGAAGTCCTCGAGAAGAAGGACAAGGTCTAGAAGAAGAGGTAACTCGTCCGCTGATGATAGTGATTCTTCCATGCCTGCGCTAGAAGAGATTGATCCCACGATCAATATAAATCCTTTCAACACACAAGGAGCTGCTAACCGCCGCATTCCACCTAGGAATGCGAGAGTCGAACGTGTGGATAATGAGCCAAGAACTCTTGGCCAGCGGATGGATCCAACACAACAACCGCGCCGCTTAGGTGTGAACTTTGATGCTGAAGATGTACAAGGGTTTAGTTTCAACCCTCAAGTTATCACTCTTGTTCGCCAAAGTCAGTTTGGCGGTACAAGCGCTGAATCTCCACACCAACACTTGCAAAACTTTGAGTGCATGATGGAGACAATGAGGCCAAAGAGCGCCACTACCAACAGCTATAAGCTCAAACCTTTCTTTTTCTCTTTGAAAGGGAAAGCGCTATCCTGGTACCAAGCTCTTCCTAGTGGAAAGCTAGAGACATGGGAAGACCTCTCCGCAGAGTTTCTCACCAAGTTCTTTCCGCCCTCCAAAACGGCGGAACTTAGAGGTAAGATTAATGCTTTTTCTATGAGACCTAACGAAAGTTTGTTTCAATCTTGGGAAAGGTTTCAGGATTTGCTCTTGGATTGTCCTCATCACGGCATATCCAAGCTTGCCTTGCTGGAAATTTACTACAAGGGGCTGGATGCGGGAACGCAATTCAACCTTCAATCCCTCTCATGTGGAACGTTCATGGACATGAGAGAAGATGACGCTTGGGATTTCATTGAGAAGCAAGCAAGAGTCATAGAGAAGTATTCCCACCGGAAGGTGGAGGGAAATCGTGTAGAGCAAGGAGCGAAGCTCACACATGAAGCTCAAAATCAGATTTTCTCCCTCAACAATGAGATCAAAGAGTTGAAGGAGACTATCAAGACCAACTTCCCAAAGCAGCAAGAGAAGGATGTTGGCTATTTGGGCAATAACAACGGCGGTGACAACACCAACCGCAATAACAATAACCGGAACAATAACCGGAACAACAATTGGAATGGAAACAACAACAACCGGAACAACAACAATTGGAACAACAATCGTGGTTCGAACAACAACAATTGGCGCTCCAATCAACAAAATTCCGGTAACTCCTATCCTTCCAATTCCAATTCACTAACTCCACCCTCTTCTTCCTCTACTCCTTTGAAAAGCCAGGG
>BSUD01000006.1:33909997-33924843 GCA_033239045.1 Fagopyrum esculentum
GCGTCTCCTAGACATCAACAAGCTGGATGAACTCCGTTTGAACGCCTACGAAAACGCTAAGATTTACAAGGAAAGAGCAAAGCGTTGGCATGATAAGCATATCATTCCAAAGGACTTCCAAGAAGGAGATCAAGTTCTCCTCTTCAATTCGAGACTTCGCCTCTTTCCAGGTAAGTTAAAATCTCGTTGGACTGGACCTTTTCTAATTAAGCGTATTTTCCCCCATGGTGCAGTTGAAGTATGGGGTGAAGCTAGCGGAAGTTTTAAGGTGAACGGTCAACGACTCAAGAAGTACTCACCGGAACTCCAAGCTGAGGAGTTCGCACCTACCGCACTCGAATAAGTGCGAGTATGGTCTAGCTACGGACCTTAAACAAAGCGCTTCTTGGGAGGCAACCCAAGGTATTGCATTTTTCGTTTTTGTTTTCGATTCATAGTTTAGTTTAGAATAGACTTTCGGTTTTATTTTGCCTCGATTCCTTCCGGTATGCTCGTGTTTTTGGTTGTAGGATCGATGGAAAAGGAGAAAGGAGGGATAATGTCAAAGAGAAGTGACGAAATTTGGACTTTGAAGCTTTACAGAGAGTTCCACGGTCTAAATTACGGTCGTCATTGCTACAGTGGCCGTAATTCTCAAAAGCCTGTGAAAAATCACCAAAATTACGGGTCCGTACATTTCCACGGCCGTGGAATACCCCGATAGACCGTGATTTTTGAAATTTTGCCTGCGAGTATAAAAGCCACACTTCACCACAAAAACACCACAAAAACCCCCAATTTCCACGCCCTAAACGCCGAAAACACGCAGCCCCTCCCAAATCTTCGTTCTCTAATCGTTTTTAACGATTCTTCTTCCTAAACCGAAGCAAATCCAACCAAGAACAAGATCCAAGCAACAAATCGCGCGGAAAACGATCAACAAACTCGCATTTTGGATTTCTCAATCCGAAAAAAGAGGTTTTTGCTCCCTTCTTGATTTTAGCCGTTTTTGTTCGTTTTTGTTAGAGATTATTAGGAAGAACTGATTGAGATTGGAAGAAATTAGATTAGGACTGCTTGTTGTGAAGTTTGATTGCTGAATTGCTGAGAATTGAGAATTACTGTGTCGAACCACGGTCTGCATAGGTTCCACGGCCGTGGTTTTGGGAAGAACAGACCGTAATTTCCAACAGAATGGATTTTGTGAGGAGAGTTTCGGGAAGGATTAAGGAAAAGAAAGGAGAGCAGAATAAGAAGAGAAAGGGTAACCCTTCCACATCTAGGGCACCACCACCTTCATCTCCCTCACCTTCACCTCCATCTTCACCTCCATCCTCACCACCTCACCCTAGCATCCCGATCATACACGAAAACCACCAAGCTGCATTTGAGAGGATCGAGAAGAGGGCAGTAATTGGCCCTAGATACTTGTTGTTAGAGGATCTACATCCTCTCAACATTGTAGATGACCTCACATGGCTCTTGGATAGAGCCGGTTTAATTGTCTTCACGAACATTCGTGAAGACGCTTATGAGGAGATCACCCGAGAGGTTGTGACGTCTTTCGAGCACAGCCCTGTTGATAGAACCGTCTCCTTCCGTCTCATGAACCGAGACTACCAGTTGAGTATAGTTGAGTTTGGGACCATTTTTGGGTTCCACGAGACCTACAACGGTCGCATCCCTAGGAACGTGTCCGCTAAGGACTTTTGGGGAGATATAGCTATGGTCTATGCCGACGAGGACCGTTGGCATCCAGCTGACACCAAGGCCAAATTGATGTACCATTTGGCCTTGAAGATAGCTCACCGTGTTCTTTCGGAGTGTCTCTTCCCTAGGACGGAGACGCCCCAAAAGATCAAGACGGATGAGCTATTCCTTCTCTATGCTATGCTTCACGGATGCCGCGCCGATTGTGCTACCCTTTTGGCGGCGACTATGAGTAAATTGAAGAACAAATCGAGAGGGAACATTGGGTACGGTGGGATAGTGACCCACATAGCTAGGGCTTTTGGAGTGGATTTCTCAGCTTGCACACGTATACCGGCAGTTCCATTAGGGCTACACGCTTTCATGGTTAGGGGACTCATCTTCCCCACACATAGAGGTCCGCCTTACGCGGGCATGCCCTGGGAGAGTAGGACCGGCAGGGGTATAGAGTGGCTGCCGGAGTATTCCATTGTGGCAGGACGCCACAACTGGAAGGAGACGTTCGCTGCGATGCATGCGAACAGGCTTGTAGCTCCCCCTTACGTTCCACCGCCGGTTGTAGATGAGGAGGATATGGGAGATCCGTATGAGAGTGGTGCAGGAGCAGAGCAGGAGTTCGGCTCGTTTCCGGATCAGCCGGATCAGCAGGATGTACCTAGACGCTCTCCGCGTCCGACTGGAGCTTCAGGCTCGTCATCTCGCCGCGCTAGCGTGAGCGAGAGACCCACGTGGATGACTACACCTCCCACCTGGTACGAGACACCTCCTCCTTGGTCCACTACGTACACAGCACCACCACCACCACCACCACCAGCAGCAGCACCAGCAGACGCTCCCGGATGGTATGATCGCGCTCCGGGATGGTATGAGAGGATGCCGGAGTGGGCTACCGGACTTTCAGAGAGAGTCGGAGCATTAGAGATCCGGGCGGACGCTAGAGATGGACGTTTGGACGACCTCGACCACATGATGAGGGACGTCTACCGCCAGCAGTTTGGGTGGTACTATGACCCGAGTTTCTCTCCATTCCCACCTCCACCGGCACCGCAGTGATTGATGACCGGACTTGCTCGTTTTAGACATCCCCGCCGCCATTTGTGAGTTTTCTTTTCTTTTCTTTCTTTTGTTCTTTCTTGTGAACATTAGGGACAATGTTCGTCCTAAGTATGGGGTGGGATGTACTAAATGTTTGTAATAACTCTACTCTATATGTTGCTTCTATTCCGAGACTATTATTGCATGTTCATCATATGTCACACGTTTCATTCTTGCATTGCATGAAAAAGAACTTTAAAAACCCATAAAAATTGAAAATTTTTGAAAAAAATTTGATGCTTCTAATGAATTGAGATGAATTCTATGATAAACACTACTTGTGAATTAAGTTGATAACAATTGCATGCTTGAAAGGATAGTAATTCGAAAAGAAATTGAATGAATAGATTTTACCTCTTTTGCAAGTTTTATAATGTGAAAATGTTACCTAAATTATGTAAGAAATCGAAGTTGAAATCACATTATAAGTTCTTATGCTTCTTTTTGAAATGATTAAGGCAATTCGATACTTTCTTTTTTCCTTCCTTTGATCATCTAACTCCTCATTGAAATATTAGCCTCCCTTACCCATCCGGGAACTTGGAAAGTGAATGAGAAAAAGGCATGTTTGATGTGGGAGGGCCATGAGAGCATATATTTGCAATCAATTGAATAGAAGGAAATTATAGGTTTGGGGAAGTCAATCATGACGATGAGTAACTCGGCACCATTCACATAGCCGGGTGTTTGTGTCTTGCCAAAGTCGGATTGAGCGATATTCCTAGCGGATTATGGTATGTGCGCTAAAGGTTTGAGGCATCTCGCAAAAAAAAAAAAAATTGAGAAACGCCAATCTCCTAGGCTTCGGTTTTTGTGCACCTCTATTCATAACTCCAAAAGTAAAGTCGAAAAATGAAAAGTAAGAGCGAAGCTCTAAGTGAAGAGTTGCGGAAACCGCAAAAGAAGAAGAAGGTAGTAGTCCATTTTCCCGGATTTATGCACCACTCTCCCTTAAAGTTTCCCTTCCCTTCCATACTCTAGACCTTTTCCTTTGAAAAGTCCTTAAGATCAAAAGAATGTTATATGGCTTGGTGATCTAAATTGAAGTTCTTATGATTGATTTTGATAATGTTTGAAGGTTATAATGCTTGCTTGGAAGTTAAGTTGTTTCATGAGCTTTCTTTACCTCTTACTCTCTAATTAAGTGCGTGAAAGTTTGAAAACGAATGAAGCAAGGTTTGAGAATGATCTATTCTTTAGAAGTCACTTTCATCCAAAAGAAGGTACACATATTTCATCCTAACTCTTGTTTAAAGCTTTTTGAAAGACCTTGCTTAGGGACAAGCAAGTGTTAAGTATGGGGTTATTTGTTAGCATGAAATATTGTGATATTTTAGGCACGTTTTATAATCGTATTTGATTCATATTGATAGTCTTTGATGGAGCTTTATGCATATATGAGCTAGTATTACCTATATTTGTCGATATGGATGTCTACACGAGTTCTATGTTGATTATAGGTGATTTGGAGCTATTTCCGAACGGAATCGAGCGAAGGAGAGTTGAGTTGATGTACCTCTAGATCAAGGACACCTTTTGGGATGCAATTTGGAGTATTAGATTGAAGAATGCACGAATGAAGGCAAAAATCACGGTTTGACCCTAGATTACGGCCGTGGATTGTGATGCAGAATTCGATGTTCATTCCAGGGGATATTACGGCCGTGGAAGTTACCCGTATTTGTTTCCACGCCTCAGAATTACGGTCGTGGAATCTTCCACGACCGTGATCTTGGCGAATCCTTTCGCCACATTTCGAAGCCATGATCTTTTGAAGAATGGGCCGGGCCGACGTTTTGCCTGCATTATAAAAAGACGGATGAAAAGAGATTTCACCATCCACGCATAGACGCACATCTCCGCTTACGCTTATCATAGCTTAGCAATCAACGCTAAGGATTAACGCTTCTTCATTTGAGGGGCAATTTCGGAGATCTCATTGAAGATCAGGGTTCGTGATTGGAGAATTGCTGTTAGCGATCTTCGCGTTGAGGAAGATCGAAGTTCTTGGAGGATTTTGCAAGAAAACTCTTCTTCTTGCTTAGGTTTGATTTAGGATCGGATTGACATCCCGTTTCCTTTCTTTCCTAAGATTGTGATTGTTTATTCCGAATTGAATCTCTTGATAAACACTTGTTCTTGATTGTGATTCTGAGATTCGTTTGAAGATTATTGAAAGTTCTTGAAAGTTCCCATCTTTTATCTTATAAATCTTGAATTGATATCAAATGACTGTTATTGGCTAAAAACCCTTAACAATTCTAAGGTGAAGGGTTGATAGTTGTGGCTTAGATGATGATAGATCGATCGCAAACAGATTAGACCCTGAGAGTTAGAGAATTGTCGCCGACAACCCTAAATTACGGGCTGTTCTTGAGTTCCACGGCCGTGGAACCTCAAGATCCAACCGTAATTTCCATGAGTTTACGAGCCTGCTTTTACCTTAATCCAAAGTTAAAGATTTGCTTTAGCTTAGTTTAGACTTGTCTTTTCTAGGTGGTAGTGAAGCCTCAACAACCTCTACCTCGATTGTGAGCCTCAACAACCTCAATCGGATAAGTTAGTCTTGACCTTTAGATTATAGGTTTGGGTATTTGATACTAATCCTTGCTTTTAGAACCTCTTTATATTGAGCCTCAACAACCTGTATAAGGAGTATCTTTTAGGTGAGTTACATAAGGTTTTTGGAACCTCAACCGTACGATTACCTTACATTAGTGTACCTTTGCTTATCTCTACTCTGTCTTCATATTATTAGTATATCTTGAATCTGTTGCCACAACTGAATACCCGGATCTTTAGGATTGTTGTTTTCCCAATATTTGCAAAACTCTCATATTTATTGCTTGATAACCTGAAATCGAATTTGTTCCCACCCAAATCCCTGTGTTCGATACTCTGGAATTCTTGCTTAGTTACCTCGATCCGTACACTGCGGGTTCGCTGCTTGATTCTAGTTTTATAAATTTAAAGCTTATTTGCACACACCTCTAGGGGCGAACATAAGTCTCAGGCTAACTCACAAAGATGGGATGGAAGCACACTCAAACCCCAATAAAGGACAAGCCTTTATTACCTACACTTATGATCGTTGGTATACAAACTAAGGAATTACCGGGTAAGTCTCATCCTAAGCTTGCTTTGAACCAGAAAGGTATAATAAGAATAGGATTTGGCAAACTCTAACACTTAACTCTCAGTTAAGGATCGGATAAGCCACCTCGGTCAGCCAGTTTCCACCCCGGCCGAGATGTTCATCGACTGAACGAGATGCTTAGGGTTAAGGTTAAAGACTCGAACTTTCAGGATCCTACTGTGATTAAGATCATTCTATCATTGTTTTTCCCACAACCTTCAGCCAATCACCCTAGAATCACACAAGGAAATTAGCCACTCATCATCATAATGAAAGTATTAAATATATGGGAAGAAGGTGAATATTTGAACAAAGAAGAATTTAATGAAAACACTTCAATAACTGAATCAAATATCACACAAAATCGTTCCTTGGATAATAATCCAACAAGACAAGACAACAAGGAAAAGAATTGAAGACAATCTTACAAAACCCTCCAAAAAGCTATAAAAGCTATAGTCTTCAATCTTCCTTCAACCTTCAAAAAGGTTCTTCAAATCTCTCCCAAATTGGAGTAGGATGCGGCTGCTGCGTCGTATGCGGGATGTTCTAACTGTAAGCGGATGATGGATTTGTGGAAAATCCAACCCTTTTTATAGAAAAAATAACCCTCCAAAGATAAGAAATCTTAAGAAGATATTATCCCATAAATATAGGTAAAATATATGATTCTGCATATCTCCTTCCTTCCAGAAGCTCAGCCCAAAAATATAAGATCACTTTCCAATTTTAAAAGATCTCAGCCAAGAATAAAATATTCTCGCCGCGTCCTAGGTGTTCGCCTCGGTCGAGTCGGTGTCTCTGGATCGCCTCGGTCGAGATGAATCTCTGAGCAACCGAGGTGATCATAACTGAGTGTAGAATCTCTCAAAACTGGTCCAAAGTAAATCTTTAATCCACGGCTATGCTTCCTGAAGGATTCCTTTTTGCTCCTCAATGTAGCTCCAAATGACTCTTGACTCCTTTTGCTCCTTTTTGATGCAAAACGTACCATATTACCTGCAATTACAACGAAACTAGGTGTAGACCTCGATTCTCGCAAAGGTAGATGAAATGGTAGTAAAATCACATAATGTACATACAAACATGCAGATTATGAAAGATAAAACGTCCAAACAAACCCCAAAATATAGACTATAATTCATGCTATCACTGCTTGTATTGGACTGTTCTTCCATCGATGCAGTAGTGAGATAGGCTGCAGCTTTCACTTGGATCGTAGATAAAAAGAGATAAGACTCACACCAGTCCGGTAAGAGACCCAATGCCTCTTGCTCTTGTTTGTGAGATAGGTGCAACTTATGTATATATACTTTGTAATCCCCATAAATTTACAACCTAGAATGGGTGTTTTGGACCATATAGTTTAGTGTGTTAGGTGGAAGTCGAACTAGAGATCTATAGGAAGATGGACTGCTGTAAATTCCATTTTTTTCTTTCAGCTTTTAAGTTAGAAACTGACTACCTTACCGACCAATGTTTGAGAGTTTGAATGAAGATCCACCGTTGAAAATTTTATAGATGATAGATGGATGTATGTAGTTTACTCTATTAAAATTTGAGAAGAAATGAACGGTCGGATTAGAAGTTATAGACTTCCGAAGTTGAGTAGTTAAACAGTTTTGTGAACTTAGATTTTTGGCTAAGTATAGGAATAATAAGAGTAGTAGCCAACTTTGTGAGTTTTTATAAAAATAATGGCTGAACAGTTTTAAGAAATTATTTCTCCTATGAGTAGATAGGATATCATAGATGACCTAGGGAATTAGTTCGGAATTTTTATAAGATTATTCGAATTTTATATTTGAAACCGAAGTTAGACCTTTACGAGCTTTTGGAAAATAGGAAAATAAGAAAAGTGACAGTTGGTAACAAAACTAAACTTTAGGAGTTAGAATATGATTTTAGAATCTCAAATAAGAGTTTAGACATGAATTTGGAAATTTTGGGAAGTTTCGGGACCAAGGGTAAAATGGTCATTTTACCCTAAATTAGTACTGTAACTAGTTATGTCTTACTACGTTATTCTATCTTAGAAGTCTTAGACTTCTAACTACGTGGGAGTGTGCTAATGCACTTATCTCCTTTGACAGGCAACTGAGTTGCTACAGTTTACAGAGCGAGTTTGGTTGACAGAGAGTCGAGCTTTATACCAGGTAAGTCCTTTGGGCTTACTTAGCTGACTTCTAAATATGAGTATGAATGATGATGGTGGTGTGTGATTGATATGTCTAGAGTTATAGGTTAGTGATAATTATCTACCGACCTATACTTTGGCCTAAGAGTAACGGGCGGTGGCATTCTGCTCAGTTAGCTTGCGAGCGCTGGGGGTTTCTTTAGGGACTAGTCCATACTCGGTTTGTAGTGATGCTACCGGCGGAGGTCAGCTAGACCTACACCCAGTTGGATAAGGAACGGAGGCGAGAACTGTTAATAGCTCTCGTGCCACAACTGTAAAATTGAATAAGATGAATCACCTAAATAATAGATAATAAACGGTTGAGTGCCAGCATGATGTTTGTTTATAATTTTTCTGCGTGTGTTTGTGCTATTGTTATTCTACTTATATTTGGATTGTTAGCTAACGGTTTATCCGTGTTGTAGATCTGTAGAGATAGACAGTTGCAGAGAGATCCGGAACGGATGGTCAGCCGGGTCCACGTACTCATTAGATGGGGACGGGGGAGTCTTCCATACGTCATGCATGTTACGTATCTTTATATATGTTTGTAAGGCTGTCACATGTGTACGTTCATACCATTAAAAATATTATGTTTTAGAAATTGTTTTAAATACATTTGTGCCTTGTTGTAAGATCCTAGTAAAGTTGTTGTTAAACCAAGGTCGGGACCCATTGTGAGGTCCTAACCAGTAGCTCCCCGAGTTCCGAGAATTTGGGGTGTTACAATATGGTATCAGAGCTCTGGGTTGGCAACAATGGCACTTGAAATCTTCTGAAAGACCGAATGTATAAAATAACTAGCACCCGAAAGGGGTCTAAGATTTTCAAAACGCATTTCTGTTTTTACACAAGTGCATAGTCGGGTTGTTGGGTTAGTAGTACGTCGGACCACCATCGTTCTCCGTGGATCTTTGCAACTTGGAATGATAGATGTTAGTATTTAGAGTTATATCGATATGTTTTAAGGTATGATTATATATATGTATATGTGTAGCACGTTAGTATCCTAAAGGATACTTTAGATCCTTTAGTTATGATATCATGAAGCGATTATCGCCTCATGATAATTCCGTAGCGAACTGGAAGAATTTTCAACAAGAGACAACGGATTCAGACCTAGGATTGAGTATTATACTCTGGTAGGAGTTCTGGCGACCCTATAAATCATCCAGAGAACGGGTGGGCAAGGAAGTAAAGATGTTGAGATAATTTGCACCACAAGTACAATCCGATGAGAAAGAAAATCCCGAGTCCGCCTAGATAGAAGGAATTAGAAGTCATGCAGGGGACGTTGTCAGATGAAACAGAGAGATGAATTAGAAGAACAATGCAAGAGACGACAAGAGCGTAGAATGGAGATAATAATAGAAAAACAAGAATCATATAGAACGGGGTGCAACCAAGAATGAAGGAGTAAAGGACGTTACAATCAAGGAGGACGCCGCCATATGCAAGCATAGGCTTGAGAGTACAAGGAAGATAGGGTGTTGACTCAATTGTGAGACTTGAAGGAGTACAAAGACAAACATTGACAAATGAGTTTAAAGACGTGAAATAAATTGCATCCTCATAGGGGCAGTTTAAATTACTCAGAGATGCAAGAGTTTCAAGAAATCATGACGTAAGTATCAAATACAGTAGAAGCCTGAAATTATGACAACGGAATTCTATAAATGTGGCGTTATGACAAAACACTCGATAAAGGGAATAATGTGGGAAAGTGATTTTTGGTGGACTAAAAAGTCCACAATAACTTCTCATTCACCTAAAGATCTGAGTTACCAACATCAATGGTCATATCAGAGAACCACAAACGGACGATAAACAAAGTAAGAAGAATTGAAGACACGCTTACAAGTTATCGTGGAAGACTTAATAAACCCTTTGAAGACAGATGAATGTTAGGACTAGACTCAGAAGAATATAGTGATTCCATAAGAGAACAAGAGAAGTGCGGACTTGGAAGGAGTTGGAGGAGTGTTAACCAAGGAATTGGAGGAGATAGATTTCACCAAGTGTATCAAACTTCAAGAGATCAACGGCGACAAACGTGAAGTTAAATTGGTACACGTACTAGTTACCTAATAAATAACACAGAGTGAGTCGCGTCAGTCACTTTAATTAAGAACTTAAGAAGAAAGATTAGGCGAACATGAATGAACCCCTTATGTAATTTGAGACCAAGGGAATGGTGTAAGGGATTTACTACCTACTAGCTAGGAAAAAGGTACATATCACAACTAGTACAGACGGATTTTAAAAGGAGAACTAGAAGAGTAAGACGTATACACTTTAGATAAAGCTCTATGTCCGCCAAGACAGATTGTGCGTATCATTTCATACAAGGAAGAATGATGATTCTCCTGTGATATATGCAGAAGAAACCCTTGTGACTAAGAGATGCACGGAAAGAAGACTTACAATTGAGTGTAAGTGCGAAGATAGAACCCCACAAGTATAGGGAAGTTTTGACCTCGTCAGAGAGATAAGAAGTGGTGAGGAATCACGAAGCCAGTATCAAAAGGAGTAGGAAGCCGGTAGCCGAGTCAATGGACTTCAACAGAGCAATATTGTAAACAACGCTAATGAAGGAACATCTGAGAATGACCTAGGGGATTCGAGAAAGAGAGTTGACCCTAAGGAAACGGAAGTGAAGGAGACAGAACTAACTAACCAAGGGGAAAGGGATTAACCAAGTAGTTGGTGCTTACCAGGAATTTTATGCTAGTAGAAGTATAAGAAGAGTGAGTAAGAGATATTGAGGTAAGTCAACTGTAGGCTAATCAATGTCAACGGAGGACGTGCAAGTGTTGCTGGTATTGGTGAGTTATGTGCCGTTAAGAAGAGATATTCGTGACTGTGGATTTATGAATTAGCCTTACCGATGCCTTGGAGGATTTCCTCAAGTAGGTAATGACAACCTTCTTTGATTAATTAAAGGCATGAAGAGAATTGTGTTAGAGATTTCTTATTGGCTGGTTAAGATCAAACTCCGGATGAGTCAGAGAGTTTGGATCCGTGTTAGAAGAATTCCAAAATTTAACGGGAGAGGTCGTCTTACAATCATTATCTTAGTTCCTTAAGGCAAGTAAGGAAGGTACTTGGTATGTCACCCGGATAGGACTTATGATGTAATTGAGAGGGAGAGTTCTATAGTCAATCATTGTGGACACACAGAAAATGTTCTTATAATTAATGGGTGACAACATAATTATCAAAGTAGCGCAGCAAAAGCGTGATGAGTCCTAACCCACGGAACAAGAAACTCTAGAGTACTGAAAATGACGTGTCGAGTTTAAGACGATGATAATTTGTGAAATGTATTTCGTTTAGAAGGAACGTGAAATAGGCTACGTGGAATGACAAGAAATTTTGTAGAGGAACTGTATCACCAACTAGATAGACGAGAAAGTATGTGCACGTAGAAGTATAGAAAGAAAGTGGTACCCCATTATAGATCCAAGTGAAGCATGCCGACCTAGTCACCTGTTGGCAAATCAGTAAAATTGGAATTTAATACCTAGCATGGTACTTTAGAACGAGTTTCTTGATGAAATGAGAAAGGAAGTAACGAAGTAATAAAGGTGTTGTGTAGGGCCTGCACTAACAAGCTCAAGGTGAGTAACTATCAAGTTGAATCGAAAGACAGATAAGAAAAAGAAGCGACGGGAGTGTACTTACAGACCAGTACTCGTACATATAGAAAACATAATCTCAAGAGTGGAGTATAAGAAGAATTTTATCTCGGAACGGAGTCGAGTTGTGCTTTGAGTAAGAGGGATATTATAGGACACAGTGCAGTGCTAACAACTATTGAGTGGTGTGATTAAATAACGGTGATGTGAGATCACCTTGTATCTAATACCGTCATTCCGGACATATTGTATGTCACTCAAGACCTTGAAAAATACGTGAGAAGCCTAAGGTTGAGCTAACAATATAATAGATATCCATAAATATTATAATAATGCCAAGTGAATACAGATGATGACCACTAGATTGTGTCTCCACTACTAGACCGGAAAAAGGTAAAGGGGTGATTCCTTACCTGAGGAATAAGATGACTGAGTCATATTAAAAGACAAGTGAGTCGTGATACAAAGAGCATTAGGCACTTGGTGAAGTGATGGCGGAGGTCCAAGACCTTTGGCCTGAGTGTGTAGTCAAGTAAACATAACGAAGGGAAGAAAGTTGACTAGGTTATTTTCTGTACGGTCATCAAAGGACCTGGAGGTGAGTTGCAAAATGTGACCACTTGAGGCTGTAAAGTGGTTTATAAGTGATTGATGGACTGGTAATCCTCACCCTATTGGAGAGTGTAACCCTAGTTTTCTACGGATTCAGTTAGAGGTATACTTACCAGACAAAAGTTAGGACATCGGCTTAGAGAATCGGGCAATGAAGCCGGATGATACCGGTGAGATATCTAGTTACCACACTAGAACGTGGTAGTAGGCACTGGTGAGGTCTGTACCTGAAAAGATTTCAGAGTTAGTGGTTTTATAAAAAGCCGACGAGGCTACCAAGAATACTATGAATAGTATGAGACATAACCTTTCAGAGACCTTTGTAGAGATAGTTGTAATTTAGGGAACGACGAACTAGGGCTTGACCCTATATCTGTGTTATGTTGTCTGACTGCTTGTTTATTTCATGCTTGAGTGCTTAGTCAGGATGTGTGTTATTGATGACCTTGATATGCGGTATACTTATAGGTGGAAACGATGACTCTTGTGCGATCACAAGTTGATACATTAGATTCGTACCTTGAGAGTTGACCTTCTGACTGACGTACTTTAAGTTTCGGGGCGAAACTTATTCTAAGGAGGGGTTGATGTAATACCCGAAAATATTTCTTTCGGCTATTTCGGAAACAAATTAGAACTCGACCGTTGTGACCTCTTTCCGGCGCTTTAGTTCTTTTGTATGGCCTCTAATATTACGAGTCTTCTTTTAAGTTTCGGGACGAAACTTATTTTAAGGGGGCACTGATGTAACATGCGGAAATTTTCATTTCATTTAATTCCGTAGCAAACCGGAGTTTAATCCGTTGATTTCCTCTATCTACCTAGTAGTACACTATCTCAAAATTTCATCATTTTATGTAACCTCACTTCACATAAAATGATAGAATTTTATATCAAACCCTAATCTATCAAACCCTAGTTTTATCATGACATATCCTTGACAAAGTCATGACACCCCTTTGACGAGACCAAGACGAGATCATGACAAGGCCATGCATGGGCTTGGCAAGACAATGACGAGTTTTGACAAGAACTTGACAACATCAGCCCACTCTTATTCTTATCTTGTTTTCAGCCCATTGTGATTCTTAATTGATTCACTTGTCCAGCCCTTTGCATCTCCTTTGTTGATGGATTTGAGCAGCCCACGAAGCCCAGCTAGAAGCAGCCCAGATTACCCTCAGTGTGTGCTGTCCAGGAACGTGTAGCAGCCTTGAAGATAGGCAAGACCCGTCAGCTCCTTCTCTCCTCCATCTCTTTGTAACGGCCGGAGATCACGCAAAAAAAAAATCACAGCACGGAGCTCCCTTCCTTTTCAGCCACGCCTCTTGCTGTCCAGGTTCACGCAACGATCTTCCCTTCCTTCTTCAGCCTTCTGTCGCCAACCAACACCACTCGACGCCACCCTTGCTGCCTGGAAGATCTTCACACAACCAACATCTTATTCTCTTCTGTACAAGCGTTCCGCTGAAGCCTCCCTGAGCACGCCAGCCGTCTTGCTCACCAACCTTCGGACGCCATCCTTCTGCACGCAATGGTCTTCCCTTCTTGCTGTAGAGCCATTGGGTAAGCACAACAGACCAAGGCTTCTCTCCTCTCGACTGCTTCGACAATAACCAACGACCATCATCGATCTAGTGAGCCTTCCTTTCTTTCAGCCTCTCGTCAAACTCACAGGTTAATCTCCTCTTCCCCTAACCTTGCGAAGTTATCTAGTGCAGCAGGGTGCTATTGGATCTAGTAGTTTTTCGTCTCAGCGCTTGCAAACCACAACGGCCCAGTGGACATCGAGCTTGGATCGTCTCTATGCGTCTGGGAGTAGTCGGGTAAACAGCTTTCTTCCTTGTCGAGATTATAGTGAGTATGACATGCTCTTCCTTCCTTCCGTTCATATATATATGCGTAGCTGCTGCTAAGTCATCATAGAACCATACATTTCAGCCAAAGGAACAACTACAAAGAGCTGTTACACCTTTTCCAGCTTTCCAGCATTGACAAACAGTCAACTTCGGGTCAAATTTTGGGTAAGCTATACACTTCCTTTTTGGCTAGTTTTCGGATATGTTATAGATGGTATTTCAAAGTAAATCATACTAAAATTTCAGAGGAATCCATGTTATGGTTTGAGAGATATGGGGTTTCAAAGTTCAGTTTTATAAATGTGTTGAGTTGAGAAAAACAGCATGGGATGCTGTTTTGTGAGATAGTTTTGAATAGGCTTTTGATCTCATTTAGGCTTGAATTTTTTACACGATATAGTTGACATCTTGTTGTAGATCATATTAAAATTTGGGAAGAATCGGAGTTACGGTTTGAGAGTTATTGTGTTTCAAAGTTGACATTTTATATATGTGCTGAGTGTTGGGGAAAACAGCAAGTGATGCTGTTTTGTGAGATGGTTTTGAATAAGCTCTTGATCTCCGTTGGACTTGAATTTTGGATATATTAGAGATAAGATTTAATAGTAGAACATATCAAAATTTGGGATAAATACAGC
>BSUD01000006.1:33929422-33944407 GCA_033239045.1 Fagopyrum esculentum
CCTCTTTTAGGTTGATGGCTACTGGTTATGCTTTATTTAGGTTCAAATAAAGATTCAAAGGTTACAAGAAATGGACTTCAAAGACATTCACATCATTCCACTATTCTACCACCTTTCTTTCCCACCACGATATGCATTGCATCGCTTTGTGAGTATTCTATTCTTTTTACTTCTTTTTCACATTGAGGACAATGTTTTGTTTAAGTATGGGGTACTATACTCATATTCGCATATCATATTTCCCTTTTCTTGTCACACGTTTACTTTTATGTCTTTTCCTTTTCTTGAGTCTTTCCCTTTCCGCATTCATCCATAAAACAAAAAAAATAAAAAGTTGCATTTAGCGTAGATTGAGTCGGTTCTCATCATTCTTACTTCTAGATATTGGAATAGGTTATGTTGTTGTTGTTACATTTGACTTGCCAACGATGTTTTGAATTACTACTTCTTACTATGGTTTATACACATGAGTTTTTGGATGAATATTGATGATTAGCTTGCCCAAAAATAAATCTTGTGAACGCTCTAGTCTATGGAGATGTATTTTCATGTGTCCTTTCTTTTTTTATTATTGTGTGATCTTCAACATGTTTAGTTTCTTATAGAACTTGTGATTGTCTCTTTCAAACTACATGTTCATTTGATTCTATATGATTAATATTTAAATAATTGAGATCCTTTTTGATAAGCCTATTTCACCTTTTTCACCCTTATATATGTTTTCCTTATACTAGCCACTTTTTATTTCTATTGATTAACATTTCTCCATATATTTGCCCATAATCAATCATTGTTTTCTCTTGTTCTCATTGTTCTCATCAAAAGTTATTTTCTTCTCGTTTTCTTCCCTTCTCCTTTTCCTTCTCCTTCTCCTTTTACTTGTAATTATTAATTATTAGTATTTTTTAAATTAAACGTAGTCTCTGTTAATTCAACGCTCGATTTACTGCACCGACCCCGTCATCCTTGCGGGTAGGTTTAGGACCATCAGGGTTGCATATACAACACACGACACAAGTCAAGGAAGACCCATAGTTTGACCTTTGGAGATTCATGACACCTGTCCGTTGAGTCTTCTTTTTGGCAAAACACTTGTGACTTTTGTCTTCTTTTAAGTAAAATACTATGTTTGCCTTCCTTTTTTATTCAAGTCTTTGGTTGATTTTGTACTAATTTTAAACCTTCCAAGTTTCAACCTTATAATACTCATAAATCTCACAATTTAACACAGGTGTAACAAAATTGATAAATTTCATTCATAAACTCCTCAATACCACCTCTAACCGAAGGGGACCATGTACAACTTATCTTATTCAATCTCCTCTTTTGGGTGACCTGGCTTTAAAGATCAAACTTTGGATCATTCGAGGTAGGCCCTTTTTCTATCTTGTAGACAAACTAGACAACCCCTCACTCCCACCCTTATACCAGCTGGACTAATTGAACTTCGTGTATTCTCTTATTCATATACGGTATTAGTACATAATGCTTAATACACAATTTTAATACACACGTTCAATTACACAATGTTAATACATAATTTTCATTTACACAAGTCCGTCGTTTACATAAGCCCGTCTTTGTTTCAAGCCCATTCGAGTTACACAAGCCTAATTATAACGGTAAAATATGTAGTTAATATGCCATATTTATAAAATATGCCGTATATATAAAATATGTGGTCAATATCCCGTATTTATAGATATGTAGTCAATATCCCGTATTTATAACTGCAAAAATTAAACTTTAGTTTTTTTATTTTGTAATTATCCAGTTTGGGGCAATTTTGTAAATTTAAAAAATATGGGTCGTAAATGCAACTATAAACAGGGAGATTTTTTTTAAATATGCCAACATTTTAAAATTGAAATTAGGGTTTCTTGGTTTCCTGGTATTGCACTGCTGCAACGAGAACTGTCCAGATGCGCCTCCAGGTCTGCCCAGATCCGCCTCCAGTAGTGCACAACGGCGGCTACGGTACTGCACAGTGGTGGCTGCGTTGGTCGATGCACGTGATTGGCAGGGCGGGGCTGTGCGGCGCAATGCCGGAGGATAGATCGGATCTAGGTTGTGCGACAGATCGAATCTAGGCTGCGCGGCGCTAGGCGGCGGATCTGGGCTGGGCGGGGCTGTGCAGCGCGGAGCGGGTTGCAGCGGATCTAGGTTGGGCGGGGCTGTGCGGCGCGACATCCTTCGTTGAAGGCAATCACTCAGTCGAGAAGCAATCGGCGACGGTGAGACGAAGAAGATGAATGACTACGAAAAACCCTAACTGGATGTGAAATCTGACGGTTGAATGATTTTATAGGATTATATTTTACGTTTTCCCTTTATGCCCATTGAATTAATTTATTTTTGATTTAAAAATTTAGACAAAAAATAGAGGAATATAGGTTAAACAAAAAGGTCTATTTCATCAAAAAAAAAAATTTTATAAGCAAGCTGTCAGCTCATCACTGCTAACTTAGCAGTTGAGCTGGATTTGGTGGCTCCACTTGGCCTCGATCCCTCATTGCCACTTAAATTAATCAATTTATATAGCCTCAAAACGCTACGTAAATGCTGTTTTCGAGTGTTTGTGGTGTAGCAGTTCCTCACTTTTTCACACTCTCCAAAATCCTTTTTCTCGGCAACTATAAATAACGCCTGCCGGTCTGCGTACTCTCAAACCCTCCAGCGTAGATTTCCCCGGCTTTCTTTTCTCCACCAATGGCGCCGATCAACATGAAGCCCGCGGTGCCAAGATCCGGGACCAAGGCAATGAAATCTTCTGCGGCATCGTCTCAGGACGCTCGGCTTCTCGTTCGAGAGACGATTCGTATCAGCGCCAACTTGGCTTCCTCTGGCTCACCTTCCACTTTGGCTCCTCCGCCACTGACGGTCCCGGCATTGCAGTTAGGTCAAAGCTCCAAGGACACTGGCCTCATCGATAACGAGTTCGTTGATTCTAGTTTCCGCGTGATCTGCTGCGAAGAGGTCGATGGCTGTCGTTGGAAGTATTTGGCTGTGCCGGACGGAGGTTCGCAAGCTTCTCTTAAATCGAAAAGAAAGACTTCAATTCGTGCTGTTAGTTTGCAGTCTCCGCAGAATCCTCTTCACGTATGTCGTTATATAATTCACTTCTGCTTTTCCTCTTCCCAGTCCATTAAAATTGCTCTTTGCATGTTGCATGTTTCTGCAATTTTGGGATTGATTTGATAGGGTTTGATTTTGTTAATGAGAACTAATTTAGTTTTTGTCCATCTGAATTTAGTATTTTATTATCATAGGAAATTTAGTGAAGTTTTTTTAATAATTAATCATCACTGTAGCTTGTGATCGAAGTTTGAAATCTGTGTATTAATACTCCATGATAAGAAACTAAAGAAAGTAGTATAATTACCTATGGGGATTTAGAGACTGAAGATATACAGTAGAATGATGGTGGCTATTCAATGTGCTTGGTTAAATCGAACTTTCCTTCTTTTATGCAGGAGTTAGTTTCGTTCGTACGATCATATGTAGTCCCTGAAGGTTTTCCTGACAGTGTGCCTCCGTCTTATGTGCCTTACATGTCATGGCGAGCATTAAAGGTACATTCAGAAGTCTTAGCACGTGCTATAGATATTGAGCTCTGATCGGTGCTCTTAGGAGTTCAAATTTATTTTGCATTTGGTGAAATCTTGTTTTGCCTGTTATAGTGATAAATTACACTTTTGTGAGGAATGACCAAACGACCCTCTGACAAGGTCCTGAAGCTGGTATACATGTGTTTCTTGTATATTGTAGATTTAGTTCATGTTTGTATCTCTTCTATATATGATGCTTATCAATAGCTGCTATATTAATAATGTTCCCTCCAGCACTTTTTTGGTGGGTCCATGGGGGTTTTCACTACACAAACCCTGTTGAGTTCAGTTGGAATCTCTAGAGAAACAGCAGCTACTAGTGCTGTTGCATTTAACTGGATTCTCAAGGTATATTACATATAGATTCTTGGCTTCGTATGTTTCTTGGCTTCTCAACATTGCTTTTGTTAACTAAAGATTTTACACATGCAGGATGGTGCAGGAAGGGTCGGAAAAATGATCTTTTCACGGCAAGGGAAGAAGTTCGATTATGACCTAAAACAAGTAGAAATTCCTTTCAAATTTGATGTTGATTCTTCAGCAAATTCATCGATTAAAAGACTCAATTCTCTTGCTAATGATTTTTTATCCAATGTATATATTTTCTGTCCCAATTTCTCTTCCAATGTCGCTATTTTCCCTTCCAATTTCTGGTACAATTCTTCAAATTTATGAACATTAAGTTCTTTACCCTTAAAAAGAAGGATACTATGAACTTTATTGAGTTTATTTATAAAATTTGTCTCTATCGAATTTTTGACTGCAGTTTCATTTAGGATTCTACGTTTTTTCTCTTTCATTATTCGTCTCTAGGTTCCACTTCTGAGCTTTGTACTTTAAATTTAAAGCATAGTTTATGAAATTTTGTTGTTCAGCTTAGATTTTCTGGTGATCTTCTAATGGAGTTGGGAGCTGGTGTAGAGCTGGCAACTGCAGCTATGCCACACTTGTTTTTGCCTTTGGCTTGTGCTGCCAGTGTTTTGAAGGTATCTTTTATTCCTGGGACATAAATAGAAATGCAGGATTTTCACATAAAGACAATTCTCTAAGCTGTTCTTCTAATTTTTCTTCTTCCAGATAAAAGAAAATGTTGCTCTGTCAATCACTTTTTTCATTTTAGCTTAGATTTGCCTAGTTCTTGCTTTGTTTCGTTGTTGTCTCTAGGAGTCCATCTAAACATAGCCATCTCCCAAGTGAGGAAAAAGTCTATTTACATGATTCCTCTTTATGCAGCCTATGATTGATTTTTTTTTAATGAAAACCCGGAGTGCATGTGGAGGACTATAAGCTTTTGACATAATTGGTTATTTAATGCTTAATCATGTTTTCTCAGGCTTGTACTTACTCATATTACTCTATTTTTCGATACTTGGCAGAATGTGGGTGCAGTTACGTCAACATCAACTCGTACTCCAATATATAAAGCATTTGCTACGGGTGAGAACATTGGAGATGTCACTGCAAAAGGGGAATGTGTAGGAAATATCGCAGACCTGGTAATTGGAAACTTTATTTCAGTGTGAAGAATATGTTCATATTGAAAATGAAGACATAGTATTTCGATTTTGTTGGATAATTGTTTCCGGTCATCTGTAAAATTTTAATATTTATACAAGAAAACAAAAAAGGTCCATTGAGTTTTCCAATATATCTACTTTGTTTATTGAAAAAACGTCATGGGCTTTTAGTGTATATGTGTGTTAAATATCTCAAGCAATCACAAAGAATATTCTTTTTGATTTAGAATTGATCATGTTTTCCATTTGTTGTTAAATACTGCTATAGATTTATGCGCAATACTATTCCATCATATTCTTATTATCTTTACTATTACCTTGCTACAGCTAATTTGTGTATTTTCCTCCATAGTTGGGAACTGGATTGGGTATCATCATATCAAAGAGAAGCCCATCCTTGTTTACTACATTTTCTCTTCTGTCTTGTGGCTATGTGTTCAGTTCTTATCAAGAGGTGTGCTCAACTTACTTTGTTGTGTACGGTCTTTATGCACCATTTTATATTGTGGTTATTAACTAATTCCTCATGAGCTCGCCAACTGCTTCTTCTGCTAGGTAAGATCAGTGGTGTTGCGCACTTTAAACAGAGCCAGGTTCACTGTGGCAGTAGAGTCCTTTCTTAACAAAGGTTGGAAATTTCCTCCGTGAAGTCTAATTTTGAATTTGGTTCCTTCCAAAAAAATGCTTTAGCAGTCATCTTGCTATGATTGGCATGTCACTGATATAATCTAATAACAATTAAATGTAGGTTATGTTCCCTCCTTACAAGAGGGTAATATGAAGGAAAAAATATTCACATCTCCTTGGGTGAAGGACAGACCTATTGTTCTTGGTATCTGATAGTTCTTCATTTCTATCATTTGAGTACTAAACTTGCCAAAAAAAATTGTTGAGTCTCTGACTTATGAAGTTTGCAGGGCCCAGATTCAAAGATGCATTTCAAGATCCAGGTTCATATTTCATGTTGGAGCCTTTATTTGAGGTATGCAGCCTTTTTGTACAAACAAAACACAATACTGTGGAATACATGTGCAAATTTATGTTCATGATGTAGTATGCTGTGATTACTTTGATCTTTCTCACCCAGATGGCTAAAATTTGTCCATTTTTAACGACAGAAAGAGAGATACATAGTAACTTATAATCCTGCCAAGGGGCAGGTGTATGCTTTGCTGAAGGATCAGGCCAAGTCTGATGACGTATTGAAAGCAGCATTCCATGTAAGGAAATTAATATTTGCATGAAATTTCTTTTCCCCGTCTTTTTCTATATATGCTATGATTATGTGTTTCAGGGTCATGTGCTCCTTCATTCCATCCGCACCTCAGTACTTAACAAGCAGGCTTCCATTAGGACCAATGAAGAAGCTGATGCTTTATGTTTTCCGGGGACACCTATGGATATTGAAGTTGAAGTAGCTGAGTCCTGCAAGGTAGTTTCAGCAACATATGGACTCTTCAAGGATAAAGCTGCACAGGAGGTACTTATATCAACATATTTGGTACTGTATGCCATACATAAATGCAACATTAGGTCAATAACTAAAACTTTGCCATCTTGTATGGTAGTTACCAATACGGGATTTGGCACCCTGAAACCACTGATCTCCCAACCTACATTATTATGTGAGATTTTGGGCAAAATCTCCCAACCTACATCCTTATGTGAGATTTTGAGCATAAAACCAAAATGAGCACATTTTTTCATCCCTTTCACTCTGTTACCCTTTTTGATTTTCTATAGGCTTCATTATGCATTATCACGGCTTCACATCCATCTTTCAGCCTGAGGCTCATAATTTGGGCTATATATATTTTCGAGCTTTCATGTGAAAGGATTCTGAGGCATTTGTTGCCTTGCTTCTGAATTTACGTAGTGTACTTGAAACACTAAAAATACAAAACATGGCATCGGCATGCATAACTAATTTGGTAAGCTATTGCTCATATTTCTTGTGTCATGTTACTGCATTATTTTAGGGGTATCTGTAAGGAAAATGACTCAAATACACTACTGTACTGAAAGAGGAATGTTAACATGAAAATTTTAAAGAGAAGGGTCCACTATTTAACATAATACTCGTTTGATACTTCAATTGCCTTTCAAGGAAGATGATATCCTTATTGATAAAGAAAGGAAAACAGAACTATTGCTTCATCTAGATTGGATTGACAAAACCAATCTTGATATTGACATGTAACCCCAACTGTGATCTTTGAGTTTAATAGAGTTCGTATCCTTACATATTAAATATGAATCCTCTTTTGTAAATACTATATGCTGGTATATGATGTTTATGGCTCTAAGTAGCTAGTGCTACAAAATAATCATTTGGACATTTTGTGAGAGTAGAAAGAAAATTAGCTATTATTGTCTGAGCGGTACTCTTGAACCTTATATAAGGAACTTCTTAAACTCAGGGTTAATATATCTCCCCCTCAAGTTTTAATGACCTCATCAAGTCCAAGATCACCTCCCTCCTTTACTTTTTTCCTAAAGTTCACTTTAATTCCCAAGAGTCTCATAAGTCATAACCTTTACCAACCAAGCCCTTTAAGAGTCTCATATGTCATGACCTTTACCAACTGAAACCTTTGGACCAAATCTTTGTTCATACCCCAAAAGGAGAAAGTTTTATTGGTATAGGTAGTACTATAAAACCTAAAACGTCATAGCATATCGCCTTTAATCAGAATTGGATGATAAAATGGAGTATTATCATGTATGATGTGTCTTTTTCTTAATGGCCCTCTTTGTAGATAGATTATTGGTCAAGTCTTGTATATGTGGTTCAGGCATGCAAAGAATCTTTATAGATTGATTACTAGTTGATTCTTGTATCTGTCGTCATGCATATAAGGATTCTTTGAGACAGCTTTAAATTGAAATTGCTTGAGGGTTGGCATGCAGGAGTGTATCTTTTGTGGTGAATCAGATGCTGGAAATGATTGCGTATATCTCTTTTGCAGGGTTGGTTGATGTCAGAATCACATCTTAATCCTGGGCGAGCACGACTTATTTCATGTAGTACTCCTTTATAATTATGCCCCATCAGTGTTTTTGCAATAGATCTTATATTGCTCGACTCAGCTCACGGATACTTGACAAATGGTAGTGAAGTGTTACCGGTGTACTTATCCTAAGAAGTTGTTCGGTAAGGTTTCTCCTTTCAGTTTAGTGGTGGCCGGCGATAGCATGATAACAATGTAAAGTAGAAAACTTACGTCTTTGCTTTGACACGATGCACTTGCAAACTTTCACCTAATAGCGTATTATATGAGGAACCTTGTTCTGGTGTTAATGTTATGAGAACATTTCTTGTATATTTTACTTTTTTTTTTTTTTTTCCGTTCAGCTGTATCCCTTGTTACATATTTTCCCTAAGGTTTCTGTATCATTTTCCTCATTGTCCTTCTGGGATAGGAGTTGCCTAATAGAATCTCCCTTTTTCCATGCATCTATCCAAATTACTGGTTTCCTGCTCCTTTTTTCCCTTTTGTACAAAAAAAGAACCTCCATGCCATACAGCTTTTGCTGTTGGGTAACCTCTGAGGGAATCTCAAAGTCAGCTCTGGCCTTTGTAGTATTATCTTTTATATCCCTACCCTTTGGACACGAATATTAGTGATGTCTATGTTTCCATGAGTGTTATCACTTGATTAACTGCCCTGTGTTACCGCAGTTTTCACTGTCTACAACCAATTAATCCTTGTTAGTGTAAATTTATTATCTTGTTACTAGAATTTAGGCCAAGCTTTTTAACCTGTACATTTCAAATCTGTGTCGATAAAACTTGAACATTTTATTCTATCTTTGGGCTTTCTGGGCTCTTATGGCAAAGTTCTGTCCGTGACTCTATGTATAACAGTTAAAAATCGGTAAATATGGATGGTGTACCCGTTAATAGCTTTAGAATGTAGATTTGAGGATAAAGGTAAGCTTTTGCTTTATATGTGGTCAGAATTTGTGATTTGTAGCCTTCAAAATGCATGACTCAAGTATTTTTTTTGTCATACACAACAATCAAGCATGTCATATATATTTTTTAAATGTGAAAAAGATATTAAATTACGATGAGTTATTCACTTCATGCCGTAAGTATGAGTTGATGGTTCTGATAAGGCGGGCATGCCATGTGATGGTTAGCAGAAGAGTTGGTAGCCCCAAAGACGGGGCAAAGGACTTGTACCTTCTTTACAAGAAAAAGGTCACAAAATTTTTGTTTAAAATCTCATAGAATTTAATGATATACACGTGAAGGGTGCAGGTTGCTGTTATTGTTTTGTGACTTTGTTCATCCTTTGCAAGTTGCTGATTATTATAAAAAAATGATTCTAACCTCAAGCTTAGGGGCAGCAGCGTGGTGGTCATAGACTTTTCGATGCCCACGTATCTGTCGAGTCAAGCTATGATACCGTTTTGGATATCACAGATTTCCAAAAAATAACTCTCAAGAAACACAATTGATTATGAAAAAATATTTTGTGCACTAAACTTGATAATATTTTCATGGTCAAATTACTAGACTTATTTGAGAGAGACAAAATTAGTCCGTAATCATTAAGTTAATGTGGATGGACGAACTCTACTTAAGTTGTGATCATTCTGTAAAACGAGAAAGAAATTTAATGGGGAGAGTACCGACGTGTAATAAATAATTTCCATATAGGGACTGATTATGACAAGGCTATACAAGTACAATGAACGCTTCCTCTGGAGTATGGTGTGGTCACCTCGTTTGGATAGTTGTAGCAAGTAGGCCATGTCTTTAAAGTGAATAATGTCAATTCCTTTATCATATGCTATTAGTTTAGAATGACAGAAGTGGATTCTTCTTGTTTGGTACTACTTTGCTACTCTTCCTTGTATTGTTTTCTATATTTTATAGCAATCATATGTTGTTTGTGTAATCAACCCACTTTCTTTTAAGTTAATACCTCAAAATAGTAGTTGTGATAGCTAATACTAGAGTTAATAACATGGATAAATTTTTTTTTTTAATGTATAAAAAACATAGGGTATCCTCAACTGATTTGTAGCTTAACTAATACCCAGGGTTGGAACACTAGCCTATAAAACATTTGTTCGTCGTCGACAAGTTTGACGAGACGGCAATCCGGTAAGGAGGTGAGGAGCAAAGCCCAAAATACACAGATTCAAAGGGTTTATGCAATTCTTTGAAAGCCAAAACAAGATTGACATGACTATTTGTAGTTGTAGTTAATACAAGTAGATGACAGTATCATGTTGGGACCCTGGTTTCCAAATGATTAGACGATAAAATAATGACAAAGAAAAAGTTAGTTGAGAACTAAGATAATCCAAACTCTCTAAAAAGACTAATGGTAGTTTAATCGTACTATTTTAATTAAATTATTTAATAACACAGAACACATGAAACATATAACTAAATTAGGAGGCAACGAGGTAGAAAAATCAAGATTACAAAGAGAGTTAAAAAAAAATTAAAGAAAAAAAGAAGCAACATGATGAACCCATAAAAACCTACTATAATAGCAAGAAACTCATTGCTTTGTTGATATTGTTCTTCATGGCTGCTTTTCTTCAGATCCACCATTAGCAGTTGGAGAGTTCTTCTTGTTAAGATTGTGCTTGTTGTTGTGCATCCAAACCTTTAACACCTTTCTTTTAACACCAATTTCTTGACAGAAGTGTTGAATAGCAGATTCCTCTTGTTTCTGAATTGTCCAACCAATTTTCTCAGCAAAGTTGAACATCTTTTCCTTTTGCTCTGGTGTGAACTTTGTCCTGAATCTCTTCTTCAATATCTGATTACTACTATGATATTGAGATGATGTTGGTGGTGGAAATCCCATGTATCCAGACCCACCAGAAGCAGGTACACCACCACCACCAGCACCACCCCCTTCATCCTGACCATCAGATTGATCTGAACAAACCATCAAGGACCCCATGTTGTAGGGAATTATTGGTACTGCTCTGGTTGTAGGGTACCCTCCAACACCAACCATCCCATTAACCCTTGCAGGGGACAACAACATATTCATATTCTTATGGTGGCCCAAGTTAATTACCTTTAGGCCCTTTGCCTCATCACCTTCTACTTGCTTTCTATGGAAGTTTCTGTGACAATTGCAAACTGAGCAAGTTAGGGCTTCAATTGTACCTTCTCCCCCTGATGGCATGAACTCACCACATCCATCTGTTACATTCCCTCCCATGGATGCTGCATGGTTCTTCATGCATTCTCTGTACCTCACATGGTCATAATCATGATGATCATGGTTCAGGGTTATGGGCATGAGTGGCCCATTAGATGAGGATACTTGCAAGTGGGTCTGTGATTTCTCATCATGGTAATGATGTTGATGGAACATGTTTGACACATGGCCATGGACATGAGCACCAGGATATGCACTATTAAGCGGCATTGGGATCTCCACTTCTTCTCTTGAAGCTTCCATATCTCCTTGCTTCTTTAGTTTATTACCTGTCTTTGTATGTTTGTTAGAGGGAGACAGGATTAATTAGAACCTCCACTGAATCTTGTTTTCTTCTTAATTATACTATTATAGGTAAAACACTCAGATCAGTGACCCAATGCCTAGGACTAATTTATTTATTGTCCTCTCTTTAACAAACATCACACTAGCTATTGAAATGGATAGATTAATAAACCCCTTAATTAATTATTTAAATAATTCAAATCATAAAATCTTTCTTGCAAGGCAATAAGGAGGAAAAAACACAGGAAGCTAGGGAAAGATGATTACTTTTTTGAATTTTCAGGGCTAAGCTCTTTGCTTAGAGACTTGAGTTTCAACCACCATTCTTCACTTCAAGTTGGCTACAACTACAAAACCCTGTTGAATACAGCAGAAAGTAGATAGATTTTAGTAGCAGAAAACACAATTAAGCACATATATATATATGTTTCCTCTTAGCATCCAGAAACAAGAAATGTTGCAGAAAACCTGAAAAATTAGGTTGCAATTTCAGCCGTGATTTTTTCATGATTAAGACTTAATATGAGCTTTACCTATAGATAATCTTGAGAGACTAAGCAGCTTTAGAAGATTCTGAAGGTTTAAATGGTAAAGAGATGAACTGAGAATTAAGTGGTTGTTTGTGTTTTCTGAGAGGAAGGGTAAGGGAAGATGAAGAGAAGAGTGTTTTGCAGATGGGTTTGTTCTAGTGAAGCACATTAGCTGTTTGTTTGTACTTTGTAGTGGCCACTGGTGGGGCCAAAAGAGATGGAGAGAATAATAAAAAGGCTGCTTTATTTAATTTTATTTATCTACTTATTATTTTATTTTTGGGTTTACCTTGTTGTTGGCTGGTAGTATTATCTCAACAGACCATGCGAAATTACTCAGTTTGGCTCTGAGAAGGTTAGAGTAGAAACTAATTTAAAGGTGTGGGGATGAGTGAGGGTTTTGGGTTTTGCCTTACTATTTTGTCTTTTTTCTGTACAATTCTTTTTTTTAAAAATTTTCTATGTAATTTGTTTTTTTGGGTCAGTTTTTGCTTGCACTATCAGACATGAAGCTTAAGCCATATGGATGAGTGTGTCAGAGAGTGGGGAGGGGAAGCTACCACGCATAAATGTGTAATAACCTTCACAGATGAAGATGAATATAGATTTAGAAAGATATATATCGATGCAATTGGACCCCTATGTTAATCACCAAAACTCCCACAAATTGTATCTGATTTTGTTACTGTTTAATTGTAAAAATGAAAAGAAATAATTTGGTTTATTTTTCTAGTTTTGTGTTTAGTAAATGTACCCGTTGAGAGAAAAGTGTGTAGAGTTTGAGAATAAATACAAAAGGTTAGGATATATTTATTTAATTGAAACATTAAAAAGTCTAGTTACTACTATAGTTTTCAAAAAAAAACTAGTTACCAAAATTGTCCAAATGAAAATAATCATCACAAAGAACTTAATATCAAGGGTTTTAAGATTTCAGATTTAGGTCTTTCTTCGAACTAAGAATCTCTATTTATAAATTATTTTTATAATCTAAAAATAAATAAAAACATGACAGCATGAGTTATTGCTAATTTTGCTTGATACCCTACATTTTGTTTTTAATTGTTCGACTTATCTGAGTTAACCCATGTACTTTATTGTGTATTATTTTGTTAATAGTAAGTAGAGTACGTTAAACCAAAGAACTTTTCTAATAAAAGATAATTAGATACTAATAAAAGAATTGCTAAATTAATTTTATATAATTTTACTTTAGGGATATCGGTGGTTAACTAGTTAATTAATTTCTCGTGTTTTATACAAATAAAAACAATATAATAAAAGTATATTTAATAATGTCATTATATTTAACATAAATTACATCAACTAAACTTATACATATATCTGATTAATATAATAAAACATAAATTTACCTAGAACATTTTTGTAAATTTTATTTAAATTAAGGTATATAATAGTAATTTATTAAAATGCATCAGTTTTTAAAAAGTAGTAAACTATAAAATTATATATAATCATATTTTTAAAATCTATGTAATAGTAGTACTAATAACTATTATTATTATTAGGGAAATTTTGGACGGTGTTCCTATACGGCTATACCTTTGACTTTTTCGGAATGTCCAAGGATTTTTTTTTTTACGGATGGTGCCTTGAATTTTAGACTTTTTCGGATTATACCCTTCTATCAGTTATAAATTAACATCTATTAGCATTTTAATGGAATAAAACGATAAGTTATTCATTTAAGAAGTATACATTCCTGTAAAATGATTATAAATAAATAGTAGCAAATAATATTATTTTCCGCTCTCAAAATATTAACTTATGAACGGTAGAAGAGTATACTCCGTAAAAAGTTTAAAACTCAAGGTATATAGTAGTATTTTATTAAAATACATGAAGGTAAATTATAGTAATTTATTAAAATTAAGGTATGTAATAATATTTATTTGATTTTTAAAATACAATGAGAATTATATGTAACTAAATAATTCATCTTTTGTAAGGTTGCAGTTGTATGGTAGTAGTCAAAGCTACATGCTATACACGAATTTTTTTTTGTAAAAATACATTTCTAAATAATTATTTATTTTTATTTATTCAGTATTTCTACAATTTAATAGTTCAAAATATCTAAATAGTTTTTTTTTCTAAACACAAAGCTAATTATATTATAGCAAAAAAATTTAAAGTGAAGTGTTTATACAACTAAAATGTTAAAAGTATTTACTAAAAAATTCATAAACGGGTATTTTGAAATTAACAACAAAAGTACTCATATGTACTTGTTTAATTGGGGGTATTTTGCTCAAATAATACTCTCTTGTTCTTAATAATTGTTATTAGAGTAAAAAATAAGTATAAGGTATATTATTTAATGGTGTATGATAATTAAAAAAAATTGTATAAAAACAATGACGTGAAAAGTTGTATAAGAAGAGAAGAAATAGTATTTTTAAAATACAAAGAACAAATGAAAAGATATGTGGAATTTTATTTGTGGAAGGTCAGAGTATTAATTATATCTATAATAACATATATTATAAATTAAATTTATAAATCTATAATAATTTTTAAGAAACAAAGGGAGTATAATATTTCAGTAAAAATGATATGGATGGTTTAATTTCATAATTTATATTATGTAAGGTAGTTTTACTTACAAAAGTTATTAGTGTATCTTGTTAAAAAAAACATATTTTTAATTATAAATATAGGAATTTAAAAATAGACGACAAAACTCAGTATATAAGACTTTTTAAATGAGAAGATTAGTCTAGTAAGCCTTTTTTGTATCTTAAGTATAAACTAGTTCCCATTATTTTTCTAAGTAAAAATAAGGTACTAAAAGTGCAAAAAAAAAAAAAAAAAAAAAAAA
>BSUD01000006.1:33944550-33963263 GCA_033239045.1 Fagopyrum esculentum
TTGCAAAAAAAAAAAAAAAAAAAAAACAGTTTTGAAACTTTTGGTAACCGAATATGGGCAATTTACTCGGAATATTACGCCATCTCTCCCCTAAGTTGTGATTTCCTTTAATAGATTACCCTCTCTCTCATAAGATGTGGTTTCCTTTACAGATTACTCTCTCTCCTAATATGTTGTTCATCTTCTCTAGATCGGCACTTCATTTTCTTTAAATCGAAATTTGTACTTCTTACAAATTGGAACACAAATCTGTGAAAACTCGTTACAAGTATTGGGCAAAATTGCTTTGTGTATATGTTGTTTCTGCAATTAAATTTCCGAAATTACTTTGTGTATATGTTGCTTTTGTAATTAAATTTTCGAAAACGGTTTGTGTGTATGTTGTTTTGTGTAATTGTTGTCTTGTGTAACTATTGATTATGTAACTAAACTACATAAATAACTTGTGTGGTTATTATGGATTGTAAACGAAACTGCTTTGTGTATCTGTTGTTATACATAAGTGTAATATAGGTTTCGCCGAAGGTTTTCTTCGCAGCTCTCGCATATTTGCTTTGTGTAATTGCTTTGTGTATTTGTTGCTTATGTAACTAGACTTTAGAAACTTTACTGATTTGTGTATTTGTTGCTTATGTAACTAAATTTTCAAAATAACTTGTGTAATTACTATTGATTTTAAACGAAATATATGCTTTGTGTATTTTGCAAATTCAACGTTGAAGAAGAAAACATCCGATTTGTTGTCATTGATGACGTCAAAGTAGTTATGAAAATGTGATCTACATATTATGAGAGAGAATGAATAATATTGTTGTCATTGATGCCATCAAAATAGTTATAGAAACATAATCTACAAATTAAGAGAGATAAGAGATATTATTGTTCCCTATTTAGTCTTTTTGTAAAAAAAATAACAAGGATCTATTTTATCCTATTAGAAACATATGAGCCTTAATTGTTTCATCTTTTCGCCGACAACCACAAGCCGATTTTAACCTTTTAAATTATACGTTCACTGTTTTGAACAAAATTGTAAAGTAAACAAGCTTAAGTATATTAAGATGTAAGTTGGTCCAAGTTAGGCATTTGGTTCAATGTATTTTTATTGTTGTTAAAATTGATCTATAATTGTTTTTTTTTTAAATTAGATAAAACCTTCAAATTAACATCACCCAAAATGTCTCTTAAGTATCAAGGAAATTTATATTAAAAAATGAAATGAAATTGACAATAATTCAAAAAATATCATGCCAAATTAGATATAGGGCGCGCTCGGTGACTAGACTGAATCGAATGAAATTGATATTTTGAAGTTTCAAACTCTAAAATGTTGGACGGTGTTTAAAATGACGTAAATGAAACATCAGTTGAAAAGAATGAAATGATTTCATTCTCAATTTCACCCTTCCTTTTGAAATTTTTTTCTACAAATCCATCCTCTTCTATGGTAGTTGCAACTACACCTCAACTCATCTTTGTTATTTGTCTTCAATAACAAATTCATCTTCAGCAAAACCTAACCCATTGTATTCCATGTTCAATGTCAAAATCCTACACAATTTACATACCTTCATCTAAATTCAATTGTGGAGAACCTTGCAATTGTGATGACATCGATGGAAGCACAACTATAGAGATTCTCGTTCCATTACTTAGGGTTTGTAAAGGGATGGAAGCGTAGTTGTGGAGACCAGCGACGGTACTTCAGATTCATTGTTGAAGCGGATGCAAACGGAGAGTGTTGAGTCAACGACAATACTTCATATTCGTTGTTATGTTGCTTCTTCCTCTTGCCCTGGGGTCTGAAACTGTAAGACAACATGCCTTGAAAATCGTTAATCGTGATTGGAATCGGGATCTCCAGTTTGGATGGAAGAAGAAGAATCATATCTCTATTTTTGAAATGGTAAAGGAAGGAGGAGGAGGATTGGTCGGTTGATGCCCTAATTAGGTTAAAGAAGATTTAATTGCATTAATAACCCTAAATATAAATATAATCACAAAAAATTGTGTTTTTTTATGATAATAATATTTTCTAATGTCTTCATATATAATTTTGTTTGATGTTATTGTACTAAACATGTTAATAGTGAAAAACATTTAAAATCATACAAAACATACATTTTGTATATTTTTTCGTAATTTCACTCATTCCATACCAATAATAATTCTCTTTTCAACGAAGATCAAGCCAAATAATTTATTTTACCCCCTTCAACTTCATTCTCATTTTTCATTTCAACTTCGACATTATCCCAATAATTTTTGATCTATCGAACAGACCCATAAATTAAAAAAATTAATTGTTACTCATAAAGTACCGGTACCCGTGACAACTAGCTAGTGTAGCAAATGTGAAACTGGTTTAGAATTGGAATTTGAAATGAAGGTCAACAAATGTAATAAAGTAGTTAAACATGAGTATAATTTCCCAAGTTCATCAGCCACAATTCATATTGAAGAAACCTTGAATGATAAAAGTGAAATTTGGTAGATATGAATTGTGACTAATAGCATTATCCAACACCTTGAAGTGTGGATGAAGGTATCAATTATTCATGAATTTTATCTGCTAAATTGAATTTTAATATCGGGGATTTTTGTTTTAAAAAAAAAGTGATTGTGGTCTCGTGGTCCTTGGCTCGTTGCTACTGAATCTTAGCATGCACAGTTTGAAGTTTTTTGAAAAAAGAAGAAAATGTTAAAAGGGGAAAAGGGAGAGTACAAGTAATAAATCTGTTTTAGCTAGAAAAGGATAAACAGAGCTTGTGGGTTGGCTTTTTTCCCTTCACTCCACAGACTTACCACATTATGAAAGTAACTTTTTTCCCCTTAAAACCAAAAGCGTGGTTTATCTTTACGTTGATCAACTGGGTTTGGGCTTTGGAATTTATGGCGATTTGTGTAATTCGTCATAATAAAGAGCAATGATGGATTGTCCCCCACCCAAGAATACGTATAAATTACATTTTCATTAATCATATCTAAGTATTACACGGTATTTCATCGATCATATCATCAGACTCCTAATGGCAAAGTCACGAGTAAATTATGTTTGACATGTACGTCAGTCATGAGTGTGTATAAATGCCAATTACAGTATGTCATAAATTTATACATTATTTATTTCTATTCATCTATGTTGGACAAGTTGGCCTAATATCATCGACTAACAGTGTTCTTTTCCTTCTCAGACCACACCGTAATCGAGCGAAATAGCCTTGACTTTGAGGGTCAGCTCTGAAAAATAACCTCGACTTTTTATATTGTCAAAAGTTGCACCAACCAAATATGAGATTTTTATCCAGGCAATATATTTTTAGCATTGATACAACTCATAATTGCTCTTATGACAGAAGTATAGTTGGTGTAATTTTTCACAATATGCCCTCCCAAGGTTGTCCAGACGGTCCAGACCGGACCGTTCACTGCTTGTGTAAAACGATCCATGGACCGGACCATTACGGTCCAATTCACCACGGTCCGGACCATTTTTTTTTAAATAAATTAAAAAATATATTATTTTGTATGGAATAAATCTGGTCTGGTCCGGGTTTGGACCGGAACGGACCGGACCGGATGCTATTATTGTTCACAAACATTTAAAGGGTAAATTAACAGTTCGGACCGGACCAGACCGTAATTTCAGGTCCGGTCCGGTTTCCGGTCCGATCTGAACAAGTGCAGCCCTACCCTCCCTGAGAATTAGTAAGATGTCCTTCAACGGGTGATATCATTGTTTCTTATCAAAGATTAACCTGAACATTTTTTTTAAATAACAAAAGAAAATAAATTCAACAGAAGGTCTCCTTACTTTGTAGATGTTTGGCTCCATTTCCATCCAACTACCAGCTAAAAAGAACAAAATCCACCTACACACAAAAAATTGACATAGCAGAAGCCGAGACTAGCAGCAACATTTTGGTGTTGGTAGCAATAACAGTGGTTTCAAGTGTCAAAACGCAAGTTTCATACCTTATTTTTTCAGAAACATTTTGCGGAATTCATCATTTGACTTGGGAGTTTCATCATCTTCAGCAGGTTTAGTTGTGCCCGTGCTCTTCCCAATGGGTTTCACGGCTCTTGGGACTGCAAATGTGTTCCTCCCCTCCAATTGGATGCTCTCTCCGCCACGTCTTCGACCTCCAAGGGCAGGTGCCCCCATTTTGGTTGACTTGTAGTTGTCCATCTTGGAACTCTGTTCACCAGATGACTCCGGTTTACCTAATAATGCAAAGTAGAGTTAATGAAGCATGCCAAATTTGTAAGAAAATATGTTGGCTACTTAGTAATTAGCCTTGGATCAAGTCCTGGAGCATTGAACATCATCACCATCAACAGAGGCACAAGCATTTGTTAGTCAGGAAAGAAAATTACAAGTTCAAAGTCAAGTATCTGTAACTTAGAAATATTCAAGCCCTATACTCGTAGTAGACAAATATACTTCAGAGGATCCAAGTACAAATCTTTACTTACGCAAGGTATTAGTGTCTTAGTAGATAATAAGTTCAAAGTCATGTGTTCAAGTATATATATTGATATTGACTGGACTCAGACAGTCAAAGCTTGCTGCATTCAAATTTTACTTAAATGAAAATCAAGATAAAACAACTTCCCTCACTCTCTGTAACTTACCATATTTTCCAAACTCTTGCCTTTTGCTTTTGGTGGGATCAGATTTTCTTATAGATATCTTGTTTCCCATCAATGTCTTTTTGTTTTTAGCTAAAGCTGCATTCAGGTGTGCCTCATCCGAGAAGTCGACATAAGCAAGACCCTTCAAACATCAATGAACAACAACAAATCAGCAATATAGCCACTAATCACAAATGATGCAAGGAAAGTTCTATTTCATAACCATCTACTCAATATAATTAGAAGATAACAGCTAAAAAAATTAAGACCTCAAATGCAGTATATCATCATTTTATTTAAATTTTTGAATGCCTTATAGAGTTATGGTTCAACAAACACACAAGTTTGCCATTCTGAATGAACGGTAATTCAATACAGTTTGGTTCCTTGGAGGATGGGATTAAAGAACCTCACCCTAGCTTTCCCTGTGAACTTGTCCTTCAATACACGGATTGCAACAACCCCGCCAATATCACTGAAGAAATTCCCAAGATGATCATTATTTGTCTGCATATGAGCACCATAAAGGTAAATAACATGTTGCTATATTCTTAATTTGTGGAGAAATAAGAAATAGGGTGAAGACTATTATTCGAAAGTAAACTTACATCGATATTGAGGTTTGATATAAACACAGTGCACTGGTCAGTGAACTTTCGCTTATCTCGACTAGATTCTTTCTTTTGATGTTCATCATTGCCATCTGGTTCAGTTTTTCCTTCTATTTCTTCCATGTTCTTTTCAACTGGTTTATCCTCTAGGTTTGAGTCCATCTTCTCATCTTCTTTTGGCACTTCTTCTAACTGTTTCTGCCTCTTCACAGGCTGTTGCTCGCTTAAACTTGGACCTGATTTCCTTTTTTCCCGAGCATTCTTCTTGGGGGCCTTGGGGCCATTATCTCTCTGTTCTACTGATGCAGCAACAGCTTTTGACTCTTGCTGCTGCCTTAATAACTGTAGTTCTTCTATACGACGTGAAACCTACAAATCACAACCAAGGTAAGAGACCATCATCTTCTATTTGAAACAAATAGTAAAAGCAATTTCCAGATTGTGAAATAAAAGACGGCTGATGCTTTCTTCTTTTGACAAAAAGATAACTTTCCATAACTGTATAATTACATGAAACTAACAACAAATCATAGCATTATATTTCTTTAAGGAATTCAAGGAAAGAAACAAACAGGTACACAGGTAATACCTTCAGAGTTGCCTGGTCATAATCTTCTAATGTGCCAAACTCCCTCTCAAACCGCAACCAATGATGACATATGTCCTGTATTAATCTGCTTTTTTTAGGAAATAAAGGTATCATCTAATTCTCAATATACTACACTAGCAATTACAGTAATACAAAACATTAAACAGTATAGAGTTCAGCTTGTTAAATAATGATAGGCCATATTAGTTAATTATGGCATCTACATACATAGACTACTGTGTAGATTATGTTGATCAGAAGTCGGAGCTCATAATTAAAATAGAAAATACAGCCTGAATAAAAACATGCTACTCAACAATAGGAGGTCAGGTAAGGAGGTAACCATTTGATAGTTTTTTTCCAGTAAAAAGAATCGTTATATCTTATACTATAAAGAAACGTTAGATCTTCATTTCTCAACGGAAAAAAAAATGTACTTATTCTAAGCACAAAAAAGAGACTAAACCTAGATTTCATTAGCATTTTCATTTATTTAGTGATTATGATCTGGATGTTTTCCTTTTCCTGAAATGATAAGCTCCATCAGGAGGTTCAAATGGGAGCATTTTCAACATGGATCAAAGTATGAATTTGTAATCTGAAGCCAGTAGAATATTAGAGGAGCAGGAGCAACAAAGTGTAATCTCAATTTCAACATGGATCAATGTTCGAAAAGACGCAAGACGAAGACGGAACAGAAAGGCACCGTGCCCGGCCGTCTAGACGGATTCTAGACGGTCAAGACATTTTGGGCTTATTTTCATGTATTTCATCCTGTAGTTTTATACAAATTACATATAATGCAAATAATATTCATTTTCATGTATTTTACCCTAGACGGTCAAGATTGAGACGGACAGCTGACGGAATAGTTAATTAGGTTACCACTTACGAGTCCTGAGAGTTTGAGACAGCGAAAACGACAAAGTGAGGGAAAGAAAGACAGAGAGCGAGAGAGACAATGAGAGGGAGGAAGGGAGAGAGGGCCACCAGTCGGAGTCCTCGCCGTCGCCGGAATGCTGCAATCGCCAAGAGAATAAAAAACCAGAATGAGAGGAATCGGGGTAAGATTGAGAAGAAATTGGTTTAGGGTTTGGTTTTAGAAATTGGGGTTTTGAACCTTCTAAAACGTCCACACCGTCTAAACCCGAATTTTCCCGTCTTGAAACGTCCAGTGCCCAAATCCGTCCAGGAAGGGCCATCTACGGCAAAGTCGGGACGGCTGGTGTCCGTCCAGGAAGGGTAATAACAAAGTCATACTCTGATCCATGTTAGTGAGCATCAAAGAACATTTTATGGTCATTAGTCAATTATCGCTTAGCTGGTCCTTATCTTTCCTATGTTGAGGGCCTGAGGTAAGCTAAATGTGAGCAATTTCATGGCAAGAATTCAACAATCTCAGCCACTGCAAAGATTAATCAGCAACCAATTTCATCACCAAAAAAAATCACAAGGACAAGAGGCATACCTCTGACCCAGAACCGGGAAATCTTTTGGTATAACATCTTCTGTAAATTGACCTAGCTTCATTTATATTTCCATTTTCAATTTCCATTGCTATAAAACCTTTCCAAGCCTCCAACATCAAACCACTATACAAACAAAATCAATCATCATTGAAATATTATACAACTGTGACAGCATTATGTTCAATATGAAGGGACGTATACACAAACCTAATTTTTAGCAAGCTTTCCCAGACACTGCGAGCTGCAGCTATATCTTTACGCAAACTCAACTCCAAACGAGCCCAGTAAGTGTACAATTGCAACAGAGTATCTGTGCCTTTCAGTTGCGGAGACAGATAATCTGAAGCACGCTGGACCAGACAAGGAGATAATTAAAATTGACAAATATATACAGAAAAATACCAGCTGTAAATTGCAGAGATAGAGAATCACAACAGAAGAATATACCTGAAAGGTGTCCCGAATGACAGCATAATCCATCACCTGAATTTCTTCAGCTACTGACATCATCCTTCTCAATCCGTCTATCCGAGTCAGGAATAAATCCAAGTACTATAAGCAAAAAAGGTTGTTGATGGTAAGAGTTCCATCTTCTCTAAGCAACATAGTACGTAAAGCTAGTTATGCTTTTGGACATCAGTTTTTTAGTGTTTTTTTAGAATACCGGTAGGTCACATGGTACACAACTCTTTTTTGATATTGCAAAGTTATACCCAACAAGTAATGTTGTTATTATATGATCAGACCTGCATATCATTATATCAATAAGACTAATCAACCAGAAATTAGTAGTAATCTAAATAAATATGAAGAAGACTAAAAAGACAAGAAAATGAATGCAATCATGCAATATATATGCAGAACACTAAGGATGAATGTATCCGCATAACAAGTTTATTCACATGCAAGGACATGAAGTCTTATAAACACGCAAGAAAACGAAAATCAAAGAACGACGTAAAAGATGATGAAGTACCTCTTCATAGCTTGCAAATGTGCATAGCAGGGCCTTCTCAAAAACCTGAAAAGGATTAAGACAAAAAAAAAAAGTACCACCAACTCAAATGCAAGCTTTAGTAAAATTTGTTGAAGGAAAATTGGAAGGGAAGACACTAATTTAGAAGCATAGCTGAAACACTGCACATGAATGAATACCCAAGATCTCTCCTATTTAATTTGATAACAAAAAAAAAGTAGGACATGTTTTCTTTTGTGGATAGAAGAATAAAATCTACTCAACAAAAGCTACAAGCACATCTACCATATTATGATCAAGCAGTGTAAATATTTCAGACTAGGTTTAAGAATTTCGCAATGTTCCAAAACATATTTAAACAATTGAGGTAAAACATGACAAGTTGTGGAAAATTTTTAAGCAGCTTCAAAGAAAGCTTACTATCTCCTATGTCATATTTTCGTTGCACAACAGATGTTTGAAAGAGAATGGTTCAGGAAAGGCAATAATGAAGTGTATTACCTCGTCCAAGAAAACTACTCTTTCATAAAACATTCAACACTTCGAAATTCACTTTTCAAACAATTACTCTCCTATAAGATCAAATTCGATCAATAAAATTATCTCTAGATGGTCATCTTGATGTCCCAGAAGTTAGAACTTCTCAACCTGTCTTCTAACAGCTACAACCGTGGATTGACAATAATTGGTAGCCCTTATAAAGGGTTAAGATTGTGAATATTGTGTCAATTTATCATTACAGTTAGGACTGTACCTCAGATCGTTCATCTTCCAAAGCATGGCATCGTTCCAAGGAAAGCAAGTACCTTACCCAAAGTTCACCCACCCAAGGACAATTCTTTGTTGCCCTCAAATGAGCATCCCTAACAGCATTGCCAACCTGAAAAGGGGAACTGATATCATGAGAAATTACAAGATAGTAAAATGAAAAAAAGGATCCAAATGCTAAGTAAATTACCTTCAACGTTTTATTCAAATAACGAGTATAATCAAGCCATAGATCACTTGATACGGGAAACTCAGTAATGGCACGCTCATAAAGTACATTAACACGGGCAGGGTCACCAGAAGAGTCTTCAAACCTTAAATAGGTCTGAAATGTCAACCAGTAAACATAAGTGCTGCATAAAATTGTATAAAAGATCCAAAATCCAGAGAATATATAACTTCTAAAAGTACATACTGAAACTTATGTTTGGCTGTGCAAGTATTTCATGTTCAATCATAATATTAATACAATAAGCAGTATTAGCACTAAGCATGAAACTTTACTCGGGCTAAGGGGCAAAGGGGTCATATAGACAGAAGAAAGATAAAAAAAAAAAAATTTAAAACAGTAAACCATTAGAATTTTTAATGAAATACTACGTACCATGAATGATGAAAGTCTCTCAGAGTCACTTATGCCAGCTCTAGAGATTTGTTCTTCCAAACTAACACGAGCATCATGCAAGTTCAATGCCTTCTTATAGGCAGAAGCAATGTGCGAAGAAACACTACTCAAGTCACCAGATTCAGCATCATGAAGATTTCCTTGTTCAATCTCCCAAGCCTTGTAAGCATGTAGACTTGAACTCATGTCAGCCAAGGGAACAGACAACTGGCGATGAAATATAGTACGTATACGCTGAACTTGCTTCTCTTTCGCCTATAATCATGAAGAAAATTTCACTATAACCTGTCATTATAAGTTGAAGGCAGTAGTACACAAGGCCATACATAGCTAGATGTTACAAAAATTATTGTTTATGCTAATTATAAAGCCAACCTCTCAACCTTGTTGAAGAAGCAGCGTCAATAGGACACACTCTAATCATAATGTTCAGCTCGAAATTCATATGTATATAGGTGTTTATACATAGGATATTTCGGAATGAACTGCAAACAAGAAGTTTCTATGCCAGAAATGAAATACTGTCACAAATTATCACCTCTGTATCCGACTCATCAATAGTAAGAAGGATAGCTTGTTCAAATTCCTTGTATGCATTCCATATCTTACTCCCTTCAGAGAAATGCAAACCAGCTGCAGTTAGCGCACGCTCGAATAAAGTTCTTGCCTTAGACAAGCCATCCGCAGAACATTGAGAGACTAATGGATCATGTTCTTGTATGAAGTTCAAGTAGTCACACCAAAGAGGGACAGACTGCAAAAGAATGCAATTCAAAAAAGGGATTAGTTACTTCTGGTTGTAGTTCATTATGCCAATGATGAAACGAGGAAACCAATGTGAGAAATAATGACCTTCAAAATATTCTTCCAGAATATTAAGTTCAATTTCAGCCCTAAACAACCAAAAATGGAATGAACTAACCAGATAATCAAACACAGCACGCTCGAAGAGCTGTTCAATCTCAGTAACTGCTTCCGGCCTAGCAAATCAACAATCACAAAGTTAAAATAACGAAATGAATTTCAGACAAATGCTCAAATAGAGGTATTTATAGGCCTACTACCGAGAGGAGGATAACGAAATTTCGTCTTTAAGCCATTCCTGCCACATCGAAGGACTCAAAGGAAACAGTTGGCTCATGGATTCTCTAGCTTGCCTTAGTTTATCAATCTCTCCTGTTTTCCTCAGAAGTTTAATGTACTGATGATTTTGACGCCACAAAAAGAAAAAGAATTTACAAATCAGAAGTTCAAAATCATAATCCAGACCTAGTTAAGAGCAACACATAAGATTACCTGAACATGAGCTTCGTAATTAGAGGGGTTGGAGGAGAGTTGAGACTCGAGAGTCTGGATTTGCAAGTGTTGCTGAGCTTCATCCTCCGAGTCAGAGTCGGAATCGGAATCCAGGCCGGAATCGGCGTTATCGACGGCATTCGGATGGGTGTCGTCATCACTAGGGTTCGAATCCATGACAACTACGGTTGGTGCATCTTCAGATTCCATTGGACAAGGATGATTGAGAGAAGAGTTCTGGAGGGAAGTGAAGACAAGGAGAAATTGAGCTTTCTTCCTCTGAAGGAGCGAAATTAGCACTTAACACTACACGGAACTACGGAAGTGTTTTCTTCTTTTCAAGTATCCAACAGTTTTATATAATAGCACAAACCCATCCATCATATATTCATATATGTTTGAAAAAAAATCATTTTGGTGCATTTAAAGTTTGTCTTTTACATTAGGTAACCACAAATCTTATAATTTCTTTGTACGGACAACATATTATTATTATCGATCGAATAAAACGTTATTTATCTCCTTCTAAAATCTTATAATTTTCATTTTTTTTCTTTTTAAGGATAAACAAAACTTTCAAGATGAATATAAATAAATTATTTAACTGTCGGATTCAAATTACCAAATTTACAATAAAATTTTGAAATCTTTACTAATCTAAAGTCCCTAATTTGACTAGAATTTTCCGAACCAAAACAAAATCTAAAATAAATAACGACATATAATGAGAAACCATAAATTGGATATATTAGTTGCAACAAATTGCCGTTAATTTTTTTTTCATTATATATACTTATAAAATTTGAAAAATTAGAAAGTCTTCTTTTCCCACAAACTACACATTTTTATCCTTAATCTTAATGGAGGAGTAATCACGGACGACCAAATTCGACATCTTCAAAAGGTAGATAATGGAGCAATCGGTGTGACAAGGTCTAACATTCGTTTGTAGTAAAAGGATTAATGGATGCTAGAGGGAATATTTTGATTATTTATGTTGCTCTTTCTCACAACTAGTGCTTCACTTTGTTCCTATCAATTAATTTGGTTGTGAAATTGCAGCTGGATGTTGAAGCTCTTCAACGGGTACTTTAATTTGAAAATCAACTAGTGTATTGTCCACACACTTTGTTGGTTTTATCTAAAATTAGTGTAGTATCCGTGCAGTGCACGGGTATTTTTAAAATTTTTTATGTTATATAATATATTATATTTAATTCAACATGTAATAATTAACAATGTAATATGTTTAATATATTACAACAATTTAGCTTTATTATGCATTGTTTTATAATATTATCAATTTAAATTTTTTTTTTTCATACATGTTAAGAAAATAAAAAAAATAAAGTATATTCATTTTATATTTTCATCAATACTCATAAGTATAATACATATAATCAAAAAAATTAAATACAAAATATATGAACCAATGGTTAAATTATATGAGCTCAAATCTTCTAATTTTGAATAATAAAAAAGTATTATAAGATTTTTTAGGTTACGTGTGACATTATATAATATGATGATACCTAAATATAATTTTATAAGAGATATTCTAATGGGTTGAATATCAGTGAAAATATAGTGATGAGTATATATTTGTGTAAAAACAATCGTCTTTTACCAATTAGAAATCCTTTTTTGAATATTAGTAATAACCATATTTGAATTCAAGTTCTATGACGTAATTATTTGATAAATTATAATAATAATTTTTTTCATCATTCATTAAGTATTTTTTTTATTTACCTAAATATTTTTATTGTTATTTAAAAAAAAACACTCACGGTTTAGCTAATTAGCTTTTATGAAATTTTTTTTAAATTACAACCACAACTAATAGGTAACAATACACCATATCAACTACTTAATATTGATATATTTTTTTAAATCATCCATGATTTACCTAATTATTTTTATAGTCATTTGAAAAAATATAGCCACAGTTTAAGGATATAATGTATCAAAAATTTACCTAATTAGTTTTATGGTTATTTTTTGAAAAGTGTACCATTATTCATCTAATTTTATAGTTATCTTTTCAATATACTAGTTCAGTACCCGTGCCTTGCACGGGTATTTGAAAAATTTTATATTAATTTTGAGTACATTGATAACATACGTTGAGTACTAATTACCATATAATTATTGAATATATAATATAAAGATAATACCAAAGTGGTTTATTTGTATCCAATTACATACTCAACGTCCATAATCGTCCAGATAGATTTGGTCCACTAACTAAACTTACAGAAAATGTACAAAGATTGGTAACGACATCTTATATTATTAAACCTAACTTATTCGGCCCACTAACTAAACTTACTTAAAGAAGAAAGCACATTAAAAATTAAAATCAAATCTTTTGGGTTGCCCTCTACTGTCAATAGAGATGTAAAAGGAGTGCTAGGTTTCATTGCACTCTTAATCCCTTACACTCTCATTTTCGTCGCCTCATTCGCACTACTCTCTACCAAGCTTCTAAATCGAATCTTCTGATCAACAACCTTGCACTATCCGGTGAGGGACTGGGCGAATCTCTAAATCTCCTCTCAATGCCGTATGTTTTATCATCATATGCCAAAAATCCTCACACTCTAGACGCCGGAATCGAAGAATCCCCCAATTCCAAGATTAGCTAAATACAAATCTCCACCAAAGAAGATGAAAGCTCACATCCACGTTCGTTTTTAGACTCAACATCATGTTCGACTTGTGGTTTGCGGCGTCTGATTTGACACGTAATATGTAGGAAATTATATTGTAATCTATCTCATTATATAACAACTATGGTGTTGAATGTTCCGATGGATTAATTTGTTATCAAGAAACATGTTGATTCATCAAATAGAACCCTAAAAATATTATTTGTTGTGATTTTTAGGATAAAAAACGAAGAGATATATGTAGTTAATCTAATGCAAGCATAAAAACTCAAAGCTGACATTTTAACTCAAATTTGATTTTATGATTATGTTTTCATCTTTAGATAATTCTTACAACATACCTATTATCATAAACATACCTATTATCATAATCTCAGGTTTTCATTTTCAGATAGTTTTTGGAGCATGTCTATTGTGATATGTTTATGTTTTCATCTTTAGATTATTGTTAGAGCATGTCTATGATCATAAGTATATGATTTCATTTTTTTTGTTTATGGATCATGTCTATTATCAGAGGCATATGATTCTATCTTTAGATTGTACTTATTGCATGCCTATGGTCATAATCTTATGTTTTCATTTATAGATTGTTTTTGGTGCATGTCTATTATCATATGCTTATGTTTTCAACTTTTGATTATTCTTAGAACATGCCTATGATCATAATCTTATATTTTTATTTTTAGATTGTTTTGGAGCATTAATATTATCAAATGCTTATGTTTTCATCTTAAGTTTATTCTTAGGGCATGTCAGAGTCTATAATAACAAAAAGCCATCCGAAACTAAGGACTTTTTCACAAGCAGTGTCAGTCAAACATGGTGTCACTTTTCCAGTAAATATGATATTTAATATTCACCCTTTTAAGTTGTTTAGAACATGAATTTTATTAAACTGGAAATCATCCTACAACTATGAATAATATTCCACATAATCATATCACATATATATATTTGATACTTTTACTTTTCCTGAAGTTTTCTTAGAGCCAGTTTTGTCGAATCTTTTGACTTTTTATGTGCATGAGTGATTCTTTTAGCTTTTAATCGAATTGGTCACTACTTCTTTCAGCCATTTGCTCGAATGGGTGCTTCAGTTATAGGAATTGATGCAGTGGAGAAAAATATAAAGATTGCGAACATTCATGTTGTAAGTTGCATAAATTATTACATTTTATTTTAATATTAAATATTTTATATTCTAATTCATCTTTATATATTCATGTCGAGGATCATGATTTACCTAGCTTGAATTATATGCATATGGGGGCTGGGAAAACATGGTACGGTGAAGAGATCAATCCTCTTCGGAGTTCACACTGACTTTTTGAATAATTTGTTATCCTATTTGACACCAAGCACGTTCATATATTATGTTGTCTATGTGCTTGATTGAAGTAATTGAATCTTGTAACATGTAAGTGATCAACAACTTCCTTGTTGTTTGCTTCTCTATGTTGTAGTTGATTTATTTACAATTTGTTATTTTCAACTTGAATACGTACACTTATATTTCATTATAATATTTACATTATTAGAATATGCTTAAATTAAACCATGATAGAAAAATGATATATATTTTACACACTGTCTATTAGGTCATGTTGAATTGACTATGCTCAAGTGTATTATTTGTCGTGTATAGTTTCATCTATCCTAGATCAAAATATATGAACTGACACTATGCCATTTTTTTAAAAATTGTTGTGTAAATGATATATATCTCTTTATTGATTGATAAATTAAGTTTATTTCTTACTTCTTTATTTTATTACAACATCTAATTCAGGTTTCAAACTATGAAGGAAAATGTTGAATAATAAAGATAACACATGAAGATAAGTGTACTCTTTTTACTGTCTTTTTTTTATTTCTAAGGCTTAAGTTAGACCTAAAAACTTACTAATGTTCTTATTTTTGTAAGAGGATGTCACCATATAGTATTAGTTCGGGTATAGGTGAAAATATACAAAACAAGTAAAATATGCTTCATATTATATAAGTTGAGTGATAGCCGTTTATTTCATTTATATAATTTGGGTTTATTTCTACGTTTATTTTGCGTTTATTTAAAATCTCTTATTCCTTTATTCGACCACAATACTTTTATTTAATGGATAAGACTATATTTAAAATAAGAAAACAAAACAGCTTAAAAAACAAAATTTCACTTTAGTTTTTTTTTTTAAAAAAAGGAATAAAACAGAAAATTTGTTTTTTATTCAAAACAGTAACTTTTCGTATTCAGTTCAAATCAGAATATTATTGATATCGAATTTTTTTTTCAAGAAACTCGAAAGATGTAAAAAAAAGATAGGGAATCAATATTAAAACATAAATTCACTTTAGTTTTTTAAAAAAAATAAGAAATCAAACAGTAATTTATTTAAAAAAAATCATAATCAAAACAGGAAAATCTGATTTGTATTCAAAATAGTAAAATTTGAAATAATTTAAAACAAAATTTATAATTTTCAAGCAGCTCTTCAAAAAATATAAAGTACAAATCGGATTTTGAAACCTTCTGTATGATTAAAAAAAGTTTAAGAAACAATAAATGAAAATGGAAAATATGGTTTGTATTCAGAACCTTGAGTTTACGGAAACAAATCAAAATAGACATTCAGATTTTCAAGTAGATCGGAAAAAAACCGGAATTTCAAAATCAAAACAGAAAGACTTTCAAGAAGCTCAAATAAATATTAAAAAATATAAATTGGCAATTATAGGTAAAAACATAAATTCTCTTTTATTTTTTGTTTAAACATTAATAAACATTAATTTCTTATTAAAAAATGCAAAATTAAAACAGAAAATCTGATTTTATTCAAACTTGAATTATAAAACAAATCAAAACAGACATCCAAAATTTCAAGCAGATCAGAAAAAAAAAGGAATTTCAAAATCAAAACAAAAAGATTTTCAAGCAGCTCAATTTTTTTTTTAAATAAAAATTGGGAATATAAATAAAAACATAAATCCTCTTTTATTATTTTTTTCAAACATTAGAAATCAAACATTAATTTCTTATTAATAATATTCAACGTCAAAACAGAAAATCTGATTTCATTCGAAACAGTAAATTTTGGATATCAGATTTAAACAGAAAATCAGATTTTCAAGTTGCTTGAAAAAAAAAGCAATACAAGTTGAATTTTGAAACCTTCTGTATGATGGAAAATGTTTTTAAAAAAACTATAAATGAAAACAAAAAATTCAATTTTTATTCAAAACCAAATTTTCGTAATCAAATCAAAACTTTAATTCATATTTTCAAGCGATCAAAAAAATTATAAAAAATACAAAAAGCCAAAGTGGGAGAAAGTTAAAAAAAAAAAGACAATAATCGAAAATTCAAAACTTTGAATTTTTGAAATCAAATCAATTCAGGAATTCAGATTGTAAAGCAAAATAATAAGTTCAAGAAGCAGCAAAACTAATAATTAGTTCAAGTTTTATAGCTGATAAGTTCAAGTTTTAAAGCAAAATAATGAGTTCTAGAAAATGAAATTAATTTTAATTGGGATACAAATGACCATTCAGGTTGTGCGTAACAAAATCAAATCAAAACAAATAATTTCGAAATCAATATGAAAACAACAAAAGTAACACTAATTGGAAATATGGACATACAAAAGTATTTGAACATAAGACATCAGTTTAGGCAACTGAAAATTTAAAATACAATCAGCAATTATGTACTATTTACTAAACTTACTATATGATGAAAAAGATTTAAAAAAACGAAGTAAATGGGTGAAGACGGAAGAGATGAAGATAATAACCACTTAAATTCTTGTCTCTCTACTGCTCATTATTTGTCTCCCTATTTACTTCAATTCTTGCAGGAATGTACCACTTCAATAAGTGAAGGAAAGTTGTGGCTGAACATGGAAGAGATGACAAAAAATTGGTACTACTGGAATCAAAACAACAAAATAAGAGAAAAGTAGAAACATGGGCATACAAGAAGCGAAGCAAAGTTGTGGTTGAAGACGGAAGAAATGAAGATAGAGATTACGGTGTATATATATATATAGACCGATGGTTGTTGGGTACAAATCCAAATCTTATCAAGAAGATTTTTTTGGATCGAGAGCTCTAGAAATCGAAACAGATAAAAAAAACATTTAGTTTGTTGGGAATTTTAGATGTTTTATAAATAATTTTAATTTTTTGGGATTTTTATAACAAACCCAAATCTTGATGATTTTATCGAACATATCAAGCAACTCGATAAATCAGTTTAGTTTTTAGGTTGCTGGGATTTTATGACATTTTTATAAATAATTTTAATGAATTAGTAACTCAAGTAAAAAATATTTTGTACCTTTAATATGAGAGCTGGATTTAAAATTTTTTGATTTTGGGAATGCCATGTCAGCATGTTAGAACTCTACTTTAGTAGTATATATTGATGATGATTATCCTAAATTTAAGGGTGTTTTAACCGTGTTAAAATATTTTCAATGTTATTCTAGATTTTGACTTTTTAAAATAATAAAAATAAATCCATTTTTTTATTTTGTTAAATTTTGGATTCTGTAGACTTATAAAATCTGGAACCCCTTTTAATCTAATATTATTATTTTTAATCATTGCAGTTATAATTTAACACGCATAATCTATATTTGTAAGGCAATTTTATATTTTAATTTATGTCTACTTATGAATGGGAAAAAAAACTTTTCTTACCGTAAGATTTTGTATTTTTAACTAGTCTAATACCCGCACCGTGTGCGGGATTAGCTTTAATAAATTATAAAACAAATCTAATTATTAATTAAAATTGAATTTGAAGATAATATTATAATGAAAAGTAAAAGATAATAAAAATAGAAAGGGATATTTTTAAATAAATAATAGTTTACATGTTTTTGATAAAAAAACGGTCTTAATTGAAATTGAACGTTAAAACGACCCGTAATATAAAAATATATGGAACCATGGTTTATGTAATTAAGGTTTTTTTTAATATTAGTATATATATATATATATATATATATATATATATATATATATATATATATATATATATATATATATATATATATATATATATATATATA
>BSUD01000006.1:33963876-33986046 GCA_033239045.1 Fagopyrum esculentum
AAAAAAAAAAAAAAAAAAAAAAAAAAAAAAAAATTTTTTTTTTTTTTTTTTTTTCGGGACACGTGTCGCCCTGCGGTACGGCCGCACGGCCGTACCGCAATAATGGGCCTTACTTGAATGATACCCAAATATATATATATATCGTTAGTTTATATAATTTTTTAATTAATTTTTTAAAATGAGAGTGCGTTTTAAATTGCATTGACAAAAAGAATGGAAAAAAAACATATGACATTAAAGGCTTCTACTTTGTTATTAGTATATAGATATATATTTTAACACTAATAGTATATACATATATGTTTGGTAAGTAGATAAATATGGTAACTATATATATTATTTAAAAAAACTAAAATTCTAAATAAATGACATGTGGCATATTTTTTGTTAGGATAAACCAAACTGAAGTAAACGCTTCTGCTTTAATATATGTATATAGATAGGTTTTTTTAGAGGGAGTGTGATTAGTCCTTTATAATGTGTATTCCATGAATATTTTTATATCCTCAATCTAGGTTTACCTAATCGGGGATCTTATTTTCTTTTGGATTTTTCTACACTTTAAAACTCAACCAAGAGATGACACTTCTAGAAGTTATATTTATATGATCGAGTTAATAACCTTGTTCTTGATGTGCTACGTGCTTTTGTTTGTCTCCTCAACATGACTCTATAGTCTTTCTTACGATTTTTGTTTCCTGGATTGACCATTTATGCTCTTCTTATAACGTGGTTTAAACATGTCTTACATTAGCTTGATGTTAATTAACAATTTATTTTCTTTGTTGTAAAGTAATTATATATCCTATTAACGATTCCTATTAACGATCTAGGAGTTCCATTATTGGATTGATATGAGTGATAGTGAATTCCTAAGCTATTACATATACTTATCTGATCGACGGTGGGGTTCTAACATTTAACACATTGATGACGCGCATCATGGCGGAAACTACTGATAATTAGTTGTGTGATTTGTTGCAATTCAAGTTCTTGCTTTAAAGTCAGTGCTTTAATGATCCATATAAATCCATTTCCTATCGATGTATATGCATAATCGATACATTATTATATGACATTATGAACTGAAACAAAACCAAATACAGGCATTTGATTTACCACAATCTAAGATGGATAAATATTGCGGAAAGTAAAGCTTAGATCAATGAATATGTGATCATAAAGTAACAGAAGTACTATAAAATTTACCTTTTCATCAAACTACTTTCTACTTAGTGAGCTTTCAAGGTTTTGAAGCAAATGTCATGAAGAGCTTCATTGTCAAGAACCATGTGTTCATCAACATTCTCACCGATTGATGCAGTTTGTAAATGATATTTTGTACGGAAGCCGTCATTTGAGTATATAAGACGCTGAGACGTATGGCCACCACTCAGCTTTCCGGTAGAAGGTTCTAAGTGCGATCCACACAAACCCTTTTCTCTCGTACGATTCGGATTCACCTTCTTCGCTTCATCTGTTGACAGTAGCTACTGCCTTTTGAGTTTGGTGATTTTGCTCTAATTGTACTTTGTAATTTGTATCTATTGCATGTTTGCCTTCTGAAATGGCGTCGGATCGTAAGGTTTTTCTGTTTGAGGAGGTCTCAAAGCACAATTCAACCCAAGATTGCTCGCCTATTATCGACGGAAATTTTTAACTGCCTGTAGAACTTTGCTGACCTTAAAATCAAAGATGGTGTATATGGATATATAGAGGAGAGCAAATATGGAGTACAAAATTGCATTATATACACATTACATTAAAATGAGAAATGTATAACCTACTTGATTAAGTTGTTTGATCGATTGGTATCATTCTTTCGATGATTCAATTTGTTGATTTGTTGGCTGAAAGCATATAAAGGAAAGATTAAATCATTGTAAATGACCACACTGAAACGAAAGAGAAAGGAATCGACAACAATATAAGACAAATAGAAGGAATTAGGAGAGAAAGAAGGGTAAAAATACAGGTGAAGAAGATAGAAGAACGCACTCGTGCAATTACTTACATATCAGAAATAGTTCGGAATCCATTGAAGTTTGTAAGCTGCACGAAACCAGCCCCAACAGAGACGAAGAGAGACAAAATTAATGGCCGATTTGGTGGTGTAGAGCCGCCGGTTTGTTCAAATTATATAGACAACAAAATATCTTGTTTGTTAGGCATATCTTTGTAACAATTTGGATCGAAATGTTTTTATTTAAAATTGGTGATTTGAAAACAGTTTTTTAGCTGACGAAACTTCTCACTCAAGATTTTATAGATCATTAACATTTTCAATTAAACGATATTATCTAAAATTTTTATATTTTCTTAAAAAAAATCGGAGTACTCAATCAAATCAGAAAATATTTTCATTAAGATTTTAGCTGAATATTTTTAATTAATTTTGATGTAAAAAATATTTTTTTTTAAAAAAATAACACTTTTAAGATCTGAATAATTTTGATTATTTTAAATTATCTATTTAAAAATCAATGAATTATTTACTTTTTAAAATTAATTTGTGGGGTTTAGAGAAACGTGACTGCGACACGTGGCAAAAAAGGGCTCTCCTTTAATACATATAATATAAGATAAGATAAGATAAGATAATAATTATTAATTAAAATTAAGATTTAATTTATAATATTTTCTCAATAACTATTAATATCATTTTTTAATAATAAGAAAATGATATATAACTTTTTTCAAATTAATGATAGTATGTATAATTATGAATAATCATAATAAAATTATATTTTTTTTTGAATATATATCAATATTTTGATATAAAGTCAATTCACTTATGTAGTATATAAGTTTTTTTAAAAATTTATGACAACCATACTTAGTAAAATTTTCAAAGCTAGATTTGTTTATTAAATTATATTAACAAATTAGTTTATTAACCTTTGGTAAAGATTTACGCGTGTATTTTATAATTTTTTTGTATCTTTATTTATTTATATTAATAAAAAAATTAAACGCTCATTTAGTAATGTTACAACTCATCTTGAAAGGCACGTATTTGCATGCACTGCTTTTTAGTAATCGTGATTTGAAAAGTTATTGCGTATCTACTTGTGGTTCTACAAGTAATATAAATATGAATAAAATGTTTACAAGGAGTCAGCTTGTTGGTTTTGATGACATTTGTGAAACTTTATGTCAATTTGTTGTATTTGGAGTCATTCTTTTGATATTGTTGAGGAACCCGTTTTAAAAATCCGATGAGAATTATTGCACATGATTTTCATCTTGTTGGTAGACTTACAATTAAAAAGGATGCAATTTCTCGTTATAAAGAAACTAAGAAGTTGATTTGTGTTGAGTTATAAAACACTCTAGGTAGGATTTGTTTTACAACGGATAATGGAAAAGTGAAAATAGTTCTAAGGAGGTCATGTGTGCAACAAGTCATTGGGTATAAACAGTTGAAATTACAAAAGCGGATAATCAAAATTTCACCTTTAACTCATCCTTTTGATGGTGTTTCTCTTGCTGAAGAGATTTTGCTAGTGTAGGTGAATGGAAAATTTCTGAAATTGTTTTTACCTTTACCTTAGACAATGCATCATATGATGACACTATGATTGCATCCCTTAGGAGTAATCTTGTTAGAAAAAACAATTTGCGGTTGGATGGAGAATTTTTTACATGTGTTGTTGTTGCAACATAATTAACTTGGTGGTGCAAGCAATAAACTAGCTTGGTGCTATAGACGTGGTGGTTGTCAAAATTCGTAATAGCATCATTCATTTAAGGCATTCTATACCTAAGAAGAAAAGGTTCTATGAAATTGTTTGCACAAACTTTTATTGAAATCTACCAAGAAGTTGCGTTTATACACACCTATTAGGTGGAATTTCACATTCACAACGCGCGATAAGTTTTTATACTTTCAAGATTCAATTGATAGTTTTGTTAGCAAAAATTTTGATTTGAAAACACATCGTTTAACAATCGAGTATTGGGAAAAGGTGGATGAGATTTACAAGCTTTTCCACATCTTTTATGATGTGTAACCAATCAGTTTTCTGCATCAAAGACACCCACGGTCAATATTTACTTTCATGGGGGTGTGACGTATTCATATGCATTTATTATCTATTGTTGAAGGTCCTATTGCATTTTGTCTGATATGGTCACTCAAATGAAAGTGAAGTTTACAAAGTATTGGGATGATTATAATTTACGTTTGTCTTGTGATGTTATTTTGGACCCTCATATGAAATTAAAAGGGGTTTGTTTTTGCTATGAAAGATTGTTTGGGGATGAAAAGGCCAAGAGATTATTGAGAAAGTTATGAAAACTTTGATAGAGTTGTTAGATGAATACAAACAACATGGGGTTCAACGGACACAAACAATGCAAAAAACAACAACAATGAAGTAATGAATAACTTGAGTGATTATGAAATTACTATACGAAGGAGTTTTCATTCTCCTTATGATATTTTGTTTGATCATTTAAGCAAGAAAATGAATACTAGTAAACCTGATACGCCCCTGGATGGCGATGTTATCCATACCTCTGATGGATGATTGAGACTACCGACGGAAGACTTGTACCGCATTTTTTTTATACAAGGTAAATAACTTATGAAGAACCGTTAGGTGAATATAAAGGATAAAAGATACTCTAGAGGGGGGGGGGGTTGAATAGAGTATGAGAACTATTCGCAAAAAACTAACTCAAGGCTTTGAAACCAATTTCAAAGGCCTTGACGTCGATCTGAGCTCTTTGTGAAACACTTTGATTTCAAGGGGCTTTGAAACTACTTTCAAGGGCATTGACTTTGTAAACCTGCAAGACAAAGTTGGATTGGGTTCGGTACATTACCAACTTATTTTTACCCTTACCACCTACCAACCAACTATAATTGGTAATGAGAAATCTTGTACCATTACCAACCACCTAAACCCGTTTACCAACTCTTCGGTATACCAACTTTTTCGGTTGGTTCAGTTGGTAATGACATTTTACCAACTTATATGTTTGCTAAAATTAAATTTAAATAAGACAAGAACTTTATCAATTCAACAATCCGTAAATTCAAGTACAATATGTTTAACAAGTTCATATGTAACAGTAAAAAATCGAAGATGACCTAATCGAGAATTTTAAGGAATTAAATCCGTTTTAACACGAGATACCTCTCGAGGTAACTTGCTCCTAGATGATATTACAACCCGGTGTTATTGGGAGCATTTGAGAGCTTCAATTAATAAAAATGCAGTTAATGATCAGGACATCGGACATGTCCTAGATATGAAAAAACATGGAAAGGCAAAACGGCCAAAAGAGTCGCTATTTCGTTTCTTAGCGGCTAAGAAAGATGGCTTAGGAATACACGTTTTTCGAGACAATTTCGGAATAATTATGCATACAATATTTCAGATTTATTATTCCAAATTCGAGAAGTTTGGAGAAGGGGTCTTGAACCGCTTTTTCGGATCGGTGAAAGGATAATTATCGATTCCGCTAAAGGATAATCATCGACTTCGCTAAAGGATAATTATCGTCTTTGCTATAAATAGCAGAAATATCGTTTATTAATTCATTTTCTTTCACGTTTCCTCGTAAAAGCTCTGATTTCTCTCGACCTTCAAACTCAGATCTACTCTCCGTTTCTAATCCGATTTCAAATCCGTTTGAGTTTTTGGATTCCTCTCTTCATTCTCTTCATTTTGGTACCGAGTTTCTACATTTCCGCGCAAGGGAAGGCCTGGTCGAGCATATGTGATACTAGGGAGGTTCCGTCGCTCAGATTCTAGTGAATTTGATGGTGTCCGAGCGTAGCCTGCGTCGTTGTGATTCCGAATCTTCTTTCGGATCATCAATCGGGTTAGTAACGAATAAGATATGAATTTATTCATTTTTCGTATTGCGATTTGACCTAAATTGACCTTAGGCTTGTCAAAATGGATAATTGGAAAGTCCATTATGCTCGTTACATTATGCTGGTGATTATGGGTTGTTTGTTCGATGAGATTTGATGACAGTTGGGTTCAGAAATTGGCTGCGGGCAAAACGTTGTTTTGGCGAAATTTAATTAATTAATTAAAGGTTAATTAATTAAATTGGGATTCTAGAAAATGCTATAAGCTAATGAAATTCAAAGGAATGAATTTAACTGGTGTTTGAAGCGAGAAGTTTAATACGAAGAATATAATATTCTCCGCAGGTGTTGTTGAAGGTTTTGGTTAACAATAGCTTAGTTGCTTTGTGAGCGTATCCAAGCACGATAAAGGAGGATAGTCCGAGTGGAAAACGGACTCAATAGTTGATTTGCGAGGTGTTATTGTTCTTACCTGCGAGGTAAGTGTATATGAATTACACTTGCTTAATATATGTTATGTATTTAATATGCCATGATTTTATGCATGCTTGTATGTATATATATGTTTTTTATGATTGTATGCATGCCTATATATATGAGTGAGATGATGATGATGACTTGATATGATTTATGAATGCATGCATGAAGTACATGAGATGATAATGGAAAGAATATGATGAAAGAATATGATGAAAGCATGAAATTGAGTTATAATATGAAAGTGATAATATAGGATGATAATTGATTAATTAGCCCAACTAGGTTCTGCACGGGTTTCCGGGGGACGAGGTCGCTACCTGATCTACAGGGGGCCTCAGAGGTCGCTACCTGATCTACAGGGGGCCTCAAGATAAGAAAAATAGTCAGAGGTCGCTACCTGATCTACAGGGGGCCTCAAGATGAGAAAAATAGTCCAAGATCGCAACCTGATCTACAGGGGTCTTAGGACAAGATGACCGAGGTCGCTACCTGATCTACAAGGGGCCTAGGACGCTATCGGGTTGGCCAACCGAAAGAAAAGAAAGAAAGAAAGAAAGAAAAGAAATACGAAAGCACATGAGAAAATATATCGTATGATCAGTTGGAGCTAGTTAGTTAATTATCACCTATGCATCGATGCAATCGAGTCTAGCATGTTATATGTTATTTTATGATTATTTATATGTGATGAGATGATATGAGATGTTTATATGAGATGATATGTTTATATGTGATGTGTGATAACATGCTTGAATGTTTATGTGAAATGTGATGTGAATGGTTGTGGAATTATATGTGAATGTGGATATGTATGTGTGCTTTGAAATGTGAGGAAGGGTATAGTGTGTCCTTTGGGGACGAGATATTAGATACTTATATATATTAAGAGAGTGCGATTTGTATACCCTTACTGAGCGTGTGGCTCATTGTTGTTATATCCACATTTTTCAGCTACTCAGACTCGGCCTGATCAAGGTAAGGACGTTGGACCCAACATCTGGATTTGAGATCATATCAGGTGGGTTGTTATGGGATGCTACCGCCTAGGATGTTTTGCATGGTTTTAAAACAGTTGTGTTTTGGGTAAACGGAGTTTATGACGTATGTTAGTATGTATATATGTTGTGAATATGGTTGTAAGATAAAGTTTTAAAAATTTACGTTTTTCGTTTTTCCGCTTATTGTTTTAAACAGGGTTAATTAACTGGTAATCAACTAGAAATGAAATAGGTGTCACATCATAGAACTTCATACTTCATTACAAACCAAACACAAATAATTAAATATGCAATCATAATCCCAAGTTATAGGCTAGGGAGTTCAATAGTCCGATCTCGACTTGTGCTCCACATGATTTCCTATTTGAATCGAGCTAGAGCTTGTTGCATTCATCCCTGTCTCATAACATTGATTGAAAGCATTCTCTATCAAAAGAATGAAGATTAAATGATAGAACAAGAGTTGTAACAGTACAAAAATTAATACTATTCAGATGGTGTTATGCTAACAAGCTAAAGTTTAGGTTCAGTATGCTGACTACAACAGAAGCAACAGAAACAGATGTTATTATAGTACATATGCTATGACAATAACAAGATAAAATTAATACAAAAATAATACAGAATAAAACATCATATGTAACGGTAACAACTAACAAGCTAAAATTTATACAAAACAGATTAGATAGATAAGTTAAATAAAGGCTAGATGACTAAATCACTAAACTGAGAAAGCACTTCAATGGACGGGTGAGATTAAAACTTTACTTGAATTTACATCTAATGGTACAAAAGAATTGCATATATAATTATATATCAAGTATTATTTTAAGATTAGTATGTATATATTATTTTATTTTAAAAAAACTCGATTGGTACGGTAATTCCGTGGTACGCGGATATTGTTACCACCTACCAACCAACCCTTTGTAGTTGGTTCGGTAGTACCATACCAATTAAATTGGTAACCAACGTGTTGGTAACCAATTTAATAGGTTCGGTTGGTAAGTCTCGGTTCGGTTTTATTTGGCTCATTTTAACCCGCCATAAGACAAAGTTAGTCATAATAAAGCAAGATAAAGTGGAGAATGCAAAAGATCAGCACAAGTATATGTTTACGAAGTTCGGCTCTAAATAGCCTACTCTCCGTCCCAGGGTATATCATTAGGATCTAACTATCTATTATCACCTTCAAAGAGTCCTAGATACAAACTAGAAGAAATCCCCTTCTTCTCTCACTGTAGTCAACGCTACGATCTAGCTTCAACTCTTCACCTTGCTATAATAGCCTAGTTACTTCGTAGAGTAACACACACTCTAGTATAACACTTTTTAGATATACTAATGAAGATCTCAAGTTTTATCTCTCTTTAGGGGATACCACTTTTAAGTAAAGGAGAGAATGAAAAACTGTTTGATCGAATGAAGATGTTTTGAATCGCTTGAAGACTTTAGATGTTTCCGTGTAAACTTGTTATCATGTTCTTCAATCGACATCTTCATTTATAGACTGCTATGGAGAGGTCTTCTAGCCATTGGGAAGATGACCGTTTGACAATAATTCTTCTTCTCCATGAAAGTCGCTTCTTGGTTGAGATGAGGTATACGTTGTGGATTTTCCACCATCTTCATCTCCTGGAAACACGTTGATCTCTCTGGTTCATGATCTTCTCGCATCTGTTGTGACGATATCAGAATCTGTTTGAGAGAGGATCTTTGTGCTATCGGTTGAGGATCGTTATCCTTTTAAATCTTTCTTGGTCGGTTGAGATCTTCTTTTAGGCATATCTTCTTGTTGAGCATATCTTTCTTAGAAGATCTTCTTTGGCGCTTTGATGGATAAGTAATTTGAATTCCTTCAGCGTGCAACCTTGATGTGTCTTGACTTCTGATCCCTTGAAATGACTTTCAAGGCCTTCGTCTTTTAATTACACTAAACGCCTTGTCTTTGCTTGCTTCCGATTTCAAGGCCTTTCAAGGTCCTTTAAAATACGTTTTAAAACCTGCACATATTCAATACAAACCACCAAACCAAACCAAACCAAGCAACTCGATATATAATCAATAAATTGTTAGTGTATAAAACCACTCCATTTGTGTTAAGCCTTCCATCATCATCACCTATATAAATATATAATCAAGGTGGAGTTTCAACTTAGAAGGATCAATTTCTAGAAACCGGTCGTCCTAAAGCATCCTTTCAGATGAGGTTTTGAACATCTCCTAGGATTGCATTTGCTTCCATCTCGCCATGGTATCCGTGTGATGCAATCTTGTCCGCGACCGTATTGATCTCCCTGAAAATATGTTGTGCGATGGAGTAATGGAAATCAGGAATAATAATTGAAATATCATTAATCATCATATCAAGTTCTCATGGCGGCTTCCAAATTCGATTAATCGAATTGATAAGCGTTAGACTATCTCCTTCTATCTCGATAGATGTAACTCCACACTCCCTAGCCTTTTAAAGGTCAAATTTCAAAGCAAGTGCTTCTGCTTCCAACACTTAATTAGCATTACAATTTCCGCTTCCTACGGCGGGAATCCCATGTTGGTGTCGAATGATAAATCCATAGGCGTACTTATTTGATGAATTATGTGAGGCATCAAAATTGAGTTTATAGGATCCTTCCGAAGGTCGTTGCCATTTAATTTTTTTCTTTCTTCGTCTTTGTGATTTGGTTGTTAGGGTATTTTTGTTGTGTTCCGAGTTGGCTAGATCCCAACTTGCAATTTGGTTAATAACAGTGACTTTGACGTTTTGTGGAAATTTTACCTTTTTAAAAATGAACTGATTTCTAACCATCCACATGTTCCACCAAATAACAACTACTAGGATCATCTCCTTATTCGAAATTGACTCCTTGAGGTAAAAAAGTGCCTCAGCGATTCCCTGGTAATCGAAATCGGTGTTTTGAATGCTATTTTTTACCTTATGATTATCAATAGTTTTTATCATAGTCGGACACTGGAAGAAAATGTGTTTGTCACTTTCAGTATGATGATTACAGAATTCGCAATTCATGACGACCGGAATTCTCCATCTGTCGAGATTTTGTTTTGTAGGAAGACCATTCATAGCTAATTTCCGCAAGAAATTCTTAATTTTTGGCATAATGTCCTTTTTCCAAATTCAGGTTTTATCAAGAGTAACTCCTACTTTCCGTTTTTGACTCATCTCCAAAGATGATTTAGTCGAATACCACCCATCATCGTTTGCTGACCAATTCAAGCGATCGCGGATTTGACTTTTATGGAGGTTATAATTCTTTATTTTTTCTATTACGTTATTTGATAAAATTGTTTTTAATTGATTTATTTTTTGGTGGTCCCAAACATTATTACTAATGAACGAGGAAGTTAGTTCAGACTGATTCACTACAATTTGATTAGTTATTTCGTGTTAAAGTGGTTTGTCCAGCAGCCATTTATCCGTCCAGAATCTAACCGTTTTTCCATCACCTACTCTCCAGGCCAGGCCTTAAACAAATTCTTTATGAAGTTTAAACAAGTTTTTCCATTGCCAAGACACAATTTTTCCACATTCGTAATTCCAGAGGCTTACTCCTTTTAGGTATTTTTCTTCCACGATTTTTACCCAAATGTTATCTGGTTCAGCCAGGATTTTCCACAAAAGTTTCATTTGTAATGCTTTATTCATGTCTTCCGCTTTCCTTGTCCCCGTTCCTCCTAGAGAACGTGGTTTACAAATCTTATCCCAACTAATCAAGGGATGGTGATTAGGTCCCTTATTCCAAAAGAATATTATATTAATTTTGTCCAGTTCATTGTGTATGCTTCCCGGCAACATGAACGCTTGCATTAAATAGCTTGGTTTTGCATTAAGATTAGCTTTTATTAACGTTATTCTTCCTTCTTGAGACAGAGAGGACGCTTTCCATTTGGTTAGTTGTTGTTTAGTCTTAATGATGAGGGAATTAAAAATGTCTTTATTGACGCGTCCATTGATAATTGGACAACCTAAGTATTGTTCTAGATTGGTAGAACTATTGATTCCTAGGTGGCCTTGGATTCTTCTCCTATTACTTTGATCAACATTGATGGTAGTTTGGAACATGGATTTATGGTAATTAACGATTTGTCCAGATATGTCACAATAGTCCTTAATTACCGATAGTACCATTTCACTAGCATATGCGGAGGTTTTGGTAAAAATAATAATATCATCCGCAAAGTTTAAGAATGAGATTCTAGTCTCATTCTTTGAAATAGGGAAACCAATAGATTTGGGGTTTTCATTTGTTATTTTTTGTAAGTTTCTAGCTAACACCTCCGAACATAGATGGAATAGGAGAGGGGAGAGTGGATCGCCTTGTCTAAGTCCCCTTTGTGGAGAGAATAGATCAGTTGGAGAATCATTGATTAATATGGAATATGACCGTTGATATGCACTCTTGAATCCAATTTCGAAAATTTTCCCAATATCAAATTTTTCCATCACCGCTCTAAGGAATTCCCACTCAATTTTCTCATAGGCTTTTTCCATGTCCATTTTAATAGCCATATATCCTTCCTTTCCTTTTTTTGATTTGAAACCATGGAAGGTTTCATGTGCAATGAGCACATTATCATGGATTGCTCTATTTTTTACGAATGCACTTTGTAACAAATGAATAGGTTTTGGGAGGACTGAACTCAGTCTTTTTGCTAATATTTTCGAGATAAATTTATAAACCGTTGAGACTAAACTGATCGGTCTGTAATGAGATGTTGTTGTTGGATTATCAATCTTTGGTAGGAGTGTTATGAAAGTGTGGTTAAGTTGTCTAAGTATTTTGCCTATTCTGTAAAAACTTTTAACTGCTTTAGTGACTGTTGGGCCGACGATATGCCAGTATTTCTAATAAAAACCTGCTGGCATCCCATCAGGCCTTGGCGATTTGTCAGCTCCTATATTGAAAACTGATTCCTTAATTTCATTTGTGGAAAAAGGCATTTCTAATTTCAAATTATCAGTAGTGGTAATTTCTGGGAGAATAATCTGTAATTGGTTTTGTAACTTGTTCCTATCTATTGTCGTGGATTGGAAACGAGCCTTGTAATCATTTACAAAACTTTTCTCGACTCCATTGTTTTAGTTTTTATTTGAGCAGGCTAGTCTTCCTTACAAGGTTAAACATATTTGTACCTTGGTAATGGGTCCTCCATACTTGTTTGACAATGTTTTCGCAGTCATGTCTAAGCATCCACATTGTTTCGAATCTAAAAGGTTTGTTTTTATGCTTGTTTGATTATTTTGTAGAATAACGGAGATCATGCAATGATCGGAATTTGTGAAAGCATGATTCCGGGTGTGTAAACTCGGGAATTATTGAATGATTTCCAAGGAGGTCATCACTCTATCTAATTTTTCATACGTGTTATTATCACCATCTTTCTTTTTCTTCCAATTAAAATCATTTCCTTTGGTTGGTAAATCCCTTAAGTTAAATTGGTTAGACAATTGTAGAATTCTATCGAACCTATTATTTGCGCTAGAGCTCCTCCTTTTTTATCCGATGGTTCCATCAAATCATTATAATCACCCATAACAATCATCGGTGATTCGAATTTTCCATTGCACCTCTTAATTCTATCCAAACGAAATTTTCAATTGTTCGTTTGACGGCGCATATATGAAAAAGATCATTGATTCAAATTGTGTATTAGAATTTGTATGTTTCATTAAAAGAAACCTTTGTGATGCTTTAATAGTTTTGACTTTTTCACCTTTTATATGATATTCTTTCCAAAGGAGGCATAAACCTCCCGCAAAACCCATGGACGGGATAAAACATATTTTATCAAAACCAGCGTTCTTCCATGCACTTTCATCAAGTTTGTGACACCTATTTCATTTCTAGTTGATTACCAGTTAATTAACCCTGTTTAAAACAATAAGCGGAAAAGCGGAAAACGTAAAATTTTAAACTTTATCTTATAACCATATTCACAACATATATACATACTAACATACGTCATAAAACTCTGTTTAACAAACACAACTGTTTAAAACCACACAAAACATCCTAGGCGGTAGTGTAACGACCCGAGTTTTAAGTAACTCAAGACGTCACTAGGCTAAGGACCACACAGTGGGTCCCATCAGTTAGCCTGACAACAACTTCACAAATAGGACCTTGCAACAAGAAGCACGAAGAAATAATGAAAACATTCAACCTGTCATTTTGAAAACATTTACATAACAACCATGCATGCAGTTAGTATGTATATCCCAAAACGACACTTCAAAACATGACACCTGAACAAGTGTCTTAAAACTTCAGCCTGAAATCAACATGTGTACACAGTTGCACACATCCAACAAAAGACTCGCTTGCAAGCGATTATTTTCAAAAGCAAGTTCAACCAACCCTTGGGTTAACACTGCCCCGGCTGTCCACATCCTGCAGCTGACATCCCTGAAGCGTTCCTATGATCAGCATTACCTAAAAAGATTCGGTTTAAAACCGTTAGCTACTGATCATAATCTATCCACGAGAGATTATATCATCACATCACAATACAACAAATATATTCAAATACCATATACCGTGCTCATGAGATGATATCATGCTTTTATGAATGATGCACGTGAATGCAGTATGAAATTTACAATTTTCGATCCCGGACCCATTAATCCGGAACCATTGCTTATACGGTTCTGGCTTTGGTGTGAGCTCACCATTGCACAGATTAGGTTAATTCAGACATTTGCTCTTAGGTCGTAGCCAGACTAATCAAGTCTACGGGCCAGGCTTTCTCGTGGTGAGTTATGATCTTAACTCCTAACCACATGCAACATTTTGCCATTCATGTTAATGCAAACATTTACCATTTTCATTAGGTGTGCGACCCGAGCCTGAAGTCCATCAGACTCGATGTCATTCTTATACAAACGCAAGTGATCCGGGCTTGGCCGAGCTCCGGTATTCACTGCAAAATACTCGCTTCACATACTCTTGACCTTTACAAGTCATCATCATATCACATGCCTCAAAAGGCTTATCATCTCATACATTATCATGTTTCAGCAAGCTTATCATGTCATTCAATAGCACGCCTCAATAGGCTAACACATGTTCATTTAATCATTTCTCATAATTATGACATGATAATAATCACAACAACATTAAGCATGCTTTACACATCATAACGTCATTTTCATCATAAACACATCAAGCATGCTTCACACATAACACATCTCAATGCATATCAACATTCACATTTCAGCACAACAAGGCATTTCAAAACAACAACACATATCAACACAGTGAGATATAAATCTCTCAGGCACGGTTTCTGCAGATCGAAGCTAAGTAAGTCCGAAGACTTACCTGGATACGCTCACTGAGCAACTAAGCTATAGTTAGTCTACCGTCTTCAACACCACCTGTCGAGAATATCATATTCCTCGTATTAAACTTCTTGCTTCAAACATCAATTAAATTCATTCCTTTGAATTTAATTAGCTTATAGCGTTTTCTAGATTCCCAATTTAATTAATTAATCTTTAATTAATTAATTAAAATTCATCAGAATAACCTTTTGCCCGCAGGCAGTTTCTCAACCCAACTGTCATCAGATCTCATCAAACAAATAGCCCATAATCACCAGAATATTGTAACGAGCATAATGGAATTTCCAATTATCCATTTTGACAAGCCTAAGGTCAATTTAGGCCAAATCGCAATACTGAAAACGAATAAATTCATAACTTATTCGTTACTAACCCGATTGACGATCCGAAAGAAGATTCGGAATCACAACGACGCAGGCTACGCTCGGACACCATCAGATTCACCGGAATCTGAGCGACGGGACCGGCCATATAAGGGGAGGCTCGACCTGACCTTAACTTCCACGGAAACGTAGAAACTCGGTACCAAAATGAAGAGGACGAAGAGAGGAATCCGAAAACTCAAACGGAATTGAAATCGGATTACAAACGAAGAGTAGATCTGAATTTGAAGTTGAGAGAAATCAGAGCTTTTACGAAGAGACGTGAAAGGAAATGAATTAATAAATGAATTCCCGCTATTTATAGCGAAGACGATAATTGTCCTTTAGCAAAGTCGATAGTTATCCTTTAACCGATCCGAAGGCGGTTTGAGCCCCTTTCTCCAAACTTCTCGAAATTGGAACAATAAATCCGACATATTGTTTGGATAATTATTCCGCAACTTTCTCGGAAAACGCGTATTCCTAAGCCGACTTTCTTAGCCGCTAAGAAACGAAATAGCGACTCTTTTGGCCATTTTGCCTTTCCATGTTATTTCATATCTAGAACATATCCGATGTCCTGATCATTTCTCTCAACTGCAATTTTACTAATTGAAGCTCCCAAATGCTCCAAATAATACCAGAGGGTAAAAATTATTCCCCGGAGGAAAAAGTGAAAATTTCCCCATAAGTCCAAATTTACACCAAAATCATAATGGTGGAATTTATACTCGTCATCTACACACTATTCGCGATTTATGGGTCAATTAATATCGATGATTAACTTACTCACCCTTAAACATCCTTTATTAGGATTCGAAAATCCTAGCTTTTACATCACACACCCCTTAAGAAAAAGTTTCGTCCCGAAACTTTAGTACACAACTCATCCGAAGACTGAATCCGTCAATCACATAATTAACCTATCTTTGCATTTCGTGCAAGCATAGATTATTATCACGTTAGCGGGGTCATCATGCTCACACTAGGGAAGTCTATCACTTCCTATGTTAGCAAACCCAAATCAATTCACACACACATAAATCACATAAACATAGAATCATATAGGCACATTAGTTAGTGGAAAAGTTAGGTACTAATTCATACCTCTATCTCAATCACCGATCAAAGAACTAAACACCTCTGGATAATTTCTCTCCATGTGCTCAATTGTTTCCCATGTAGCCTCTTCCATTCCCCTTCGGGACCACTGTATCTTCACTAATGGAATCTCTTTATTCCTTAACTTCTTTATCTTTCTATCTAACACGGCCATAGGGAACTCGGCATAGGTCTGATCAGGATCTATCTCGATAGCATCATAGCTGAGTACATGGCTCGGATCTGGTTGATACTGTCTTAGTTGTGATACATGAAACACTGGATGTACTCCATCCATTGTTGGCGGTAATGCTAAACGATAAGCTACTTTACCAACTTTTTCCAAAATCTCAAACGGTCCAATATACCGAGGACTTAACTTTCCCTTGATACCAAACCGTTTGACTCCACGAGTCGGTGAAACTTTCAGCCAAACGTGTGTCCCTGTTTCAAACTCTAGCGGACGTCGGCGCTTATCAGCATACGATTTTTGTCTACTCTGTGCAGCCAACATCCTTTCTCGAATCAAAGCAACTTTTTCAATATCACTTTTAACTTTGTCTGGAGCCGTATCAAAGACATCGGCAGGCTCATCCCAACATAATGGGGTTCGACATTTCCTTCCGTACAGTGCTTCATATGGTGCCATCCCAATGGATGCATGCCAACTGTTGTTGTAGGTGAACTCGACCAACGGTAATTGATCTGGCCATATCGGTCCCCAATCAAGCACACATGACCTCAACAAGTCTTCTAAAGTCTGAATAGTCCGTTCGGACTGACCATCTGACTGTGGATGAAACGCTGTTGTAAAATTCAGCTTAGTTCCCATTACTGTCTGTACCTGGCTCCAGAATCGGGAAGTAAATCGTCCATCTCTATCTGAAACTATGGTCTTAGGAACTCCATGTAATCTGACTATCTGATTCACAAATTCCTCTGCTAACTTGTTCACAGTCCAAGTTTCCTTGATAGGAATAAATCTTGCAGTCTTTGTTAATCGATCAACCACCACCCATATGGAGTCATAACCTTTGCTACTACGTAGACTGGTTACAAAATCCATGGTGATGTGTTCCCATTTCCACTCTAGTATCTCCAATGATTGAAGTTCTCCTCCTGGCCTTTGGTGTTCAATTTTAACTTGCTGACATGTTTGACACCGTGACACAAACTCAGCAATATCTTTCTTCATACCTTGCCACCAAAAGTAAGGTTTAATATCCCGATACATCTTGTTTGATCCTGTATGTATGGAATATGGTGTTGCATGGGCTTCCACAAGAATCCTTTTTCTAATCTCTTCATCTTGAGGAACACATACTCTTCCCTGATATCTCATTATATTGTCGTCGTTGATAAAGAATCTAAACTTTCATCATTCGTGATCATTGACCTCACCTTGGTTAGATCAAGGAACTTAGTTGTTTTTGTTGAATTTCTTTCAACCAATTGGGCACTATCTCCAAGGTACACAAATACCCTTGTTCTTTCTGAACCCATATTTCAATGCCACTACAAATCATATCTTTTTGTATTTCAACTTGTACAGTTAATCGAGCAATCGCTTTTTCTTGAGCTGACTTCCTACTCAAAGCATCAGCTACCACATTAGCCTTGTCCAAATGATATAATATATACAATTATAATCCTTTATCAACTCCAACCACCTTCTTTGTCTCATATTCAACTCTTTTTGAGTGAAAATGTACTTCAGGCTCTTATGATCTGTCATAATCATGCATGTTGTTCCAAGCAACCAGTGCCACCAAATTTTCAGTGAACGAAGTACCGTTGCTAACTCCAAGTCATGTGTAGGGTAGTTCTGCTCATATTGTCGCAGTTGTCTTGATGCATAGGCGATGACTCTTTCATTTTGCATCAAGACGCATCCCAAGCCCATTTTAGATGCATCACTGTAAACAATGAACCCTAGCGTTCCATTCGGCTGAGCTAACACAGGTGCAGTAGTCAACCTCTTCTTTATCTCTTCAAAGCTTTCTTGACACTTGTCAGTCCATATAAACTTTGCCTTCTTCTGAAGTAAGTTGGTCATAGGTCTTGCTATGATGGAAAACCCTTTTACAAAACGTCTATAGTATCCTGCTAATCCTAGGAAACTACGTATCTCTTTGACGTTCTTGGGTGGTTCCCATGCTAGCACGGTTTCGATCTTGGATGGGTCAACTTTGACTCCATCTACAGTAATCATGTGTCCCAAGAATGTTACTTCTTTCATCCAGAAGTCACACTTGGACAACTTAGCATAAAGCTTTTCTTTCCTCAATACTTGAAGAACTGCTTTCAAATGCTCTGCATGCTCTTCACTACTTCGTGAATAAACTAATATATCATCTATAAAGACCACAACAAACCTATCCAAATATCCAATAAAGATCCGATTCATCAATTCCATAAACGCAGCAGGTGCGTTGGTTAATCCAAATGGCATAACCACGAACTCGTAGTGTCCATACCGAGTCCTGAATGCTGTCTTATGGATGTCATTTTCTCGAATCTTCAACTGGTGATAGCCTGACCGTAGGTCTATCTTGGAGAACACCTTTGCTCCTTGTAACTGATCTAACAACTCATCAATTCGCGGCAGTGGATACTTGTTCTTAATCGTCATCTTATTGAGTTCTCTATAGTCGATACATAGCCTCATTGTCCCATCCTTTTTCTTCACGAACAACACTGGCGCTCCCCATGGCGATACACTTGGCCGAATAAATCCTTTATCTGCCAATTCTTCCAACTGCTTCTTCAACTCAAGCATTTCCACAGGTGCCATTCTGTACGGAGCTTTAGAAATTGGTCTAGTTCCAGGCTCTAGATCGATTCTAAAGTCAACTTGCCTAGTAGGTGGCAATCCAGGTAATTCATCTTGAAAAACATCCTTAAACTTGCGTGCAACTGGAATGTATTTCAATTGAATCTTTCCTTCTTTCTCCAAAGCATAACATAAATATGCTTCACATCCTTTCCTTGCCAGCTTACTTGCTTTCATCGCAGAGATCATCACTAACGGGTCTTATATCTCACTTCCTTTGAACACATGATAAGTATCATCTTTGGCTAACATCATTTTTGTTTGCATTTCCGCATCTATCTTATCCATATACTTGATCATCCAATCGATGCCTAGAATCACGTCATCATTATCCAATCCGGTAATAAGGATATCGGTTGGCTACTTTACTTGCCTAGTTTCCACGTAAACTTTGACTTTCTCCTCCTCTCACATTAGGACAAGATCCTTGAGTTAACATTATCCCCTAGCCTCACAAACTTTATCATATCTCTAGGTTAACTACATTTGAAACATGTAGTTGGACTTTTTGATCAGTCCTTCTTGTAATAACTTAGGTCTCCACAATTTAAAATGTTCTTCCCTCCAATTTCTCTTATGATCATGGTTGTGGAGAAGGCCTTATTTCTTGACTCACACGTCTCGTACTCGCAGGTTCAAGAAACTTGGAGTAGACTTCTGCCTCTTTCCTCCACTAGTTTAGGAATCCACCTCTTTCCTAAAGCCTTGTCTTGCTTCAAGCTTTATTATCCTCTCCTAATATTCCAATAACGTCATACCTTAGGTGACAACACCAACTAAGAGATCGTTTCATCCTATCCTAAACAATCTTATCAATTGATCATAAAGTGGTGCATTCTCATCCAACGATGTATACTCCTCGTGAAAATCATCTCCCTCATAGGAGAACCTCCAAATGTTGCTTCCAGGAAAGACTTTAACGTACAAGTTAGTCCAAATCCGACTCTTAAAAGTCTCGTAATCCACAATGATTGCACAATTTCTCATCCACCAATATGCACCAATGTTCGGCATAAAGGTTGCTGCAAGTTTCATCTTATACTTTTCTAGCTCTCCAATGTCCCCAAAAGTCATGTTTATGTGGTTCAACCGCCAATCAACTTGCATTACATAAGCTCCTGCAAACACTAACACATCTCTTCTTTTTATGGCCTTAGCCACTTCTCTAATGAAGTTCACTACCTTCTTGTTCCTCATATGGAACTTCTAGTGTTTGGGGTTCAATAACTCGTGCTTGCCCTTGCATTTCTATCGTAGCAATAGCCCTTTCTACTGCTATATTCTTTCATCTTCTCATCTCATGTAGCTCGATGGTTAGAGGTACTTGACCTTGACCACTTATTTTAAACATTATACTCTCATGTAGTTCTAGTTTGTCATACTTCCATCAACACACTTACACATTGTGCTCCCATTGACATACTCGTAATGAAGCTGCAACTTCCTTGTCTCTTAATCAAAACGCTTACGGTTGCCTTTATCACGGTTTCGACAAACCGGAACATTCAAGATCGTTCTCTCTTCATATATATCCACTACTTATAACAATAGTGATATCCATCAGAATACTATAATCTTAACAAGTTAGAGAGAGAGAACTACACTTACAAGGAGTCACGCTGAGGAGTGGAAGGTAGTGTCTTTACCCACAATCCCGACTATGCATATGATTTTAAATTCATTAAAACCATATGTCAGTAATTTTCAAAATCTTTTGAAAACTTAAATGTCCTTTCAAAACCAACCCGAACTGGGTTGTAGTTAGGTTGAACTATCATGTCTCATCTCAAGTCACATGTGCCCTTGTTGTCAACCTAAGCTCTGATACCAATCTATAACGACCCGAGTTTTAAGTAACTCAAGACGTCACTAGGCTAAGGACCACACAGTGGGTCCCATCAGTTAGCCTGACAACAACTTCACAAATAGGACCTTGCAACAAGAAGCACGAAGAAATAATGAAAACATTCAACCTGTCATTTTGAAAACATTTACATAACAACCATGCATGCAGTTAGTATGTATATCCCAAAACGACACTTCAAAACATGACACCTGAACAGGTGTCTTAAAACTTCAGCCTGAAATCAACATGTGTACACAGTTGCACACATCCAACAAAAGACTCGCTTGCAAGCGATTATTTTCAAAAGCAAGTTCAACCAACCCTTGGGTTAACACTGCCCCGGCTGTCCACATCCTGCAGCTGACATCCCTGAAGCGTTCCTATGATCAGCATTACCTAAAAAGATTCGGTTTAAAACCGTTAGCTACTGATCATAATCTATCCACGAGAGATTATATCATCACATCACAATACAACAAATATATTCAAATACCATATACCGTGCTCATGAGATGATATCATGCTTTTATGAATGATGCACGTGAATGCAGTATGAAATTTACAATTTTCGATCCCGGACCCATTAATCCGGAACCATTGCTTATACGGTTCTGGCTTTGGTGTGAGCTCACCATTGCACAGATTAGGTTAATTCAGACATTTGCTCTTAGGTCGTAGCCAGACTGATCAAGTCTACGGGCCAGGCTTTCTCGTGGTGAGTTATGATCTTAACTCCTAACCACATGCAACATTTTGCCATTCATGTTAATGCAAACATTTACCATTTTCATTAGGTGTGCGACCCGAGCCTGAAGTCCATCAGACTCGATGTCATTCTTATACAAACGCAAGTGATCCGGGCTTGGCCGAGCTCCGGTATTCACTGCAAAATACTCGCTTCACATACTCTTGACCTTTACAAGTCATCATCATATCACATGCCTCAAAAGGCTTATCATCTCATACATTATCATGTTTCAGCAAGCTTATCATGTCATTCAATAGCACGCCTCAATAGGCTAACACATGTTCATTTAATCATTTCTCATAATTATGACATGATAATAATCACAACAACATTAAGCATGCTTTACACATCATAACGTCATTTTCATCATAAACACATCAAGCATGCTTCACACATAACACATCTCAATGCATATCAACATTCACATTTCAGCACAACAAGGCATTTCAAAACAACAACACATATCAACACAGTGAGATATAAATCTCTCAGGCACGGTTTCTGCAGATCGAAGCTAAGTAAGTCCGAAGACTTACCTGGATACGCTCACTGAGCAACTAAGCTATAGTTAGTCTACCGTCTTCAACACCACCTGTCGAGAATATCATA
>BSUD01000006.1:33986056-34047530 GCA_033239045.1 Fagopyrum esculentum
ACATCAATTAAATTCATTCCTTTGAATTTAATTAGCTTATAGCGTTTTCTAGATTCCCAATTTAATTAATTAATCTTTAATTAATTAATTAAAATTCATCAGAATAACCTTTTGCCCGCAGGCAGTTTCTCAACCCAACTGTCATCAGATCTCATCAAACAAATAGCCCATAATCACCAGAATATTGTAACGAGCATAATGGAATTTCCAATTATCCATTTTGACAAGCCTAAGGTCAATTTAGGCCAAATCGCAATACTGAAAACGAATAAATTCATAACTTATTCGTTACTAACCCGATTGACGATCCGAAAGAAGATTCGGAATCACAACGACGCAGGCTACGCTCGGACACCATCAGATTCACCGGAATCTGAGCGACGGGACCGGCCATATAAGGGGAGGCTCGACCTGACCTTAACTTCCACGGAAACGTAGAAACTCGGTACCAAAATGAAGAGGACGAAGAGAGGAATCCGAAAACTCAAACGTAATTGAAATCGGATTACAAACGAAGAGTAGATCTGAATTTGAAGTTGAGAGAAATCAGAGCTTTTACGAAGAGACGTGAAAGGAAATGAATTAATAAATGAATTCCCGCTATTTATAGCGAAGACGATAATTGTCCTTTAGCAAAGTCGATAGTTATCCTTTAACCGATCCGAAGGCGGTTTGAGCCCCTTTCTCCAAACTTCTCGAAATTGGAACAATAAATCCGACATATTGTTTGGATAATTATTCCGCAACTTTCTCGGAAAACGCGTATTCCTAAGCCGACTTTCTTAGCCGCTAAGAAACGAAATAGCGACTCTTTTGGCCATTTTGCCTTTCCATGTTATTTCATATCTAGAACATATCCGATGTCCTGATCATTTCTCTCAACTGCAATTTTACTAATTGAAGCTCCCAAATGCTCCAAATAATACCAGAGGGTAAAAATTATTCCCCGGAGGAAAAAGTGAAAATTTCCCCATAAGTCCAAATTTACACCAAAATCATAATGGTGGAATTTATACTCGTCATCTACACACTATTCGCGATTTATGGGTCAATTAATATCGATGATTAACTTACTCACCCTTAAACATCCTTTATTAGGATTCGAAAATCCTAGCTTTTACAGGTAGCATCCCATAACAACCCACCTGATATGATCTCAAATCCAGGTGTGGGGTCCAACGTCATTGCTTTGATCAGACCGAGTCTCAGTAGCTGAAAAATCCAGGTGTCCGTCTGTCTGAGGATGAAATGTAATCTCATACCTAAGGCATTTTGCAGACTTCCCCAGAAGTGCAATGTAAACCTCGGATCTCTATCAGATGCAATCGATACAGGGACTCCGTGCAGTCGAACAATCTCTCTCACATACAACTCTGCCAGCTCATCCAAGGAGTTATCTTGTCTCATCGGTAAGAAGTGGGCAGATTTCGTCAATCTGTCTACAATCACCCATACCGTGTCATTCTTTCTGAAAGTCCTAGGAAGTCCAACCACAAAATCCATTGTAATCCGCTCCCACTTCCACTCAGGAACTGATAAAGATTGTAATTTTCCTGCTGGTGCTTGGTGTTCAGCCTTCACTTGCTGACACACTAGACATCGAGCTACAAAATCAGCTACCTCTCGTCTCATCCTAGGCCACCAATAGATCTTCCTCAGGTCATTAAACATCTTCGTACTCCCAGGATGCATGGAATACCTCGAGGAATGTGCCTTTTCAAGTAGCTTCTTCTTTAACTCCTCAGTGTTTGGCACGCATATCCGTGCACCTCTGTATAACACTCCCTGATCAGACAATTGGAAGTGTATAGTGGTAGCATCTCCCACTTTAGCTTTCAACTTCTTCAGTGTATCATCCTCATCTTGTCTAATTGAAATCTCATCAAGAATCAACTATCTTACCTGAATGTTCGCTATCAACTCAAATCCTCTTACATCCATCTCTACTCTCATAATTCTGAGAGCTAATAGATGCTCAACTTTGTAGTTGACCTTACCACCTTGGTCACTGCTCTTTCTGCTGAGAGCGTCAGCTACCACATTCGCCTTTCCTGGATGGTACTCTATAGTACAATCATAATCCTTGAGTAACTCCATCCATCTTCTCTGCCTCAGATTCAGATCCCTCTGAGTGGGAATATACTTCAGGCTTTTATGGTCGGTAAACACCGGAAATGTATCACCATAAAGATAGTGTCTCCAGGTCTTAAGAGCATGAACTATAGCAGCAAGCTCTAGGTCGTGTGTAGGGTAGTTCTGCTCATGAGGTCTCAACTGTCTAGATGTATATGCTATTACCTTCCCTTCTTGCATTAGAACTCCTCCTAAGCCACTCCTAGATGCGTCGGTGTAAACCACAAAGTTACCCTTATTTGAGGGTACAACCAGAATAGGGAACGTTTTCAATATTTTCTTAAATTCTTCAAAGCTCTCTTGACAACTATTGTCCCATACAAACTGTTGATTCTTCTTTAGCAAGTTAGTCAATGGCCGCGCAATAATCGAGAAGTTCTTTACAAACCTCCTGTAATAACCCGCAAGTTCTAAGAAGCTGCGAATCTCCGTAATGCTCTTCAGAATTTCCCATTCTGTAATAGCCTTGATCTTGGATGGATCAGGTTGTATACCATCTCGTGATATCACATGCCCTAGAAAGGCAATCTGATCCGTCCAAATCTCGCACTTGCTGAACTTCGCATACAATTGTCTCTCCCTCAGAATCCCTAAGATACGTCTCAGATGTTCTCTATGAGTATTTGCATCTCGGGAATATATCAAGATATCATCAATGAAGACCACAACGAGCTGATCTAGATAAGGTTGGAAGATCGAGTTCATCAGCGCCATGAATGCTGCAGGTGCATTCGTCAACCCAAAAGGCATAACTGTAAACTCATAGTGTCCATACCGAGTACGAAAAGCTGTATTCAGTATTGAATTCTCTGCTATCCTCAACTGCCAGTATCCCGATCGAAGGTCAATCTTTGAAAACACTATAGCACCCCTTAACTGATCAAGCAAGTCCTCTATCCTCGGTAAGGGATACTTGTTCTTGATTGTGATTTTGTTCAGCTGACGGTAGTCTATGCACAATCATAAACTACCGTCTTTCTTCTTCACAAAAAGCACTGGTGCACCCCAAGGAGAAATACTCGGGCGTATAAAACCCTTCTCGAGCAACTCTTCTAGCTGTTTCTTTAACTCCTTTAGCTCTAGCGGAGCCATCTTGTAACGAGCAATCGATATAGGTGTTGCACCTGGTAATGCTTCAATCTCGAAGTCTACCTCTCTACTCGGAGGTAAACTAGGTAAATCATCAAGGAAAACATCAGGAAATTCTCTGATAACATCCATCTCAGATACTCCGGGACTAACAATCGTAGAATCTAACACACTAGCCAGATAAGCTTGACACCCTTCTCAGAGTAATCTAAAAGTTTTCACTATAGATATGAGGCAAGCAGGAATCATATTCCTCTCACATGTCAAAATCACCTCTCTCACCCCATCTACCTCCATGGTGAATTCCTTTGTATAACAATCAATCAAAGTTATATGAGTGGATGACCAATCCATTACTAACATCACATCAAACTCTCTCAAAAAATCATCCAATGTCAGCACAAATGGTATACTATGGCCATTAGGGACCGTGTCCCGTCAATTTCTAGTTGCTTCCTCAAGCAAGGATATAACATATTGTACACGTCTCTCATTAGCGTAGAAAACTCCATCTAGAATGACACAGTGTTCCTCAATCACTCATCCATTACTAATGGATCAGTAGTCCCCTCAAACGACTTTGCCCCTTGGCGGTGAATCTTCTCGAAATTCTTGTCCATCTTTACTAGAATAATACCCGCTTGAGACACTATTGTGTCTATGGTGGTATAACTTCTCTCAAATATATCACTAAATCACATATACCAGCCATATCTGATGGTGGTAGTGATATTGGCTAAACTGGCACCTTAGGGTGCTCGTGATCATTTCTACCCTAAGCATGTACACACTCAATCGACCCTTTAGCTGTGCTCCACCATCTAAAAGAAAAAGAAACTTTCAAAAGCTTTTCAGAAAACTTCTCACAACCCCAAGCCAAGGAATCATATCCCTGCTCTGAAACCAACCAAATGTGACACCTATTTCATTTCTAGTTGATTACCAGTTAATTAACCCTATTTAAAGCAATAAGCGGAAAAGCGGAAAACGTAAAATTTTAAACTTTATCTTATAACCATATTCACAACATATATACATACTAACATACGTCATAAAACTCTGTTTAACAAACACAACTGTTTAAAACCACACAAAACATCCTAGGCGGTAGCATCCCATAACAACCCACCTGATATGATCTCAAATCCAGGTGTGGGGTCCAACGTCATTGCTTTGATCAGACCGAGTCTCAGTAGTTGAAAAATATGTGGATATAACAACAATGAGCCACACGCTCAGTAAGGGTATACAAATCACACTCCCCAATATATATAAGTATCTAATATCCCGTCCCCAAAGGACACTCTATACCCTTCCTCACATTCCAAAGTCGATCAATGCATACATATCCACATTCACATATAATTCCACAACCATTCACATCACATTTCACATAAACATTCAACCATGTTATCACACATATAAATATATCATCTCATATAAACATCTCATATCATCTCATCACATATAAATAATCATAACATAACATATAACATGCTAGACTCGATTGCATCGATTTATAGGTGATAATTAACTAACTAGCTCCAACTGATCGTACGATATATTTTCTCATGTGCTTTCGTATTTCATTTCTTTCTTTCTTTCTTTTTTTTTTCTTTCGGTTGGCCAACCCGATAGCGTCCTAGGCCCCTTGTAGATCAAGTAGCGACCTCGGCCATCTTGTCATAAGACCCCTGTAGATCAGGTTGCGATCTTGGACTATTTTTCTCATCTTGAGGCCCCTGTAGATCAGGTAGCGACCCCCCTGTAGATCAGGTAGCGACCTCGTCCCCCGGAAACCCGTGCAGGACCCAGTTGGGCTAATTAATCAATTACCATCCTATATTATCACTTTCATATCATAACTCAATTTCATACTTTCATCATATTCTTTCATCACATTCTTTCCACTATCATCTCATGTACCTCATGCATGCTTTCATAAGGAATATCAAGTCATCATCATCGTCTCACTCATATACATATAAGCATGCATACAATCATAACAAACATATATATACACTCAAGCATGCATAAAATCATAGCATATTAAATACACAACATATATTAAGCAAGTGTAATTCATATACACTTACCTCGCAGGTAAGAACAATAAAACCTCGCAAACCAACTATTGAGTCCGTTTCCCACTCGGACTATCCTCCTTTCTCGTATTTGGATACGTTCACAAAGAACTAAGCTATAATTAGACCGAAACCTTCAACAACACCTGTTGAGAATATCATATTCCTCGTATTAAACTTCTCGCTTCAAACACTAGTTAAATTCATTCCTTTGAATTTAATTTGCTTATAGCATTTTCTGGAATCCCAATTTAATTAATTAACCTTTAATTAATTAATTAAATTTCGCCATAACAACGTTTTGCCCGCAGACAATTTCTGAACACACCTGTCATCAAATCTCATCAAACAAACAACCCATAATCACCAGAATAAAGTAACGAGCATAATGAAATTTCCAATTATCCATTTTGACAAGCCTAAGGTCAATTTAGGCCAAATCGCAATACGAAAAACGAATAAATTCATAACTTATTCGTTACTAACCCGATTGACGATCCGAAAGAAGATTCGGAATCACAACGACGCAGGCTACGCTCGGACACCATCAAATTCACCGGAATTTGAGCGACGGAACCTCCATAGTATCATATATGCTCGACCAGGCCTTCTCTTGCTCGGAAATGTAGAAACTCGGTACCACAATGAAGAGAATGAAGAGAGGAAGCCAAAAACTCAAACGGATTTGAAATCGGATTAGAAACGGAGAGTAGATCTGAGTTTGAAGGTTGAGAGAAATCAGAGCTTTTACGAGGAAACGGGAAAGGAAATGAATTAATAAACGATATATCTGCTATTTATAGCGAAGACGATAATTATCCTTTAGCGGATGATAGCATGAATTATAGTCTATATTTTGGGGTTTGTTTGGACGTTTTATCTTTCATAATCTGCATGTTCGTATGTACAATATGTGATTTTACTACCATTTCATCTACCTTTGCAAGAATCGAGGTCTACACCTAGTTTCGTTGTAATTGCAGGTAATATGGTACGTTTTGCATCAAAAATGAGCAAAAGGAGTCATGAGTCATTTGGAGCTACATCTAGGGAGCATAGCCATGGATTAAAGATTTACTTTGGAGCAGATTCAAGAGATTTCACATTCTGTCGTGACTCACCTCGGTTGACCATTGATTCACCTCGACCGAGGTGATCCAGAGACGCCGACTCGACCGAGGCGAACACCTAGGACGCGGCGAGAATATTTTATTCTTGGAATAGATCTTTTAAATTTGGAAAGTGATCTTATATTTTTGGGCTTGGCTCCTGGAAGGAAGGAGATATGCAGAATCATATATTTTACCTATATTTATGGGATAATATCTTCTTAAGATTTATTATCTTTGGAGGTTTATTTTCCTATAAAAAGGGTTGGATTTCCACAAATTCAATATCCTGCATACGATCCGCTATCATCTCGCATACATCACGCTATCACCATACATACGCAGCAGCCGCAACCTACTCCAATTTGGGAGTTTTCGAAGAACCTTTTTGAAGGTTGAAGGAAGATTGAAGATCATAGCTTTTATAGCTTTTTGAAGGGTTTTGTAAGATTGTCTTCAATTCCCTCAATTGTTGTCTTGTCTTTTTGGATTATTATCCAAGGAACGCTTTGTTGTGATATTTGATTCATTTATTGAAGTCTTTTCATTAAATTCTTCTTTGTTCAAATATTCACTTTCTTCCCATATATTTTAATACTTTCATTATGATGATGAGTGGCTAATTTCCTTGTGTGATTCTAGGGTGATTGGCTGAAGGTTGTGGGAAAAACAATGATAGAATAATCTTAGATTCCAGTAGGATCCTGAAAGTTCGAGTCTTTAACCTTAACCCTAAGCATCTCGTTCGGTTGATGAACATCTCGGCCGGGGTGGAATTCTTCTGACCGAGGTGACTTATCCGATTCTAAAACAGAAAGTTAAGTGTTAGAGTTTGCTAAATCCTATTCTTATTATACCTTCCTGGTTCAATGCAAGCTTAGGATGAGACTTACCCGGTAATTCCTTAGTTTGTGTACCTAAGATCATAAGTGTAGGTAATAAAGGTTTATCCTTTATTGGGGTTTGAGTGTGCTTCCATCCCATCTTTGTGAGTTAGCCTGAGACTTACCCGGTAAAGGTTGATTCTATTCCCTTAGATGGTGTGTTAGTTTGAGGTTATAGTTCTTTATCTTGATTCCTTGAGACTTACCCGGTAATAGGAGTTACGGTTTAGGATTAGTGTGTAGTGAGACTTACCCGGTGATCTACTCCACTTTAGTAACACCTTCCCCACGCAAAAATCTCAGCTTTGTCCGCTTATCTATAGATCTTGAGTTGGAACCACAACTAGACGCTTTAATCCCTAGAATTGCATGTTTGCTTTATTGACTTCTTATTCATCTTTGATTGTGTTAAATTGCTCTTGTGGTTAGCATTGACATTAGCATACCGTATTGACTCTGTTTCACCGAGTCCCTGTGATCGACCCCTGGAATTTTCTTGCTTTTACTACGATTGACCCGTACACTGCGGGTTCGCATCCTTGTTTTAAGCTTAAGTCTAGGGTTATAAATTTAAAGCTTGCACACACCGTTTGGAGCGAACAAGTTTTTGGCGCCGTTGCCGGGGACTTGGTCTAGACCGAGCCGGTACGGTTTGCTCTTGGGGCGCTTGCCCCTGTTGCTACTAACTACTCTTTCTATGAGTTTTGTAGTTTTCAGGATTTCCGATGACTACATTTGATCCAGCCTGGATAGCAAGGCAAAGTGCTAGGGCGGACCATTATGAATACTTGGAGGAGAAGTACTCCTTCTATTGGTTCAACAATGAATGGGAAAGAGAAGAGGCCATTCAGCATGAACTTTCGATATGGGATGAGAAGAACGTTCCTAAAAACATTTATGAGCAACCTTTTGAAGACTCTCTCGAATCAAGATTGGAGAAGTTGATGAAGAAGGTGGAGGAGCTCAAGGAAAGCACCCTATCCTATGCTAAGCCGAAAGAGGAGCATAAGGAAGTGTTGCACGTTCCAAGCATTCCTCTTGTTGAACCGGAAGTTTCTCCTGAAGCTTTTGTGGAAGCGGAGGATATGGAAGATCTCGATCCAACTGCCGAGACCTCGGCCGAGGTGTCAGAGATCTCGACCGAGATGGAAGAAGAATTTGTAGAACTGCAAGATGCAGCAAACCCTGACCAAATTACTGAGACTGTGGTCAAGGTGGAGGAAAGGAATGCACCGGAAAGTTGGAGGTCTCTTCCGAAAGAACCTCCTAAAATCAAGATGAAGTCTTCCTTGAAATTGTTGGAAGAAGAAGCTCCTTGGATTATAAGGAGTGGAGTTAGCAAGCACTTCACCGTTAAGGCAATGAAGTGTCTTTTGTTCAAGTATGGGGTCCCTCGCATGCTAAGGACCTTGTACCATCCCCAAGCTATAGAAGGGGAAGCTACTAGGATTCTCGAGAAGCTGTTTTCTCGATCAAGGAAAGGATGGGATGAAAGACTGAGTTATGTCCCATGGACAAAGAGGAAGACCGGTAGGATTCCGGTGAGAACCAAATCGTACAAGCTTGTACGTAGGAAATCCTACCATTTGCCGGTGAAATTAGGAACCGGAACCTTTTTGGAAGAATTTTATGATGGATGTGATGAGCACTCCATGGTGTTCAAGGTACATTGAGTAATTCTATGGAGAAGGGTCCAGCTAGCGACCTTAAACCAAGCGCTTCTTGGGAGGCAACCCAAGGTATTGCTTTCTTCTCCCTCTTCTAGTTTAGTTTAGATAGTTGCTTTGTTTTTGTTTTCCTCTAGACAACAACCAGGTATTCCAAAAGGAAGGATCACAGTTCAAGAGCTACACTGGAAGAACAAAATTTCGAGAAGTTGAGGAGACGAGCTTTACTGAGATACATCTCGGGTACTGTCAGAACACCTCGACCGAGATGTGCTTCGCCAACCGAGATGGTCTTATCTAGGAGCTGTTTCTTACTTCTTCATGCAGTTTAGCTATGTTCGGTGAGTATCCTGTCCTTAGAATTATTTTGACCCACTGGGACAGTGTGTCCCAAGTATGGGGTGTTTATTGATGTATTATTTGACACTTTTGATGTATGACTGTATTGACCGGATACTTATATTTATGCTTCACTTTTGCATCTATGTGTTTATCTGAGACTACATGCATACTTACAGGTTATTTGATTGAGAAAAACGTCGAAACTGAAAGAAAACTGGTTTTAAAAAAAAAATTTGGACCTCGACCGAGTCAGTCTTGGCCGAACGAGGTGTTTCACCTCGGTTGACCTAAGAACACCTCGACCGAGGTGGTTTAACTGAAAGTTTTTGAAACGATTCTTGTGCATTCTTATGTGGATATGATCTCAGTGAAGATCTTGTTTACTGACTGGTTTTAATGACTTTATGTGTTTGAAAGGTTTTATAATATGTTTAAGTTGCTAAATGCTTTGTTTGAAATTATTGGCATGTTTAATACTTTGTTTTTATCCAAATTATGTTGAATTTGAAGGTTGACACCACAAGATAAGTTCTCTCACTTTCTTCCTGGAAAGACCAAGGCAATTCATTCTTCTCTCTTCTTCTTCTTGATCATGCTTAGCCCCTCATATACATTTTGCCTCCCTTTACCTATCCGGGAATTTGGAAGCAAGCGAAGCGGTGAAAGCAAGTGAAGTTAAAGTTGAGAAGTTGGCTGGAAGTGAAAGTGTTAGAAAGTAATAATAGGTTTGGGAAAGTCAATCATGAAGATGAGTAACTCGGCACCATTCACATAGCCGGGTGTTTGTGTCTTGCCAAAGTCGGATTGAGCGATATTCCTAACGGGTCATGGTATGTGCATCAAGGGTTTGATGCATCTCAAGAAATTGATGATTGCTGATTTCCTAGGCTTCGGTTATTGTGCACCTCTGTCCATGCATCCCAAAAAGTAAAGTAAAAAGAAAAAAAGTGGAATAAACAAAGCTTATTGGTGGAAGATGTTGCAAGTCAAAGTGAAAGTGAAGTTCATCCTTTTCCCGGATTCTAGCACCACATTACCTTACATACATCCCTACCCTACACGTTTCTTGACCTTTTCTTTTGGGAAGCCCTTGAGACCTTGAGCTTGTTGATTGACTTAGCGGTTTAAACTGGATTATACATGATTAATTTTGATAATTATGATTTATTATGCATTCTATGATTTTATGCAAAGATGAACAACTTTCTTATATTTCTAAAATGTTTTGAGCATATTGAGTTTTTAATTCCAGGAAGTATTCTCTTAGGGTGATCTATGATAGTTGCACACCATAAAATGTTTTTGAAAGACTTTTTCATTGATTTTCTTGACTTATAATCCATTCTATCTTGTCTTTTATATGAGGAACTTGCTTGGGGACAAGCAAGGACTAAGTATGGGGTATTTTGATAGCATGAATTATAGTCTAGTTTTTGGGGTTTGTTTGGACGTTTTATCTTTCATAATCTGCATGTTTGTATGTACATTATGTGATTTTACTACCATTTCATCTACCTTTGCGAGAATCGAGGTCTACACCTAGTTTCGTTGTAATTGCAGGTAATATGGTACGTTTTGCATCAAAAAGGAGCAAAAGGAGTCATGAGTCATTTGGAGCTACATCCAGGGAGCATAGCCATGGATTAAAGATTTACTTTGGAGCAGATTCAAGAGATTTCACATTCTGTCGTGACTCACCTCGGTTGACCATTGATTCACCTCGACCGAGGTGATCCAGAGACGCCGACTCGACCGAGGCGAACACCTAGGACGCGGCGAGAATATTTTATTCTTGGAAGAGATCTTTTAAATTTGGAAAGTGATCTTATATTTTTGGGCTTGGCTTCTGGAAGGAAGGAGATATGCAGAATATATATTTTACCTATATTTATGGGATAATATCTTCTTAAGATTTATTATCTTTGGAGGTTTATTTTTCCTATAAAAAGGGTTAGATTTCCACAATTCCGACATCACGCTATACCGTCGATCAAGGTTTACACACGCAGCACGCAGCAGCCGCAACCTACTCCAATTTGGGAGTTTTCGAAGAACCTTTTTGAAGGTTGAAGGAAGATTGAAGATCATAGCTTTTATAGCTTTTTGAAGGGTTTTGTAAGATTGTCTTCAATTCCCTCATTGATTGTCTTGTCTTTTTGGATTATTATCCAAGGAACGCTTTCGTTGTGATATTTGATTCAGTTATTGAAGTCTTTTCATTAAATTCTTCTTTGTTCAAATATTCACCTTCTTCCCATATATTTTAATACTTTCATTATGATGATGAGTGGCTAATTTCCTTGTGTGATTCTAGGGTGATTGGCTGAAGGTTGTGGGAAAAACAATGATAGAATAATCTTAGATTCCAGTAGGATCCTGAAAGTTCGAGTCTTTAACCTTAACCCTAAGCATCTCGTTCGGTTGATGAACATCTCGGCCGGGGTGGAATTCTTCTGACCGAGGTGACTTATCCGACTCTAAAACAGAAAGTTAAGTGTTAGAGTTTGCTAAATCCTATTCTTATTATACCTTCCTGGTTCAATGCAAGCTTAGGATGAGACTTACCCGGTAATTCCTTAGTTTGTGTACCTAAGATCATAAGTGTAGGTAATAAAGGTTTATCCTTTATTGGGGTTTGAGTGTGCTTCCATCCCATCTTTGTGAGTTAGCCTGAGACTTACCCGGTAAAGGTTGATTCTATTCCCTTAGATGGTGTGTTAGTTTGAGGTTATAGTTCTTTATCTTGATTCCTTGAGACTTACCCGGTAATAGGAGTTACGGTTTAGGATTAGTGTGTAGTGAGACTTACCCGGTGATCTACTCCACTTTAGTAACACCTTCCCCACGCAAAAATCTCAGCTTTGTCCGCTTATCTATAGATCTTGAGTTGGAACCACAACTAGACGCTTTAATCCCTAGAATTGCATGTTTGCTTTATTGACTTCTTATTCATCTTTGATTGTGTTAAATTGCTCTTGTGGTTAGCATTGACATTAGCATACCGTATTGACTCTGTTTCACCGAGTCCCTGTGATCGACCCCTGGAATTTTCTTGCTTTTACTACGATTGACCCGTACACTGCGGGTTCGCATCCTTGTTTTAAGCTTAAGTCTAGGGTTATAAATTTAAAGCTTGCACACACCGTTTGGAGCGAACAAGTTTTTGGCGCCGTTGCCGGGGACTTGGTCTAGACCGAGCCGGTACGGTTTGCTCTTGGGGCGCTTGCCCCGTTTCATCTAACCACTCTACTTGAGTGACGATTTTTGCAGGTTCTTTCTTAGGTATATGCGAAGAACCCGCGCTGGGAAGGAAGTCGTTCCTTACGATCCCGAACCAGAAAAGACATACAAGCGACGCTTAAGAGAAGCGAAGATGGCCCAACAAGACGATCACGATCTTGCGGCCCAATTGAGAGAGACGCAGGAGCTGCTACGTCTCAGTAAAGAAGAACTAAGGCAAGAGAAAGAAGAAAATCGTGCCAAGACTGCAGCAATCGAAGCTGAGATTGCAGGCATACGAGATCAGATCCTACTTCGACCGAGGGGAGATCCTCCTGTTGATCCTCGACCGATGCAGAATCCAGTAGTTGATCCTCGACCGATGCAGATTCCAGTCCGAGATGTTCTTCTTGCAGGAATCCCACAAACCCTAGGTCAAAGGATGGACCCTAATCAACAGCTGAGGCGTCCAGGGGTGAACCTAGGAGATCCAGCGGATCATGACTACGAACTTCGACCGCAAGTTCTATCCATGATTCACCAATGTCAATTCGGAGGGCTAGAGAAGGAGTCGCCGCATCAACATCTTCAAAACTACGAGATCTTGATGGAAACCTTGCGACCTTCCAGAATCGAAAACAACAATTACAAGCTAAGACCTTTTTACTTTTCTTTAAAAGATAGAGCTCTTACTTGGTATCAATCTCTTCCTCCAGGAAAAATTAGCACATGGGAGGAGATGACTACGGAATTCTTAACCAAATTCTTTCCCCCCTCAAAGACTGCTGAAATGAGAGGGAAGATCAATGCTTTCATCATGAAGGACAAGGAAAGCTTGTCCAAATCTTGGGAGCGGTTCAAGGATATCCTTTTGGATTGCCCACATCATGGGATTCCAAAGATCGAGTTGTTGGAGATCTACTTCAAAGGGCTGGACGGAAGCACCCAGTTCAATCTCCAACTACTCTCCGCCGGTACCTTCATGGACATGGCGATTGACGAGGCTTGGGACTTCATTGAGAAGCAAGCCTTGCACATGGAGAAGTATACCCACCAAGGAGCTGAAGGTGGAGTAAAAAGAGTCAACTTTCAAGAGACTCAACCCAACAACACTCAACTCACATCATTGAAGAATGACGTGAAGCAATTGAAGGAGCTCTTGATGGCTCAAACTAAAAAGGAAGAGCAAGGGCAAAGGAACAACAACAACAATAACGGGTACCGTAACAACAACAACGGACCTTGAAACAACAACTACAACAACAACAATAGAGGATCCAATAGCAACAACTGGAGGGCGAATAATCAAAACCACGGTAACAATTATTCAAACTCCAACTCTAATGATTCCTCTAATCCTTTCCTCTCTCCCCCCTCTTCTTCTTCTACTCCATTGAAAAGCTAAGGGCAAGGATCGAGTTCGTCTCAACCGGAAAAGAAAGACGCAGTTCTGGAGGCAATCTTGATCAAGCTTAGCGCTATGGAGAATTCTATGACTTCATTTTCGAGGGCCCAAAAGTCCCTTGAACAACAACTTGCTAATAGGGCGAATGAAGCGCCAAGAGATCCAGGGAAGCTTCCAGCAAAGACGGAAACTAACCCTAAGGGCCAGTGCATGGCCATAACGACGAGGAGTGGACTCAAAACTACAGATCCAGTACCTCGCTCGACGCAGACCACCTCGGTCCAGATCCAGTCGAAGAACACCTCGACCGAGATACCAACCGAGGCGGAGCAACAGAAAGTAGGAGGAACGACAGAAACTTATGTTCCACCTCCTGCATATAAGCCACCACTTCCATTCCCTCAATCCAGAGCCAGAGCACATCTAGACAAGCACTTCGGTAAGTTTCTTGACTTGATGAATAAGCTACATATTAATATTCCTTTCCTTGATGCTATTTTAGGTATGCCCGCCTATGGGAAGTTCTTAAAAGAAATCTTATCAAGGAAGAGGAAGCTGGAGGATGTTGGTGAAGTTAGGATGACGTCTAAGTCTTCGGAGTTAATCAAAATCATGAAGGAAAAGATGCCACCTAAATTGAGAGATCCCGGCTCATTTTGCATTCCCATTCAAGTTGGGGATGTCACTTGTGAAGCCCTTTGTGATCTAGGAGCCAGCGTGAGCATCATCCCGCTGGAGCTATGCACTAAGATCGGCCTTGGAGAGCCCAAGCCGGTCAAGATTCGACTTTACATGGCGGATCGCTCCATTACCCATCCCGTGGGCATTTTGGAAGACGTTCCGGTCAAGTTAGGTAACTTCTATCTACCTATAGATTTTGTCGTACTTGACATTCCCGCAGATTATCCTGTTCCTATTATTCTCGGGAGGCCATTTCTAGCAACTTCAGGTTGCAACGTGGATTGCAAGAACACCAAGTTGAAATTCAACGTTGGTGGCGATGAGGTGGAGTTCGCACTACTTGCGGCCATGAAAGGGGAGCAACTAACTGATGATATCTTCAACGTCTACGATGAAGAAGAATCAAGAGAATTGGTGAGCTCTATCCTTATTAACGACCCACTCGAAAGAGTTATTAGCTTCAGTTTAATGGAGGAAGGTATAGATGCTTCTTGTGATGCAGATATACGGAGCTTGAAGGCACTGGAAGAGGATCCAGGAGCTAAAACTGAGAAGCTAGTCCAGGAGACGAAGATCTCCAGTCTCGGTTCCAGTAGCAGTACCTCGACCGAGGCACTTTCTGGACAGAGCGAGGCGACTGAAGAACACCTCGGTCAACGCCTATGCGCATCGACCGAGGTCGACAGCGAGACGATGTCAACTGAGATTGCTGAGAATAACAATTTTCTTAATCCCTTCTCTGACATTCACCCACTGTTGGCGGACCATTCCCTCCACCGACTTTCTGATAATAAAGGTCCTTGGTATGCTGATATTGTGAATTATCTTGTTTGCCAGGAAACACCGCCCGGATTGACGTACTCTCAAAAGAAGAGATTCTTCAAGGAAGTACGACATTACTACTGGGATGAGCCGCTGCTGTTCAAGCGCGGACCGGATGGGATGCTTCGAAGGTGCATTCCGGAGGATGAAGTTCATAGCGTCATAAAGCATTGTCATTCACTTCCTTGTGAGGGGCATGCTAGCACCGATAAAACATGCGCTAAGGTATTGCGTTCCGGTTTCTTTTGGCCTACATTATTTAAGGACGTGCAATCTTTTGTTGTTTCTTGTGATGCATGCCAAAGAACAGGGAACTTATCAAGGAGGAACGAGATGCCACTTAATAACATCCAAGAAGTGGAAATCTTTGATGTATGGGGGATTGACTTCATGGGACCTTTCCCATCCTCCGGAGGAAACCTCTACATTCTCCTTGCAGTTGATTACGTCTCTAGATGGGTTGAAGCCATTGCTTCTCCCACTAACGACGCCAAGGTGGTTGTGAAGTTCTTGAATAGAACTATCTTTCCACGATTTGGAACTCCACGCATCATCATTAGCGATGGAGGAACGCATTTCATCAACCGGAAGTTTAAAGCACTTCTATCGAAGTATGGGGTAACCCACAAGGTATCAACCGCTTATCACCCTCAAACTAGTGGACAGGTCGAGATCTCGAATAGAGAAATCAAAGCAATTTTGGAGAAAACCGTCTCTAGAACGAGGAAGGATTGGTCCATGAAATTGGACGATGCTCTTTGGGCATACAGGACCGCATTCAAGACTCCCATAGGTACCACCCCTTATAATTTGGTATATGGGAAGTCTTGCCATCTGCCCGTTGAATTGGAGCACAAAGCGTATTGGGCTATCAAATGGTTGAACTTTGACATCAAGGAGGCTGGTGAGAAGCGACTATTGGAACTTAACGAGCTGGAGGAGCTGCGTTTGAACGCTTATGAGAATGCCAAAATCTACAAGGAAAGGACGAAGAGATGGCATGACAAGCGTATCGTTCCAAAGGAGCTTAACGAAGGAGACTTAGTTCTACTCTTCAACTCCCGCCTCCGCCTTTTTCCAGGTAAGTTGAAATCTAGATGGACCGGACCTTATGTTGTGAAACATGTTTTCCCTCATGGTGCAGTTGAGATATGGGGCGAAACCAGCGGAAGCTTCAAGGTCAACGGTCATAGACTTAAGAAGTACCAACCGGAAACACCGGTTGAGGAGGTTGCACCGATATACCTCCTTTGAGACGCATCATGGTCCAGCTAGCGACCTTAAATCAAGCGCTTCTTGGGAGGCAACCCAGGGTATTGCTTTCTTTTCCCGTTTTCTAGTCTAGTTTAGATAGCTTTTGTTTTTTGCTTTGCTTTGCTTTGTTTTTGGCGTTCTGGACAGACAACAGGGAATATCTAGGAAGGAGCACAACTGGAAGGACAGAAGTTCGAGATTCTGAGAAGACAGAAGCACCTCGGTTATTGTCAGAGCACCTCGATCGAGTTGATTCTTGAGCAACCGAGGCGACTAGGGTTTCTGCAGAACCACCTCGGTCCATACCACCTCGGTCCAGTCGAGACCATCTCGACCGAGGTGACAGCAGATCCAGTAACAGTATAAAAGGGAAAGAAAAATTACTTTTCACATTTTTTACCCACCTCGACCGCGGCGACAGATCCACTTCGCTCTCTCTCAAATCTTACTCGTTTTCGACATTTTCTGCTTCCAAACCGAGATTGAAGGGTAGAGGAGTCGATTGCAACAACAAATCTGCAGAAAGATCGAGCGATTCGGCCGGAACGAGGTAAAAACGATCGAAACCCTAACTCGCTCGTTTACTTCGATTTGGGCTTTGGTTGCCCTTGAATCTGTTGAGGAAAAGCTTAAGTACCCCATAGGAAGCATCGGTAGTGATTTTTGGGGGAAAAGAACTGGATTTTTGAGAGTTGAAATCGCGACTGTCTTCGCCTCGGTCCAGTCGATCTGCACCTCGGTCGAGGTGATTCTTGGAGTTTGTCAGTCGACCGAGGTAGTCTGACAGTGTTGATCGAAGATGAGTTCTGACAGAGTGTTAGCCCTTAGAGATAGATCCTCTCCTTCCCCTTCTTCTTCCTCATCCCGTCCTTACCGCCCGGTTATCCACGAGAGATGCCGGGTAGACTATGAGCGGATAGCTAGCCGTCCAGTTATCGCACCACGATTTCTGGACGTGTCAGCTTTTGATTGCCTAGGGTTAGATGCTGACCTTAGGAGGATGATTGCTACTGTCGGGCTGGATCAGTTTACTGAGATCCGAGCCCCAGCCTACTTAGAGCCGACACTCGAGTTTGTTAGCTCCTTCTCCTACCTCCCCACAGACCGGTCTGTGAAGTACCGGTTGATGAACCGGAACTTCATAGTTCCTTTAGAGATATGGAGAGAGATTTTTGGCTTTCCTGACCCCACTGCTGTAGACTTCCCCTCCCGATCCGTAGCTAGGGAGTTCTGGGGGCAGATCGCCCATATTACTGAGCACGCAGACAGATGGCGCCCTGGAGATTCCAGGGAGAGGGTCATCTTTCATCCGGCCTTCAGACTAGCCCACAGGATTTTCAGCGAGGCGCTTCTGGCGCGTACTGAGACGCCCCAGAAGGTCCGACAGGGGGAGCTCTTTAGCCTTTACTGCATGGTTACAGGAGGTTTCCCAGACTTTGGCTTGCTCTTGGCAGAGGATCTGCACAAGATCAAGGCCAAGGCGAAGGGAGACATTTGCTGCGGAGGTCTGGTCACCCACATCGCTACCTACCACGGGATGGACCTCAGCGTTTGCACGATGGCAGCGGCTCCGAAGCCGCTGGGATTACAGGAGATGATCACACGGAGGATTCTAGTTCCCCGTGGTTTGACCACTCCATACATCGCCATGCCTTGGGAGCGGACTGCACCTCAGGGGATCCGCTGGTCTGCGTAGTTCACAGTCTTTGATCCGCATTACTGGCAGACAGCTTGGGATACGCTGATAGAGGATCACAGAGAGGCAGCAGCTGCCCCTGCTGAGGCTGAGGAGGACGACGACGATGATGAGGATACAGTAGATGAGAGAGGAGGTGGCGTCCCGATGGACACAGGGACGAATACAGCTGGGATGAGCGCGCCACCTATTATTGATTTGGATGATGACGAGGAGGACACTGAGCCGGCGCCAACTGAGACTTCTCCGGTCAGACCTGCTAGACGCAGGAGGCGGGGAGTGAGGGATAGAGCTGCACACCGACGGATCGATGACCTGACGGATCAGGTTATCGACTCATATGCTGCACTTTCGCTGGATATCCGCGAGATGCAGGAGCGGCAGCATCATCAGCACATGATGGCTCAGCTACAGTTTGAGCGTATCATGGGCCATCCCTATGATCCGACTCAGTACCCCTACATACCACCACCACCACCGGATCGAGACTACTGAGGAGCTGCAGGATTTTATTATTATATCTTTTTTATGCAGTTCGGCTTTTATCCGGTGAGTTCTCTTGTTTAGACTTTTATTATACCCACTGGGACAGTGTGTCTCAAGTATGGGGTGTTTGTTATTTGACTATGTGGCTACCTTTGATGTATTTGATACCTTTGATGTATTTTATTTATCGGATATTTTCGTATTCATGCTTCATTTGCCTTTATATGATTATCTGATATTACATGCATACCTACAGGTTAATTGATTGAGAAAAACGTCGAAACCGAAAAAAAAAAAATGGTTTTAAAAAAAAAATTTTTAGACCTCGACCGGGGAGATTCTGGCGAAACGAGGCATTTCACCTCGGTTGAACCAAGAACATCTCGACCGAGGTGGCGTAACAGAAAGTTTTCGAAAACGATTTTGTGTTACTTATCTGGATATGATCTCAGTGAAGATTTTGTTTACTTACTGATTTTAAATTCTTTGTGTGTTTGAAAGGTTTTATAATATGTTTAAGTTGCTAAATGCTTTGTTTGAAATTATTGGCATGTTTAATACTTTGTTTTTATCCAAATTATGTTGAATTTGAAGGTTGACACCGCAGGTTAAGTTCTCTCACTTTCTTCTTGGAAAGACCAAGACAATTCATTTTCTTCTTCTTCTTCTTCTTGATCATGCTTAGCCCCTCATATACATTTGCCTCCCTTTACCTATCCGGGAATTTGGAAGCAAGCGAAGTGGTGAAAGCAAGTTAAAGTTGAAGAGTGGGCTGGAAGTGAAGTGTTAGAAAGCAATAATAGGTTTGGGGAAGTCAATCTTGATGATGAGTAACTCGGCACCATTCACATAGCCGGGTGTTTGTGTCTTGCCAAAGTCGGATTGAGCGATATTCCTAACGGATCATGGTATGTGCATCAAGGGTTTGATGCATCTCGAGAAATTGATGATTGCAGATTTCCTAGGCTTCGGTTATTGTGCACCTCTGTCCATGCATCCCAAAAAGTAAAGTAAAAGAAAAGAAAAAGTGAGAGATAAGCAAAGCTTATTGGTGGAAGATGTTGCAAGTCAAAGTGAAGTGAAGTTCATCCTTTTCCCGGATTCTGGCACCACATTACCTTACATACATCCCTACCCTACACGTTTCTTGACCTTTTCTTTTGGGAAGCCCTTGAGACCTTGAGCTTGTTGATTGACTTAGCGGTTTAAACTGGATTATACATGATTAATTTTGATAATTATGATTTATTATGCATTCTATGATTTTATGCAAAGATGAACAACTTTCTTATATTTATAAAATGTTTTGATCATATTGAGTTTTTAATTCCAGGAAGTACTCTCTTAGAGTGATCTATGATAGTTGCACACCATAAAATATTTTTGAAAGACTTTTTCATTGATTTTCTTGACTTATAATCCATTCTATCTTGTCTTCTATATGAGGAACTTGCTTGGGGACAAGCAAGGGCTAAGTATGGGGTATTTTGATAGCATGAATTATAGTCTATATTTTGGGGTTTGTTTGGACGTTTTATCTTTCATAATCTGCATGTTCGTATGTACAATATGTGATTTTACTACCATTTCATCTACCTTTGCAAGAATCGAGGTCTACACCTAGTTTCGTTGTAATTGCAGGTAATATGGTACGTTTTGCATCAAAAAGGAGCAAAAGGAGTCATGAGTCATTTGGAGCTACATCCAAGGAGCATAGCCATGGATTAAAGATTTACTTTGGAGCAGATTCAAGAGATTTCACATTCTGTCGTGACTCACCTCGGTTGACCATTGATTCACCTCGACCGAGGTGATCCAGAGACGCCGACTCGACCGAGGCGAACACCTAGGACGCGGTGAGAATATTTTATTCTTGGAAGAGATCTTTTAAATTTGGAAAGTGATCTTATATTTTTGGGCTTGGCTCCTGGAAGGAAGGAGATATGCAGAATCATATATTTTACCTATATTTATGGGATAATATCTTCTTAAGATTTATTATCTTTGGAGGTTTATTTTCCTATAAAAAGGGTTGGATTTCCACAAATTCAATATCCTGCATACGATCCGCTATCATCTCGCATACAGCACGCTATCACCCTACATACGCAGCAGCCGCAGCCTACTCCAATTTGGGAGTTTTCGAAGAACCTTTTTGAAGGTTGAAGGAAGATTGAAGATCATAGCTTTTATAGCTTTTTGAAGGGTTTTGTAAGATTGTCTTCAATTCCCTCAATTGTTGTCTTGTCTTTTTGGATTATTATCCAAGGAACGCTTTGTTGTGATATTTGATTCATTTATTGAAGTCTTTTCATTAAATTCTTCTTGGTTCAAATATTCACTTTCTTCCCATATATTTTAATACTTTCATTATGATGATGAGTGGCTAATTTCCTTGTGTGATTCTAGGGTGATTGGCTGAAGGTTGTGGGAAAAACAATGATAGAATAATCTTAGATTCCAGTAGGATCCTGAAAGTTCGAGTCTTTAACCTTAACCCTAAGCATCTCGTTCGGTTGATGAACATCTCGGCCGGGGTGGAATTCTTCTGACCGAGGTGACTTATCCGATTCTAAAACAGAAAGTTAAGTGTTAGAGTTTGCTAAATCCTATTCTTATTATACCTTCCTGGTTCAATGCAAGCTTAGGATGAGACTTACCCGGTAATTCCTTAGTTTGTGTACCTAAGATCATAAGTGTAGGTAATAAAGGTTTATCCTTTATTGGGGTTTGAGTGTGCTTCCATCCCATCTTTGTGAGTTAGCCTGAGACTTACCCGGTAAAGGTTGATTCTATTCCCTTAGATGGTGTGTTAGTTTGAGGTTATAGTTCTTTATCTTGATTCCTTGAGACTTACCCGGTAATAGGAGTTACGGTTTAGGATTAGTGTGTAGTGAGACTTACCCGGTGATCTACTCCACTTTAGTAACACCTTCCCCACGCAAAAATCTCAGCTTTGTCCGTTATCTATAGATCTTGAGTTGGAACCACAACTAGACGCTTTAATCCCTAGAATTGCATGTTTGCTTTATTGACTTCTTATTCATCTTTGATTGTGTTAAATTGCTCTTGTGGTTAGCATTGACATTAGCATACCGTATTGACTCCGTTTCACCGAGTCCCTGTGATCGACCCCTGGAATTTTCTTGCTTTTACTACGATTGACCCGTACACTGCGGGTTCGCATCCTTGTTTTAAGCTTAAGTCTAGGGTTATAAATTTAAAGCTTGCACACACCGTTTGGAGCGAACAGCGGAGTCGATGATTATTCTTTAGCGGAATCGATAATTATCCTTTCACCGATCCGAAAAAGCGGTTCAAGACCCCTTCTCCAAACTTCTCGAAATTGGAGTAATAAATCTGAAATATTGTATGGATAATTATTCCGCAATTGTCTCGAAAAACGTGTATTCCTAAGCCATCTTTCTTAGCCGCTAAGAAACGAAATAGCGACTCTTTTGGCCGTTTTGCCTTTCCATGTTTTTTTATATCTAGGACATGTCCGATGTCCTGATCATTTTTCTCAACTGCATTTTTGTTAATTGAAGCTTCCAAATGCTCCAAATAACACCGGGTTGTAATATCATCTAGGAGCAAGTTACCTCGAGAGGTATCTCGTGTTAAAACGGATTTAATTCCTTAAAATTCTCGATTAGGTCATCTTCGATTTTTGACTGTTACAAGGTTCGTCTTTCGTTTTTGTCTCTGTTAGCATAATCATTTAAATATTTTCATTTTTACATGTCAGATTCAAATTTGTCCAAAAGTTCTTTTTCTTCATACCCCTACAATTCCAGAATGCGATCTTCATTTACGAAAAGATTTTTGTATTTGGGTGTTTAATTCCCCTATTCCGAACGACAATTCCGGTTTGTAATTTGTTACATCATTACAATAAAAAGTCTTCAGGTCATCGTTTTTACTTGCACTTGGTTTACGTCTTGTTAATCTGCACATATTGCCCTCGTATTGCTTACTCTCGTTTTCGTTGGACCATCTTGAGTGTCCCCATATTTACATTATAATGCATAGTCAAATCAAAATTTTTCTTCATTGTAGTGATAGAACAGATTATGTCCCTTTTCATACGATACATTGAACGCCTATTGGTATTATCATAGTGTTCCCTTGATGGAAGATCAGGATCGTTGTTAAACACACTTGTGTTCTGTGCTACCTCATTGTTGTTTTTATTGATTCCTGGGATGTAAATCAAGTAACAGACCATGACCATTCTTGCCTGAGTCATCAAGTGATTACATAGACTAATCAACCCGCTGATATTTTCAACTCCCACAACCCTTACATCAATATAAGCGTTATGGAACAGATAATTACAATGGGCTTTCCTTACATATGAATTCCATAGGATACAACAGATCGTAAAGTCCAAAATTGAGGTACTATCAACTTTTTCCAGCTCCATGATGAACAATGTCATTGGTTGCTTGTTACTGACTTTCTTCACCTTTGTCTTTGAGAATGTCTGTTCCTCATACACCCTGTTGTTATCATGTTTGTACCCATCACTCTTATTTTTATCTCCTGCAATCCATACACATTGTCAACATAGGTAATTTTCCATTCCTGAAATGATGTTTAATAAGGAATAGATGTACTAAGTGGATTCCGCATCTAGTATACTACTCAATGTTTTTATTCTTTCATCTCCAGCATTATTCAAAGTAAGTATAGTTAGTCTATTTCTTGGCCAATATCTGCCTTCAGATTGTAGTTCTCTCTATTGACTAACATACTACCTGTTGGCATGTAACTTACCATAGTACATAACGCCTACCTCAACATTGACACATCTGTGTGGTGTTTGTTTCCCCAAAAACAGAAAGGGGCCAATCTGGCTTTTACGGCCTCCTCCATCTCCTTCTTGATTATCTATTTTCCTTGAACATGAGATCAAACAATTCACATATATCACAGTAAATGAAAGTTGTTCAGTATTCACATTATTTTCGCATCTAGACATAGTAGTATTCGACACTACATGATGATTCCTATTCATGTTTGTACAAGCCTTCTTCTTATTAGGTCTAATATTTCTAACTATCAAACTCCACTTGGTCATAATCACCACGCATTGTAGCCAACAATAAAACAAGCAGAGAAAGTACACAACAATTTCAATAACCACAATATGAAAAAGATCATGGTTCTCCATTCCTGCATAACATTGTAGATACAATATTCCAAGAATTTTAGATGGATAGTACAGTGCACGTCTCACCAAAGAGTGATTCTTCATTCCACAATGCTTATTCAATACCTTGATTCGTTGATCTTTAGTTATGTTACTCGACTTTGTCCAATAGCAGAATGTAAACTCAGATATGAAAATGGTAGTCATAGTTGCAGTAGTCATGCGAGAAACAAGCATAAAGACGAATAAGGTTATTTTGGAGGGGGTTTTAGTGTTACCGCTTTTGTGAGGAGATCGAGATTTTGCAAGGACCTTTATCGAGGTCAGATTTTCCTTGGGTTTGGAAGATTTTGACAAACTACTAGCCGGCGGAGAAGAGTAGAGTGGATCTGCTCCGATTTGAACCAGGAGAGCCCAATCTGGTATCCTCCATTGCTGCTCCTGCTCCTGCTCCCCATGTCTATTTCGCTTCCTCTTTTGTTTTTGTTGGAACCCTATAGCCAGATTACTTTTTACAACCCAGAACCCTCGAGACTAGATGACCTTCGAATTTACAAGGTAGTTTCAGTCGCGACTTCTTTCTCCTTCTCTTCAAGTTCTGTTTCAACATTTTGGAAAACAACACATGCCAAAGTGGTCTTTCTTCTTCTTCTTCTTCTTCTGTAACCAATCTTTTACATCCGAAGATTATCATCGGGATTTCTGAGTTGTTCAAATGCACTTTGGATCGAAGTTCTTTTGAGGGTTGAGGTTTTCTGGGTTGTAGGTGGGTGAAGAGAAGAGGGCGCGTATACGGCGCGTTCCCTATCTTGTTTTTTAGGGTTTTTTGATAGATGCATATTCTTGTCCTGCATATTTATATTCGTCATCTTTTATCTATTTAATATTTTAGATATTTAAATATTTAAAGGGATATTCTTATGGATATTTCCCTTTAAGAGGAAGATTTGACTTGAAATCATTCATAGAATATTCCAATCAAATTCCTTAAATTAAGGCTAGCATCTCTCAATTGTGTCTTAAGGATTTCCATCTTTGCCACCACCCTCCACTATATAATGAATGGTTGGCCTCATTGAAAAAGCATGTCTAATTTTAATCCAAGTCTATTGAGGAGTATTTCCTCATCCTTGGTTATTAGGCATCACATTTTCCTCTCTTTTAAAGTTTTTTCTTTTAATCTTTGATCCAAGTCTCCAACTCGAGGATCCTTCAAGGATCAATAATTCGCTCCACTTCAAGGATTGTTCGATCTCTCTAGATCGAATCAATCATACACTTCCGCAATATCATCTCTCAAGCTTCCGCAAACTCTTTTTCTACATCAAATCCATCCGCACATAACAAAACAGTGTAGTTGAAGTTCAAGCTCGATCTAGATCCGGAGTTTGTCCTTGAACGCATTCAAAGACGCATCAAATTGGTATCAGAGCTCGGGATCGAGGTTAAATTTCTTTACTCCAATTTATCTTTCATCATTGTTCTTTTATGAAAGCGACGAGTCGTTTGATGAGGACGAGGAGTGGTTGCCTCCTTCATATCCACCAAGGCCCAAACAAACCATCGATGGGCGCCGACGGTACCTCCACAATCGACGTTGTGCCTATCATGAAGATGAGGAGTGGTTGCCTCCCCCATACCCACCAAATCACAAACAAGGGCCCCAAAGGCCTCCTCTTGACCAACGGCGGGACTATCATGATGATTCATATGTTTCTCCCCGACATAGAGTTTACTCGAAAGATGACTATGGTGTGCCCGAAACAACGCATGTTGCCCCAAAAAATCGTTTGGCCGATGTGATGAAAGAAATAGTTATTCTAAGGTGTGAACTAAATGAGTTGAAGGAACAAGTGTGGGCTTTGACGGCGTCCTTACAACACCATGTCCATGTTTCACCGGTACTTCTAACTCAAGTGGACAATGCGATATATGATGAGTCTTTTAAAGAGGATAATGATGAAACCGTCATCAACTAAGTTGAAGCCCTCTTCGACATAATTATAGCCGTTACTGACAAAGATGAAGATGTCAACCCCGACACTGACACCATAATGTTGATGGACAAAAAATTTGAGCCGCCCATTCCGAGGTTTGTCTTTGTTATGTCAAATTACTTACCACCCGGCTTGCTCTCTCATCCTTCTAAAATGCCATCAGTGTTCACCATTAAGGGCATTGACGGCATGGTGGACAAACTCACTAGCGATACCATCTACATGTACGACAAGGTTGAGCCGCCCAATCTAAAGTTTGTCATTAATATGTCCGTATTTTTACCACCCATGAAAGTCTTTGTCCACAAGTTCAAAGAGTATCCATACCTCCGAAGGATGATTGAGACTACCAACGGAAGACTTGTTCCGCATATTTATTTCCGCCATCTTTTATCTATTTAATGTTTTAGATATTTAAATAATTAAAGGGATATTCTTGTGGATATTTCCCTTTAAAAGGAAGATTTGACTTTGAATCATTCATAGAATATTCCAATCAAATCCCTTAAATTAAGGCTAGCATATTTCAATTGTGTCTTAAGGATTTCTATCTTTGCCACCACCCTTCACTATATAATGGATGGTTGGCCTCATTGTAAAAGCATGTCTAATTTAATCCAAGTCTATTGAGGAGCATTTCCTCATCCTTGGTTATTGGGCATCACATCTTCATCTCTTTTAAAGTTCTTGCTTTGGATATTTGATCCAAGTCTTCAACTCGAGGATCCTTCAAGGATCACTAGTTCGCTCCACTTCAAGGATTGTTCGATCTCTCTAGATCGAATCAATCATACGCTTCCGCAACATCATCTCTCAAGCTTCCGCAAACTCGTTTTCTACATCAAATCTATCCGCACATAAAAAAAACGGAGTAGTTGAAGTTCAAGCTCGATCTAGATCCTGAGTTTGTCCTTGAACGCATCCAAAGACGCATCAAAACCTGAGTTGGAGCAATATCTTGATGAGAAGAATCATGATGTTAGAAAGGAGTTTGATATTTTGGAGTTTTGAAAATGTAATTATAATACTCTTCCATCCCTTTCTTCTTTGGCCCAAGATATTCTATTTATCTCTATCTCAAGTGTTCCATCTGATTATGCTTTTAGCTTGGAGAAAAATTATAACATATTCGAGAAGCTCTCTTGTTGTTGATATTATCGAAGCAATTTCGTGTTATAAAGATTGGTTGCGTGTTAGTACCTTCGTCGAAGGTAATTGATCTTTTTTTGTTATGTTGTATATATGATTAAGAATTTGTAATAGTAGTTTCATATTGATTAAATGTCTTTGTTTTGATGTTTTCAAGGTCAATCCAAGATCCTTCAAATAGGTGAAAGAGTGGAGGAGGTGACGAGGATGATGAGGCATGCATTACCGAGAAAAAATGATCTTTGTTGGTTGATGTTTTGTATTGAATATTTAATTTCAGGTTGTATTTGGATGAAAGTTTGGACAATATTTGTATTTTGATGATCATTTGACTCTATGTAATGTTTGAACAACTTTGATAATTCAACTTGTATTTGGATCAACATGAATGCATGTTTTATGGATCATTTGAATGTAGTTAGTTGGTATATATATAATGCCGATTTTGAATGCAGATTTTGAAATATCTTCATTTGAATGCAAATTTTGAACAAGTTGAATGAAGTTTGAATGCAGGTTTTGATTATTAAGCCGGTTGAATGTAGTTTTAATGCATATTTTGATTTTTGAACAGACTGAATGCAAGTTAAAAGTGAATCCGGGTACCGGCGGGTAGCCCGACCCAACTTGGCAGACGGGTACGAACATGACCTAAAGCCCGGGACCGGACTTAGCCCGAATCCGGACAAAAAATTAGAAAAAGTTCAGTCCGGATCTAGCCTGAACCCGAATATTATCAACTCTAATTGAGATTGAGCCCTCTATTTTGGTTTGAGATCACATACAAGTAGATTTATGTTAGGTATAATAGAGCACAATTACATTAGTTATTCATTATACTTTTCTTTCTTAGATAATGTCATATACCACTTGGGAAAAAATGGGTATATGAACTACTCCAACACATAAACTTGTAGGTATAAACATGCGTATCAATATCACAATCTATTTGCCAACCGCCAATGTTTAGACATCTTACTCTGAATAAATTCAAAAAGGAAAATACAAGAGAAGAGACAAAAAAAATCGCTAAATACACGACACCTAATTTAATAGTGCATAGATGACAGTGACACGTAATGATACTACGCATTAAGGTCAAACTTTTTCTTTGTAAATTTGATACTTTTTTCATTTTTTTCCCAACGCCACTCGCAATGAGATTGTGCGATCATTTTTTTGGGCGTGTTATAAGCACAATTAAATTTACTTGGTACCGAATATGAACGCTTTACGTTGGCGTTCAACATGGACGCTGACAGATGGCGCTGACACCCATTTTTTATTTTTATTTGAGCGCCGACGCAAGCTTGCGTCGGCGCCCAAATCATTTTTTATTTATTTTTTTTTGCCCCCTTTCTAATGTAATTTGAGAGCTAACGCCATGCTCCGGCGCTCAAAACTAATTTTCCCATTTTTTGACTATTTTTTTTAAAGATTTGAGCGCCGTGGCAAAGCGCCGGCACTCAAATCGCTTCTTCTTTCCCCCCCTTTTTTTCTGGTTGAACGTCATCGGAATCCGTTTGTTTTTTTACGTTAATAAAACAAATCTAGTGTGTTACTATGTTTAGCTTTTTCGTTTTTTTCCCTTCGAATTGTAAACCTGGCATGCAGTTTCTCTACACGTCATTTATCCGTTTCTTCCGCTATTTATTATTTAATTTAGGCTGAATTGGCACTTAGGGCCTTTTACACTATAGAGTTGAAATTTAGGACCCTACCAATTACAAATTGATAAATAGGGCTCCTACTTTACTAGACTAATTCATAAATAAGACAAAAAGTTGACAAAAGTGATGACTAATGAGTGATGGTTGATGTGAGTGTTGACTGTGACCTTTTGATTGACATTTAGAGGAAATTTGGGGCCAAAAAAACGCAGCCCTCTACCCAGAAAAAATCCGCTTACCCAAAAATCCGCTTACCCAAAAATCCGTTTACCCAATTAATGCCACAATCATACCCAAAAATAAATTTCTCAAAGTACAAAAACATACTCGAAAACAACATACCCAATAAATCAAATATCAAAATAAAACAATATCCATAAATTGGATAATATTTTATATTTATACCCAATTTAAACATCACTTAATACAAAATCCATACCCAATTTAAATTTGTCATACCTAAAATTTTCAAAACTCGATATTGTACACAAACATCAATATCAAATGACATTTGGTCATTACCCAAAAATTCGCTTGACATTTGATCATTATAACACATTTTGGGTAACCATAAAACATACTCACGACATCACTTTAAATATACTTAATAATAAGAAATATACTACAAAGCCAATACACGTATAAAAGCATACCCAAGTTGAATTTTTCATAACCAAAATTTACACAAATCGATATTGTACACAAACATCAATACCAAATGACATTTGGTCCTTGTAACACAGTTTGTATAACCATAAAACATACCCAAAAATATCACTTTAAGCATACTCAACAATAAGAAACATACCACAAAAACAATAAACATATACCCAATAATGAGAAAAATACTATAATTCATATTTGGGTAACGAAAACAATGTCACCCAAAAAAATTAAACATTTATGGACTTGGAAATTTCATCAAACTAGCTACATTAACCAAAAATTAAAGATAAACATGTAAAAAAGATACTTAAACCAAAAGTAAACATCTAATCACCATCATTTCAACTAAAGAAATTATTGCCCTATTTTCTAGTTTTCATACCTACTTTTTCTTTCTTTTATATAGAGGCTTAGTTTACAAAAGATAATTTTAAGGGGTCCTATTTCCCTAATTAATTCTTTAATTTATCCGTTTCTTCCGCTATTTATTATTTAATTGATAAGGTATGACTTAATTATATTTTAAACGAACTTGATTTGAGCAAAGGTTAACAATGAGATTTTGTAATCAATTTAGATAAACGGTTTCAGGTCTTTACCGAGAGATTTGGCAATCAATTTAGAGCTTTATTGCAGAATTTTGTGATGAATTAGAAAAATAATCTTTATTATTGTTTCGGTTTATAACAGAGGGTTACCGGAAGCAGCAAAAAAGACATTGAGGAAACTTTTTTTCCTGTCGTTTTTTCCTAAACCTTTCGTGAGAGTATTGTTCTGAACATCCGGATGGATTTCAATCGAAAATTTCAAGCTTTGGATTGTTAGGCAAGCATTCGGAAGTGCTGTGGAGCCTGGAGTTAGGGCAAAATCGCTTATAAGGAGTGGTCCTTTTTATACCACGCCACAACTTCCATGTTTTCTACAGACTCAAAATAGATTTTCAACAGCCCAATATTGCAATTCTGGTTACTGATCTAACAAAGGTTTTCCTGTTTTTGGCCTCAAACAAAAAGCAAGTAAAGAAGACAGTGTATCATTCTTGTGAGTTTTGAAACGACACCTGGATCGAATTGTCTATGTTCTTGAATCTGCTCAAACCCTAGCTCTCTTGCTACTGCAAACAGGGCACTTGTAATGCTTGATATGCTCCGCCTTTGCAGGGGTAATTTTGACACACTTGCCATGGAACCACTTCTCGCAAATGTCGCAACAAATCCAAAATTCGTCAGCCCCATAGTTGTCACCACATGCTCCACATAACGCTGCACCTTGTTCGTCATCTTCCTCATCTTCTTCATCACTCTCCTCTTGCTTTGGAGCAGCAGTCTTAACTCCTTTGTTGTGATGATGCTCAGGTTGTCGGGGCTGCATAACACAGAAAGCATGATTTGCTGAGAAACGGAAAGAAAATTTTCAAGGTAGAGTGTATAGGAACTACTGTAAAAGAACGAAAGCATGACAAGTATTTGCTACCTTTGAGCTAGATTTATTTCTACTGTTGTGGTTGCTTGACTGGTCATTTGATTGCTTACCATTTCCCGTCAAAATTTCAAATATTGTTGGCAGTTCATTAATCAACTGAAACAATCTCTTCCTGTGTAATTCCAAAGCAAAACAGAGAAACTTAGAATAAAAAGTACACAATGAAGGCAAGAAATGAAAATATCTTCTAAAATCTGTGCCTAGACTTCCTCAAATGCTAGACTTGAGGCAAATAGTCCACCAGAATAAAATTTTTTCTTTTTTCCGTTTGAGAGACATTCGTAAGCAATTCACTGATCCAGCAGAATTGGGAAAGAATTAAGTTTATGTGGGTTTATCTGGGATGCCAAGCTCCTTGCTGGCACAGCAAACCTACAGCACAAATACCTCACATTGTTTGGTACAAGAGCTCCATGCCTCGGCTGATGCTAGATTTTCTGTAACGTATGCTTACAAAGAGGGTAGTTTTATTGGCCAAATGTGAAAGCTTCGCTTAGCACACCATTCACCAACAAAGCAATGTGTTGTGAGGCAATCTCTTTCAGCATAGATGTTGCATCCAATGCTCTCATATGAGGTCAAAAGTATCAAAAACAAGCCATCCCCTTCAACATTCAATGTAATAATCACAGGCTGAGGCATAAACCGTGACAAGGAGCTGGTATAACCCACTGCTAGTTTCAATGGAGATAACCCCTTTTATTTCTTATAAATATAAAAATGTAATTGAAAATAAACATACATAAGCACATGTCATATACATGAAGTTGTGAACTATACACCCCATACAGCAGAATTTACCTTACTTCTCAGAGTATACATTAAGTATGTCCAAGAAGAAAGATGAGAAGCATCAAGACAATAATTGGAGTAAACTATTCCAGTAACTTCATCCCTAAAGAATGGCCGTATAGCATGACTATCCTACCACAAAAACTGCAAGAGAAGAAATATGTGAAAACTTGATGCAAAAGGTACCATCTCCATGTGAAACTAACATACATTTTCAGAGACTTTCTTCTCTTCCATCTTTGAGTTTCATGACATAGTAGAGTTGCTACAAAAATATTTTCTCTTATTCTATCTCTTATTTTTACAAAAATAATTACTTAAACTTAAGTCAGTTTTTTTTTATAAATATATACATAAAAAAACATATCTAATTTAAGTATTCAACTCCTTCATGGCTATTGTGACTACTTATTGTGGTTTCTATTGGCAGCTTTAGCTATAACCTCAGCCTTATTTATTGGTCTGAGCAAGATGCGACTTACTTGAAATGCACATTAATGACATTCATAAGAAAGGTAATGAAAACAATTTCAACCTTACAAAAGCCACATCAGATCAGCAGCATAACCTTTAGTATCAAGTTCAACTTGCATCCAAAACGAGTCAAGTTCAATGAGATTAATTTGTACCTTTCATTCAACCCGAAACCAAAGCGAGCACCAAAGTAGAATGCAACAGCAAGTAACCATGAATCACTGTGAACTGCTACCAACAATAACCAATCCTTTTCTTGCATCCCGTCTCTAGCAAAGTTGATACCTAAAGCTGGTTCCGGAAGCTCAGGTGGCACCTCTTCCACAGGTAGATTAACTTCCCAAGTCTCAGTTGGAAGACCATACAAGCACAAGTTATCCTTCTCTGTGACACAAGCAAGGTAGCAATTAGATCACAGTCTTCCATCTAAATTCTCCCATAATAGCAATCACAGTGTCGACCTGAAATAACTAATGTGATGAAGCCAAAGATATCTCTCAAAAACTTATTACACACAGTCTTCCATCTAAACCATCTCAGCATTGAGAGATCATTTGGTTCAACGTTGGAAGTCCATCATCCCAAGCTGTACTTAATAGGAACTGGAAAAATGTGTTTGGCTAAAATACATTTCTCGTGAATTAAATTAGCATGTCTCAACATGTGATGAATAAGTAAGATTCGGAGTAAAAAAATGGTGGTTATAAGCATCTAACAAAAACAAACCAAATACATGTATCTAAAGGCTACTTTCTCGGATTGTCTATTCCACACGAAGTTAACAACCAAACAAGCCCTGAGATGGACTCAAATACTGATCTAAACAAATCGGTTGCTAAAGGCTGTTCAAACTGGAAGAATTCTGCCTTCAAGATCATAGATGACATTCATATTTCTTGACGACAGTGATTGACAGTCCTAAAGTCAACACACTCCTTCACATATTACATAGTCAAATTATCCACATATAATACGAACAAGCTCAGGAAAATAAAAACTAACCGGGATCGCACTGTTGATAGAACTTCTCCACATCTGCAAGGCAGAACCAACAAGAAAGAAAACCGAATAAACAAACACGAAAACAGTATAATTCAAGATTTTCAACAAGCAATATGCGCGACGAATTAACATTAGCAAAATAACTAAAAAAAAGAGACCAGAAGTGAGAGCTTTAATCAAGCCAGCTCGTCTTCCTTTAAAATCGATGAACACTTCCTCCACTGTTCTTGGTGTATTAAGAGACAATCCTTCCATTGCCTTCTCTATCGATATCTCCAAAGCTCGATTAATGCTTAAAGAGCTTCAAAGTCTCGGGTGTGAATATAAGTTCGAATTACTTGCAAGAAACAACTAGAATAAGGGAAATTAAGAAGCAGAAGTGAGAAATTAGAGTTCGCATGAATCGATGAACGCGGTAATTGAGAAGGAGATGAGATCGTGATAGTTGAATCGGAACTAGGGTTTTGTAGATGGGGGTACCCCTCTCCCAATCCCAACCTGCCTCATCCACCTCTGCTACTTCGGTACTTAGAGTAATGTTGGGGTAGATTTAAAAACAATACGAGCCAAAATAAATCCCACGATTCTCCCATTTCCCATCGCTTTGTCATACGGTGAATAATTCGGCCAACATTCAGACTGAATAATTCGTTAAATTCTTCTTCTTTTTTTTAAAAAATAATTTATTTTTAATAAACAATTTTAAGATAATATTTATAAAAAAATCTCTTTTAGACAACAATAAAACTAGTATCTTCAATGAATAAAGTTTACTACTATTTACATTTGTGAACATTCAATCCGTATATTTTTAGTTAATTACCGGTTTACTTAATTCATAAATTTATGAGCATTTAATCCATTTATTTCGACAATGCAAAATTGTAAATGTAGTTAAGAGTTTTATGACGACGATGACGAAGTAAGAAGGTGATTCCAACTAATCAATCGCATACATACACGGTAATTATTATATTGACTACATAGTCTATTTATCATAAACACACACCAGCAAATACGTGCCTGTAAATTTGTACATTGCACTCTGCAAGATTAAAATGTGTAGTGGATCTTTAGAGTCTTCATCTAGGAGGAATGGAAGGGAAATATCCGCTGATAAGGTCACTGCCGGGGTCATCGAATGATACGGAAATATCCCTCCTTGTAGGGGCTGATGATGAAGCCGAATCCCTCGTTTGGTTGTTGGATGAAGATTCCGGCGTTGATCTAGTGTCAGTTTCTGGTATCATCAATGTTATGGTTTCAAGTTCTCGGACGACCTCAGACATAGTTGGCCTTCCAACACCGTTGGCGAGACAGCATCTGAGAGCCAAGGATGCGAATTTTACTACGCACTCGCGAGGATAAGATCCCATCCGCTCATCAACCACAGATAAAATGTCCCCTGACAGATATGAAGCACTAACCTATATTGGGGGAAAAAGACATGAATGGATATGGTAAAAGGATGAGTTTCTGTTAATGCCATGCTTATAAGGTACTTAATGCAACTTAAGGTTACTAACAATGTTTACTGACAAGTGAAAAAAGTACTGCAAATTTTCCTATATAGTAAGGCCTTTTTTGCTGTTTTTGCCTGACCAAAAAGACTAGTTTCTGCAATTTTAAAGAGCCAAGGAGTACCTCGTCGGCTATATTCCTTCCGAATCTAACTGCATGTCTGCCAGTTAGAAGTTCAAGGAACACTACACCGAGGCTATAAACATCACTCTTGTCAGTGTAAATACGATTCAAGAAGTACTCTGGATCAACATATCCCTGCAAGAGATCAATTTGATAATGTTTCTTGTAATCACTTGAGCAACAAAATATATTCAGTAAATAGTAAGCATACCGGAGTTCCTTTAACGTCTGTAGTCATATCAGAAGTATTGACAATCCCCCGAGTGTCTGGAACTGGGGCTAGTCGTGATAGTCCAAAATCTGCAACCTTGGCTGTAAATTTGGAGTCCAACAAGATGTTTGTAGACTTAATATCCCGATGGAATATCACATCATGAGCTTCAGTGTGTAGGTAGAGGATCCCCCGGGCAGATTCAAGTGCTATTCTCAGTCTTGTGGCAAACCTTAGAGGCCGATCAGACCTAGCTGTGATACAGGGAATGCAGGGAAGAAAATTGGATCAATTAAATAAGAAGATTGAAAATAAGAAAATACATAATGGAGCAAAGAAACGCACCAGAAATTTGATCCCTTAACGTTCCATTTTTCATGAAATCATAAACCAACATCTGCAAGATAAAATTTTACCAACATGTCAAAGGATTCAATCATCAGTACAGTGAATGACTTGTCAATGCTGATTGAATGCATGCATCTTCCACTAAATCTAAATATCTAATAGTGCTTTATTAGAGAAATAAAACGTATTCCTTGTAGATCCAGCTTAATGTTGTTGGAGATAATAAGTTCCCACATCTAAAGTGGGAACATTTCGAGCCTAGTATATAAGGTCGGTGCGCTCGTATGCACAAGTTGGATAAAACTGATGTATTGCACGTTGGTAAGTGATGACCAAATATCTAAAACAATAACAAAATTATATTAGAAAATTTTACCACCACTTATGATGAGGGTATGCAAATTTACCTGTTCTCCATTCTCATAACAATACCCAATCAGAGAGACGAGGTACCTATGATGCAACTTTGAAAGTATCTCTACTTCCGAAATGAACTCCGTATCACCCTGTTGTGATTCCTTAGTACGGCGTTTAATGGCCACTAATACACCGTCAGCCAGAGTACCTTTGTACACCTTTCCATATCCTCCTTGTCCTACTTCAGCAGAACTGGAAAAATTGCCTGTAGCAAGAGCCATCTCTTCATAGGTAAACTTTCTCACATCTTTAACAATAGGCATCCTGGATGCTGCAAAACAATATGACGCCAACACAATTTTTATCGTCATCATAAAATGATTAGCTTTGGATCAAGAAAGGACTCCTCAATGAAGAGTTAAAAGGGGGTCTGGATTGCCTTTCCAGCCAATGTTGCATACAACTTCCCCACCGTTTAAACTTGAGATCAGTTAGCATTCAAATTGGGAAATAAAATTAGCACAAGAAAATAGTAACTATAAATACATCTGCTATGTTTATCTATTTGGCAGTTGGTTGAGAAAAGAGCAATATAAGCTAGAGGAAATATCTCCCAGATATTGTTAATCAGATAGTGTATGGAGGAACCACTTTCTGCCCTTTGATTTACCTTCGTTTTTTCTCGGACGCTTCTTTACAATGAAAAGTGAGACGATTGCCAATAATGCAATTACACCAGCTATGGTTCCAATAATTATGCCAGCCAAGGAACCCTTGCTTAAACCAGATGATGGTGACGATGATTGTGAAAATACTGTAAAAGGAAAAAGCGCATATATCATAAGTTTGTACATCTAATGAACTGTGAAAATAACCAGCATCTTTCTGACCATGAAAAATTACGGACATGGTTACATAGGATCACAATCACATCCATATCTTTCCCATCTTCACAGTTTCCTGTGGTATATGTTGTTAATAGTGACATATTGTCAAAATATGGGCACGTTAGCCTTTCCCAAGACATGTACCTTCAAGCAAATCGAGCAAGCTGATCTATCATTTAAGCAAGTCCCACAAAAAGTAATCCATGTGTATGATAAGTGTACATATTAGCATCAGGGATCAAAATCCAATATGAGGCATTAACCATCATTAACAGCTGATATTATACAGTCCAATAATGAAATACCGGAAGTGTTATAGCAATAAGGTGCTTTGATGAAAATAACTTGAGATGAAAGCTGTTCTATAGGATTTTTCAAAAATGAGAGCCGCTAGTTTAGTACTCTTTTTTTATTTTGTATCATCTTTTTAAGGAAGCAGACTGCCTTGACAAAGTGAAAACTTTGCTCTTAAGAGTTGGATGCAACAAGAACTGAGGCTTGAGTTATACAATTGCAATTAAACTATTAAAGTAGCAAGGAAAGAAAAGTTTTGTACATGCCTGACTTGTAAGGGTCCAAAAGAATGAAGTCAAGTAGCTCATACGGTCCAAAAGTTTCATGATCAGGAACCTCCCATCCAGTAAGCATTCTCCAAATTCGCCGAACCTCTGTTGTTTTGAAAAGATTATCCTGGGTCTCGTTATCATAAACAGGAAAAAGCTTCAAATCCATTTTCAACCGAGGACCTTCTTGCCAAACAATGGAGCTAATATTCAGCTGTTCTAAATTCAAACTAAGTTCAGAGGTCAGGTACTCTTCAAAGGCACTCTGAAATGGAAGAAACTCTGAAAATGTAGGACTTTTTAGCCGAAAATGAATGACTAATGGTGCAGCACAATAGCAAGATCCCATAAGAGCTGAAGGGGCATATTCATATGGGCGCGGGCATGCTAAGGAAGGGCAACCAGTTGTATGATTTGTCATATCTTGGGTATTGTTATCTTGAGACCAAGATCCACAATAGAGTCCACTGATGCTATTGTTTGAGCATACAGGATTTCCTTCAAGCCTAGTCATATGGGGATAAATATACGAGATAATCATGATATTGCATCCACAAACAGAACTGAAACTAATTTTTAAGGGTTTGTTTAGCATACAGTTTATGGATCAGTTTTGCATTTATAAACTGCTTATTTCCAGTTTATAAAATACAGTTTTGCAGTTATAAACTATTCATAAATTGTCTGTCAAACAGACCCTAAGTGTTGAAAGTTCAGAGCTGTACAGCAGGGTCACATTTGCAGGTACACTCGAATTGCCAGCAATTTCTGTTAGCTTATTGTTCCGAAAATCCCTGCAACCATTAGAAACATACAAAAAAGTTCAGACAGCAGCCTCCCACATGATGTTAGCAAATAACAACAACAAAGTGCTTTAAAGTATAAAATGAACTATCAACAGTAAAACATCGTTCAATCCAGGTTGCAGGAAAGGACCCACTTAAGAGCATTCAAACATGCAATCAAATAATGTGTTTAAAGTACAAAACAAGCTAAAGTTGTCTTACAGAGTAAGATTTGCAGCAGTAGTAGATCTTGTGCTTTCCCAAAGAGTGGAAGACACGGAACCACTCAATAAATTATCATCAAGTGACCTAAGGCACAGATCAGATTAGTCGATGTGGCAACTATATATGAAGAAAAGTTAATAGTACATATCTAGAAATACACTTGTGCTTACAGTTTCTGACGGCGAGGAAGGCTTGAAAGGTTTTCAGGAATAGTCTCATTAAGATTGTTGTGTGATAAAATGCTGCAAAATAGAACTATATGAGAACACAATTACATGCTAGCCCATCTATGGAAATAAATAAAATCCATAAATAAAATGTTCTTACATAGTAGTCATTTTATCAGCTAGCTTCTCTGTAGGTATAGGTCCACTGAGCTGGTTCAAACTAAGGTCTCTGGAAAATGGAGTGTAAAAGAATACTTGTTATAATTAGGAATCTGGTTTACAAAAGACAAATGATGTACACTTTTAGTGGATTAATCTATCCCAACCAGCACATACCAGCATGGCAGCGTACAGATCAATGATTATGATCACAATATATGACCATAATAACATACACTGAGTTCCTGCTTATACATCTGGTTACATTTTTAGCATACACTTCATTTGATAAATATTTAATAGCAGGACTACGACATCAGTTTAAATTCACTTTTCAAAGTCATTCCAGGAAAAGGTAATTTATAAAAGTACAATACCATTAAACATTTATAGTACCTTATAATTGATGATTGAGTTGTCAGCCATAAACTATATGAAGGACATAGAATCAACATCAAACTGAAATTGATTAAATTAGAGCCACACCAGGATGTCTGATGATTTTAATAGGAATGTGGGGATTGAATTGTGAACAGCACTTTGACATCATAGCATGATATTATGGCTAAACCTCCACCCTCTTTTGCTTCTTCTCCCCCTTTTTTCTTACTTATATATTTCAATCAAGTTCATATGTCATCTCATCAATCCAACAAAGATATTCTGTTTCAACATTTACTTACCAATTGACATAACATATGCAAGATAGAAGAACAAAGAAAGGATACATTACTAACCGCACTAGCACCTTGTATAAAGAGAAATGAAATAAAAAATTGCATGAACACTTGAGGAGGCTAGGACTTACATATAAGATAAGTTGGCTATCCTGCTGAAATCAGGGATTGATCCTTTCAAGCTGCAATTCCTAAGACTCCTGATAAGGATGACATGTAGTTAGATTGAAAAGAAAAAAGAAAAAAAAAAGACCGCACAAAAGCATTATCATTTAAAACATGACTTGCAATTGTCAACTTTATTACACAACTTATTCAAATTAGATTAAAAAATGGTTACTTACAGCTTCATCAACTTAGTCATGTTCCCAAAACTAGCAGGAACCTCACTCCCAGTGAAATTGTTGTTATCTAGTTGACTGCAAAAAGAAAGAATTGAAACAATGTGATAGGAAGAAATTAGTAGATAGCATAAAGAAAATCAGAAATTTTATATACATAGTAGGATTTTTTTATTGTCTCTGGTTGCTAAAATCAATAATCTTCGTCAAAGTATTGGTTCTTACAAGACTCAACATAGAGAAGCAAACCTCCTTACTGGAAAGGTTCAGTTACTGTTCATTAAGCAATAAAAGGTAAATAAGAAAAGCTATAGCAAGTTAGTAACAAACAAGTACTGCATTCGTATTTGCGAAGATTGCCTACAAAGACACTTACTGAAGATAAAACCACAGACAGACATGATAATATGAAAAGACTAATGAAAGGAGTTCGAATTTTATTTAAATTAAGTGTCATCACCATATGTGAATCATCATCTTCCGAGAAGTACACGAAAATGTATATTAAGCTCTTCTCAGGCGGTGAATGAAACAAATTATATCCATTTAAACAGAATGAAGAGAGACATACAGTATCAATAAGTTTGGCAGTTTGGAGAACTCTGCCGGAAGGGATCCCGATAAGTTATTATTGTCAAGAAGGCTGCATTGGTATATAGTCATTATTAGAATGACGAGAACAACCGCACCTAAGTGGCACACATAAATTACTTTCCAATAACTTTCCAAAATTACAAACCATAAAAAGACATGGAGCCAAATAGCAAACTTACAAGTGAATAAGCTTTGGTAACCTAGAGAGTTCAGGAGGAATTTCGCCACTAATAGAATTGTTATTCATATGACTGCAGAAAACAAGAGAAATCATTATGCATACTACAAGAACAAAAGGAACCATTGAGCACCGAAACCAGCAACAAAGATTTCCTTACAAGTGCCTTGTTTCATTCAAATTTGCAAATGATTTAGGTATTGATCCTGATATTTTGTTTTGGTCAATCTGAATTCTGCGTAACTTTGGCAAATAACCAATCTCCTCTGGCAAGGAACCTGTCAGCTGGTTCCCGTTCAAGAGCCTGGAAAACATAGAGGATGCCAAGCAGTTATCAGAATATCACTATAAGGGACTTGAAAAAAGAATATATTGGCAATCGAAAACAAAAGGTGTCAAATGAAGAGTGCAAAGAGAACATTACACACCCGAATTCATTGTAAGGACAGTTATTCAGCAAAATATCCATACACTTGCTAATTACAGAAGATTGTAACATTTTAAGTCGTGACACAACTTTATAGTTTAAATTTACACATCACAAACCAAAATCCATTTCAAAGAGCATTTGTCACCAACTAGAGCCCATGTTAAGTTAACAACATGAACCGAAATTAGGCCAAAGGAGAACTTTTGAGGAAAAGAATTCACACATGTATGAATTACAGAAGCTTGCATCTCAAATTTGTTAAAAAAAAAGAAGGCAGTGGAGTCTTAGAAACTTACAAAAGCTCGAGAGTTGTGAGATTGCCAATCTCTTTCGGTATATTCCCTCCTATGTTGTTCCACATAAAACTCCTTTAACAACATAGACACGTTGAAGGAGATTAGCAATTGAGACGCCACACCACTAAATGAACTTTCAATATGGACAACGTAGAACTGAGCCAAAGTGGCAAAGCCAGCAATATTACAAAATGGTATGTATTCTGATAAGCAAATACTGATCCGGCTTACAATATTCTCAAACGGGAAAAAATGCCAACTTCTGGTGCTAAAGTTCCTGAAAGATTCATTCTCAGCAGTTCCCTACAATAAGAATATGAGATCTACATTATTCCTAAACAAGATATGGTAGCGCACCCATATAGGAATTGACATGTGGATGCAGCTAAGAATCTGAACACTTAAATTCGCTCACAAGTAACAAGAATGGTAATGAATATAACAGTCATGATAGTGCTTGAACGTAGCCAAGTTCAAGCCAGATGTAAATGTCTAAGCCTGCTATCATTGGCTTTGATAATAATCCGCAAAGAAATCTTCTACTTCTGGTCACATTTGAGCAACTTCAAAGATTAACATCTGCTTATTTTGCTGCAATCTTAAAACCATTTCCGTTAAGTTACAAACAATATAACTGCAAAAGGCTTACAATTTCCGGAGGTGTAAATATCCATCTTCAAATGTCTCATTGAAGCAAAAAACACCAGTCCAGTTGGCAGTACATGGATCTCTACTATTCCAGGTGCTCAGGTTCTTCATTGGGTCAATTAAACTTGATTTAACAGCCTGTAGTGCCTTGACTGCAGGTTTCAAACAGACAATCCATTAACAGGCGTCATATAGAACATCTACTAGAAGGCATTCTACTTTACAGCAAAGAAGTCTGATCCTCGTATTTCTGATTCCAATCAAGCAATATTTCAATTAATGCTTGAATAGCGTCATCTAGTAGGAATCCATTTATATTATGCATTTTATGCTTATGAACTAAATCAGACAGTGCAGAGACAGCAAAAAAGTGGTTACTTTACAAGACCGGACCAATTGTTGCTCAACATAGTTTGTTCGGTAGCTTTTAGAATACGAATGACAATACAAAGAGGGAGAAATTTTAATAAGATTTTTAAGAGTTGCACAGAAAAAGAATGAAAGGGGAAGAACATATATAGAAATATAAGATACGGATACAGCTAGTTTTTGGAGTATATCAATGGAGCAGTAAAAGTGTATTAGAACTAGTAGTACATCAGTTATGAAACAGAATATCCATATAATATATCAAACGGCTGATATGAGCTTCTTCTTTTTTTTTTTATGTTGATATCCATATATGATATTAGATACGGATACCAAACAAGACCTTACTTCAGGAGAAACAGTGTCTGGAATAGTTATACTAAAATTGAGCATATGCTACAACAAACAAAAAATGAATCATATATTATCGATCTTGAACACTTTTAAACTACAACTTCGAAGCAATTTGAAAGAAAACACGATCAAATAAACATCGGTCATTTACTCTCGTCGGGATGTGTAATCTGCGCTTGGACATGAGAAGACGAGCAGAGCGCAAATACGAAGAAGAGGAACAAAGCACCATTTCCGGAAGCAAACCACATCCCTATTGGAATCAGAAAACTGGTTTCTGAGAACCAAGAATTTGAAAACGAGAGAAAAAGGCAAGCACTATAAGCGGTAAGAGGAGTTGAAATTCAAACATACCTGATGTATATAGATGATTTCATTATTCGGACTTTTTCTTGTATTTATTTGTTGAGAAATGTCAACCCTACGTAGCCGAACCTGCGGAGAAGTGGAAGAGCTGTGATGAGGTTGAGATGGCGAGTGGGAATGGCGTGGTGAGAAGCAGAGAAGATGGAGGTTGACCTAGTCACCATTTGTGCTCTATTACACGAAACCGCCATTTTTTAATTCTATAAAACATACCCGACAGGTTTTGTAAGAACGACCACCTAATTAATTCTATAATGTACCCTAATTAATGGAGTTTTTTAAGGTAAAACACATAATTATCCATTTCCTGAACAAAATACAAAAATGTTAAATGTATGTATTTTTTTTTTTTTTTGTATAAGGTTAGAAGTAGCTCCCGGTTCGATCGGTTTTGTCGCTCTACGTTCGGGACGGGTATAAGTCGTGGCCCAATTTGGAGATACCCTTTCAATACCAATTTTTTTATAAATGTCTCCAGGAGTATTCGAACTCGAATCTCTAGTCTAAAGTGATAGAATAATATGAATTGTTAAAAATATGCATAGAATTTTATGGTATAATTTATATCATGTTTTCATACATAACTTTTATATGAATTTAGTCATATTTAGATTTACGGTGTTTTTAGTAAGACACAATTTGGATGAATTTGCAAGTATGTATCTTTTTTTTTTAGAAAAAACTATTCAAAATAATATCAACTATCAACATTCAACTCACAATAATAACAACTTCGAAAATTACTAGGAGCGATACAAAAAACCATCAACGTATTTACCAAAAATAATATTCTTATTTTTTCGAAAATAATTCTAACTCCTGCGATGACGTGGAAACCGGAATCTTACATGTCATCAAGAAATAATTATGATGTGCATTTTATTTTTATCAAATTAATGACATATTATATGTTAAAAAATCTAAATTAAGTTTTTTTAAATGATAATTTTGTAACTACTTTTTTATATAAAAATATTTTTGTACAAAATATATTTTTTCAAATATATAAATATTTATAAAAAATTTTTAAAAAATTTGTAAATTTTTTTTTAGTTTTTTTTAGAATTAATTAGGGGAATGGGACTTCTTTCATTTTACTTTTGTAAAATGGACCTCTAGCTAAAATAAAAACAAAGTAGGCCTGAATCTAGTAAAATAGGGCACTGTTGGAACTTGAAAATGAAATGATGGTTCTTCTCCCAGATTTAAATTTGATAAGACGGTACTATTCTCCTTCTTTGCCTCCTCCTTCCTTGCCTCTGAACCACTAGTGACCTTCCTTGCCTCTGAACCACCATCGCCCTCTTCTTCTCCTATTCTGTTACCATCGCCCTCTTCTTCTTCCTCTCCTGACCATCGCCCTCTTTTTCTCCCTCTCCTGAATCGTCGGCCTCTTCTTCTTCCTCCCCTGAAACCGTCGTCGTGTTCTTCTTCCTCCCCTGAAATCGTCGCTCTTCTTCCTCCCCTCTGAACAACATTCGCCCTCTTCTTCCTCCCCTGAAACTGCCTCTCTATCCTTCTTAGACTCTAACGAGTCTCCCTTCTGCTCAGATTTCGGCGCCCTCTTTCAGTCTAGGGTTTACTCATGCCGTCATTGAGGCAGAAGAACGTATGATGGCCGTTGATTCTGGCGAGGCTACAGTTCGTGAGGAGGCTAAAGTGTTCGAGTCTACCATTGATGAGGAATTGGTAAGCCGTACTACCCTTGAGTACCATCAAATGTGTGAGCACTTTGGGTATGTATGAGCACTTTGGGTATGTATGAGCCTTTGGGTATGTAATATGTATGAGCACTTTGGGTATGTATGAGCACTTTGAGTAATGTGTGAGCACTTTGGGTATGTTTCTTGGGTATGAATTGAGTAATTGATTACTCCTGAATGTATTTATTGCGTTTTTTGGGCATTGCTTTGAAATGAGTAATGTGTGAGCATTTTGGGTATGTATGAGCACTTTGAGTAATGTGTGAGCTGGGTATGTTTTCTGAGTAATGTTTTTTGAGTAATGTATGAGCACAGGATTGGAGCCACCAACCACCAAGCTCCTCGGTCGTCTTCTCCCTCGAGAGCCACCAAGCACCATGGTCGCCTCGGTCGTCTTTTCCATCTTACCCAAGTATGTAGGGAAGATATTTTGCAAGATAGGTGGGTAAGCTTGCACTGGGTAAGGTTGTTTTTTTTGGGTAGAAACTTATGTGAGAATGTTAACACATTGTTGGTTAACAAAACTGAGTTGTTATTTTTTGGATATGTTAGGTGTGTCATCTTTTTTGTATGTTGTATTACGATTTATGTTTGATTATCCAAATTTTTGATTTCAATATTGGGATATGTACTTACCATGTTCGATGTACTACACTGACAACCATACAAACAAACCACTTATCCAAACATATCAATATCTTACAAAACACTTACCCAATCATATCAAACGTGAGTATGTAGATTTGTATGTATTTTGGGCAATAACTACGTACATACCCAAAAAATTACTACATTGACAACCATACAAACAATCCACTTACCCAAACATATCAATATCTTACAAAACACTTACACAATCATATCAAACATGAGTATGTGAATTTGTATGCATTTTGGGTAATAACTACGTACATACCCAAAAAAATTACAGGAAACCAATATGGGCCAATAATTCCCTCCAAAAATGTCAATAAAATATGTCATCAATCAACTCAATTTCTGCACAGCAGTCAGTAGTCATCAATTAGCTCCTTTTTAGCCCTTTTTGTACTATGTAAAAACTAGCCTGCAAAATAGGAGCCCATTTTTTTTAACTTAATTTAGGAGGGTCCTATATTCCAACTTTCTTGTGTGGAAGGTCTAATATGTCAATTCAGCCTTTTTTTTATAAAAAAAATTCTTATGAATTTTTTAAAAACTTTTTTTTTGGAAGTTTTTTTTAATTTTTTCTATATTTTTACAAATTTGTATTAAAAATTTAATTTTTTTATATTAAAATTAGTTAAAGTATATACAAATTTAAAAAATTTCCCAATTTTTTTTTCAAAAATTCACAAGAAAAGGATTTATTTTTAAATATATATATATATATATATATATATATATATATATATATATATATATATATTTTACAAATAATTTTCTTTCTTTTTATAAAAAATAGTTTTACAAAAGTTTGTAAGAACTATAAATATATATATATATGGTTAGTTGGTTACAAAAACTTATAATTTAAATATAATAATTAAAAAATAACTTATTTTTATTTTATTTTTATATTTTATATTTTATATTATTAACTTGATTTATAAAACCCGCGTCACACAATTAACCCATTTTTTATGACATGTAAGATTCCGGTTGCCACATCATCGCCAGAGTTAGTATTTTTGGCGGAAAAGTAAGACATATTATTTGTGGTAAATATATTGATAGTTTGTATCGCTCCTAGTAATTTTAAGAATTGATATTATTTTGGGTTGAATGTTGATAGTTGGTATTATTTTGGGTTGTTTTTCCTTCTTTTATAATGTGTACAAAGTATGCACTTTTGTAAATGATGAATCTTTATAAATAATCTTTAAAAAAAAGGAAAAAAAATAAGAGAATAATTAGTTTAGTTAAATGATATTTTTTTCATAAACCTAAGAATAAGAAAAAAATGTAATTTCACATATCCAAATTTCACATCCTCAACTTCAAATACTCAACTTTACACACTCAACTTTCACATACCCGACTTTAAATACCTAAAATTCATGTACTCAACCTTCACATACCCAACTTTCACATACTCAACTTCACGTAATATTCAACTTTCACATACTCAACTTCACATACCCAACTTTCACATACTCAACTTCATCTACCCAAGCTTCACGTACTCAACCTTCACGTACCCAACTTTCACATACTCAACTTCACGTAATACTCAACTTTCACCTACGCAATTTCACGTACCCAACTTCACTCACGTACCCAACTTCACATACCCAATTCACATACCCATCTTTCAGATACCTAACCTCACATACCCAACTTTCACCTATCCAACCTCACGTACCCAATATTCACGCATCCAACTTTCGCATACTCAACTTTTGCATACTCAACTTTCACGTACTCAACTCTACGTACCCAACTTCACTCGCATACATTATTTCATGTACCCAACTTCACATACCCAACTCCAATCACTTATCCAATGATACGCCATTGACTACCATCATCAACCGTATATCCCTCTATCTTGACACTTACCTTAAGACACCTTTCCTTTGCTCCGCCATAGGTTTGTCGACGGTTATATGAGGCTTACTGACGGATGATTGAGACTTACCGACAAAAGAATTTTCCGTATATTTATTTACATCATCTTTTCCAACTTTATTTATTTATTTTTAATAGTTAAAGGGAATATTCTTATGAATATCTCTCTTTAAGAAATACATTGAATGCTTGGGATAATTCTTGAAATATGTCATCAAATTCCTTCTTTAATGTCTATAATATTTGCTTTTAATTTTGCATTTAAGTCTTAGGATTAAGAAAAACCATAAAAATATGTTTGAAAGTTGGTACATTCTCTGTAACTTTTTGGAAGAGTGATGATCTTTGTCGAATTTTAGAAAAATCATCAAATCGGTTTCAAACATTGGTAAGGATTTTATGATTTTTTCATGTGTTGACATAGGAGCTGCAGTTTTGCATCGTGTCGGTATTAGGAAATATTCAGTTGTATGTTTCTCTATCGTTAGGACTCCGTTTGAGGCAAGGCCAAAGACTATAGTTCCATAACGTCGATTAATTTCATTATGGGGAATTTATATTCTTATAGTCATGTTTGGACAAGTTTGTAGATTTTTTCTTTGGGATACAACTTGTTGAGTTTTCAAGATCTTAGGTATAGAAAGCATGATACACAATATCTTAAGTCGAGGTGCTTTGAGTAACTATTATCATACAATGGTTGTTGTATGGTCATATGATTGATTTGAGGTGGTTGAGATTAATTAGGTATTCTTTTGTAATTTGGGTAAAGTTAGGATCTCGTTTGTAAATTATTCAAAAGTCTAGATTAGTTTTGTAAATACTTTACAATTGGTCATTTATGCCTGAAGATTTGAGGGGCATAATTAGAAGTAATTTTTTGAAGTTGAAAACGTTTTGATACATACGTTTTACCCATTGACTAGGTATTGAGTTTTGTTGACCGATGTTGGATCGAGATGTTTCTTGGATTGTGATTCGACTAATCGAGGTAAGTCGCCGAGACTTACTTAGTTGATTTTCCATTGTTTAGCTTGTGCTTTGATAGTGGTGTGTGTTGCGTGAATTGTTAATAGCGGACTTGAGTATGACGATGTTACTTCATTATTGATTAAGATCCAAGTTTATGTATAACGGGACGTGACATCACTGTCCCGCCTTGACACAGGTTTGAGAGGTTCTCTACGACTAGTTCATACACGTATACGGTGAGATGCATATGATCCACTCCTGGTGGTATACGTATCAGAAGCGAGGGTCAGGAAAACCGCTCGTACCACCGATAAGTTGAACATAGTATGAATGACCTAACGAAGATAATAAACGAATATTGTGTGAAAGCATGTTGATTTGTTAATATTCCTTATATGTGATTGTGCTATCTCAGCTATTAACTATGCGTTTTAGGATTGTTAGCTTACAATTTTATACCGCTTTGGTTGATAGATTGCAAGCATGATAAAAAAAAGTTATGGAGTGATCTGGAGCGAGTGGTCAGCCGGGTCTGCGTACGTACTTACATGATTGGGTTGTGATTATTGTTATTATGTTTCATTCCATTCTGACTAGTGTTATATTAGAATGACAACTGTTATTCGATATTGAGGCTAATAATTTCATTGCACGAGTTTAGTTTCGCATGATGAGTATTTTTAGTTTTATAAATTATGTCATGTTACAAGATCTACTTTTATCGTTGTCAACCTATAGGTAGGACCCATTGTGAAGTCCTTGCTCGTATCATTCCGGGTTTGTAAATCTGAGGAATTAAAACCTGCAGTTGCTAACCCCACTACTCGAACCACTTACTACAACCGCCTCTCAAATCCAACCTCCAACACCTCAAACAGACCACCCTCCAAACCATACCTTGGCAAATGTCAATGGTGTGACATCGTTGTCCACCCATTGTCTCAATGCTCAGTCTTTGAAAGACTTCACCCTAACATTCGCCTGCCTCATCGCCAACCAAGATTGCCGCCCAATCAAGCACCCTCCTACCATGTTAACTCCATTGCTCTACTCCCTACACTAAACCCCATTGCATCAAATTGGCTTCTAGACACCGGTGTCACACACCATGTCACCTCTGACCTTCAGAACTTCTCCATGCACTATCCTTATGACGGATCCGACTAGATAGTCATTGGTGATGGCTCGAGTTTACATATAGCCAACATTGGCTCCACCTCTCTCTCTTCCTTCTCTAAACCTCTCATGCTCTCTCATGTTTTACATGTTCCAAAAACGCATCGACATATCATATCCATTCATAAGTTTTGCACTGAAAACAATGCCTCTATTGAATTCTCACCATCCTCTTTCTATGTCAAGGAACTTAAAAACCCAACACCACCTACTGGAAGGGAAAGCCAGGAACGACCTCTATGTAGTGCCTCTTGTATCTCCTCATCGCCTACTTGTGCTCACATCCACCTTGTCTTCACCAATTTGGCATCACAAACTTGGTCATCCATCGACCAAAGTGTTTCACCTACTTCCCACTAAACTAAAACTACCATTGTTCAAAGATATATGTAATTCTTGCCAAATTAATAAGATTCACAAGTTATCTTTTTCCTCTTCCTCTCTTGTTACAACTAGACAAGTCATATGCTCCGATGCTTGGACCTCACCAATTCGTCCTTATGATCTTACATACATTTTGGGATTTTTTTATATCATTTTTTCAAATACATTTGGTTTTTATCATGTTCGAAAATTCTTACATTGATGAGACTAATCACACCTGATCAGTGAAAAATTATTACACCAATAATTTACGAGTGAGTATTACACCAATGGATATAAAAGAAAGTATTTATACATTTCAAAAGTCTTGCTGAACACCATTTCAAACACAAAATACTCACTCTTAACTCTACCAAAGGAGGTGAGTAGTTAAGTCTTCAAACCTACCTTGTTCGTCATGACATCTCTCACCGAACTAGCCCTCATCACACTCCCGAGCACAATGACTATGCATCGAGTATGGTCTTGCCCTGCTCACCCATTCTTCTATGCCTCTTCCCTTTTAGCCTCATGCTCTTGCCACTGCCGCCAACCTCATAAATAGGCTCCCAACACACACCTTAAGCAACCTCACTCCGTTTGAAAAACTTTTCAACCGACCACCATCCTACTTAAACCTTCAATGGATGTTGTCTCTACTTGATGAAATTGAGTTTCCTCACACCAAACCCCCTGTCATCTATTGTGACAATGTCAAAGCTATCAAGCTCTGTGCTAACCCGGTGTTTCATTCTAGAATGAAACACCTTGCTCTTGATTACCACTTCATTCAGGAGAAAGTTCAAACATGCTCCTACGAGTGGCTCATGTTGCTAATGATGGCCAATTTGTCGATGCTTCTACCTCAAGCACGCTTCAGATACTACTCTTCAAGATTGGCCTACTTCCAGACCAGTCCATCTTACAGAGGCATGTTAAGAAAACAATATCATTCTATAATTTCATGTACTATCCATTATTTTGTGTTATCTATTCAATAAACATTATTCAAGCCATCATCCTTACCAAATTTACCTTCTTTTTTTTCCCTTAATTTTACCTTTTTTTTTTGTATGTTTATGAACTTTTGAAAATTTTTCCTCATAATTTTTTCCTTTTTCGTATATATAAACTGAAATATATATATTTTTAATTTACTATCTACCCAAAATCTTATAAATTGTGTTTGTTCTCCTAGCAATTCCAACTCATAAATTGTTATATGCATAGTACATTTAGTGATTGACTTAGAATTAGTCAACCAAGTATTGAAGATGACACCGATCGATAAACCAACCCAACATGGGTATATTATATGTTTGATGGTGTCTTACTCTCGGTTAACGTTGTACATAACACAGTACCGTATGGATGTCGATGATGTCACATAGTTTATAGTATTGTGTTACGTAATTATAAATATAAAATCATAATAATATGTCAGGTCATATTACAAAACTTGCATATAAGACTTGGTAAACATGTTACGTTGCTTTGCTTATGTACATATTCAATCAATGATTTTTAATATTATAATTAATTATCGCTCATGTTTGTGTGTCACACAATTAAACCCAAAGGAATCGAAGAATGGTCAATGACGACGAGAAGATACAAACAATTCAGATCGAGGTGATTTTTAACTATCACAAACATATATATTTTAAATAATTTTTGAATAATTTTAAGGAAGTTATTTAAATAAATAGTTGATTTCGGTATAAAATTAACAGCATATAAAATGTATGCATGTTGATAAACTATGAGCAATTAGTTATTAATAGAGTATCACCTATAAACATTAACTTTTTAAAATATAAACTTAAATTGACGGTTAGATAAAAATAAAATAAAATGATATTTTAATGATTTTTTACTGAACAACATTTTGGTTATTACAATTTTAGTTCAAATTTGTTACGCAAACCGTTAATTTTTTTTTTTTGATTTAGTTCACACGTTTTACACCATCGGTCAATGTTTTAAAATACGTAAAACTGAGACAGGACGGAGGGGCACCATCTATTGTCTACACGCGCGGGTTCTACACAGACAATACATTTTTTATATATAAAATACATTAAATTTGTCACAATATAGAAAGCTTTAATAAGTTAGGGTATTATTTGGTCATTAATTAGGATAATTTATATAAAGTTAGTTTTATTTGGAATATTATTGAAATTCTATATATCTTATTAAAACAGAACCCACTTAGTCCACATGTTACGTGTTAAGGCTAGCTACATCAGCTTTTTTCCAATTTATTTACAATATTTTCCATAAGATATTTACAGATTTATCATAATATTTTTCATAATAAAAAAATTATTAAAACTAATAAACAGTCAGCAAGCCAAATCATCATTAATCTAATAAATTATCATGCCACATCAATTTTACTTAAATATTAATTAAAACAAAAACATAATAAAAACACATCTAGATTTTGTTTTTATAAATTTCAAAAAATAATTTAGGAACATTTTCATTTATAAAAATTAATTTTTAAATTAATTTTATAATTTCAAAATTTATATACACATTTTATTTTTTTAATTCAAAATTTATATATCACCTTGTGCGAGCATTAAACTAATTAGAGTACTATTTTCTCCCCTCTTAGCTCATTCCGTAGGATTGTTTTACCAATACAACAATTTTTTTATTAAACTAATAAAACATGAAATATATTTATCAATATGGCAAATTTCCTGGCATAAAATACTACAACCGCAGGATTAGACCGCTTATTTTTTTAAATTTTATTATAAATTTAGGTTTATAATTAATAATCATTTTGTTTTTATTTTTTTATTATTTAAATGTAGTTATTAAAATTTAAACTGGAAAAATTATGATATCGAGTTTGTTAATATAAGTTAATACAAATATATGGTTCTAAATCGCTTGTTTTTTTCTTTTCTGCTATACATATTACATTGTATTATTACATGCTTACTTACGTTATACATATTATCAAAATTTTTATTTGACAAAATGTTAAAAAGGATAACTAAGTTTAAATTAAATACAATCAACCAATTTATATGCGACAACAAGGGTGAGAGGTGACTTAATGAAATTGCGGTACATGACGATATGATGAGTTAACTTTAGAAATAAATAGATGTGAGATTTAAATGATACGATTATACGATTATGCACCAAGTGTCGATTCACATATTGTTTTAGCATATAGATATAGAATAAATATAAACAGTGGCGGAACCATAAATATTTTTCAACGGGTCAAAATTTTTAGAATTTTTTTTATATATATTTTTTTGAACTAGTGCTCAACATATTATTTATATTAGCTAAATTAATAGAACAAATTTTAATTTAAACTATAATAATTTAGTATAAAAAAAACAACGACAATTTAAAATATAAAAGAAGTCCATGTACATAACTTTATTCACAAATTTAAGAAAAATGTACATATAACTCTTGTGAGTTTTGAAATTATGACCTTTTTATATTCTTATTTACACCGTCTCCTAACCAACTAAGTTAAATTGAACATGTATATTTTCACTTGTTTTATTTGATATGTCGTTTTTTTCAAAGAGCAAACGTTTGTAGTGGGCCACCGTTGCGAATAAAATTAAAATGATGTAATCTTTGTCACATTTGATATACACTTTATCCAAAAATATATAAAAAAGACCTTACCCATCTTACTCTTAAAAGTCTTACTCCTAATATAATATTTGTAGACGAGCTGTACCGTGATTCGTCTAGGAGTGTCTCGATGCATAACCTAATAAATTTGAATGGGTCAATGTGCAACATATAGCACGATAGGTATTAGGCAACGCATAAGGTTGCTAATATGCTATTTACTGCTCAACGACCATAACGGTCCAGGTCGGATCGTAATATTATGGTCTGGACTGTTATGCTTTTACATATTATGGTTCATGGAACGAAAATAATATTCTTTATGTTATGGTTCATGAACCGGACCATAATGACCCGGTCTAATACGTTCTGGACCGTGTTGACTCATTTTTATTTATTTATTTTTAATAAAACTATTATTTTATATGGGTTTGATACGTTCTGGTCGTCCAAGTTCGGGGATGTATTCACTTTCTTTTAATAAAAATGTTGAAAGGGCAAAAAACAGTCCAGGGCGGACCGTAATGTTACGAAGCAGGATCACAATTGATAATGACGGTCCAAGACCGAACCGGACCATAATTTTCGATCCGATTTTCTTGTCCAATTTATATTTGCACATCCCTACCGGCAACGCCACCATGTTACTCTTTCCTATCACATGTTCTCATCATACTTAGCGTTCTCGTTGTAACACCCCAAATTCTCAGAACTCGGGACATTACTGGTTAGGACCTCACAATGGGTCCCGACCTCAGTTTGACAACAATATTACTAGGATCTTGCAACAAGACACAAATAAGAAAAACCAAAATTCATAAAAAAAAGTATTTGTAAAAGGATGAATGCAACAAAGTCTAACAGCCTAACGTACTTAAACAACGGAAAAGACTAACTGTCTTAACAAAAGGGAAAGACAACAAAGCAACGACCCAAAACCCCCACTCTAAAGAGTACGGAGACCCGGCTGACCACTACTTCCGGATCACTCAGCTGCTGTTCTAACCTGCAGTAAATCTAAAAACACAACAAGAGGAACCGTTAGCTAGTTATCTAAATATTAGCAGAATCATAGTAGCACACACACACATATAAAATATAAACACCCAACATGCTTTCAAACAAGTCCGTTTTATTATCTTGAGTTAAGTTACTCTTTCACTCTAATGATACTTATTTTGTGACACGAGGGATTCCCAAACCTCGCCTCCGCCCCGTGTAACCATCAGGAATGGATCCGATGCATCTCACCTTGTACCTGCCTGGTCTGGGTATAGAGAACCTCCCAGTCTCATGTCAGAGCTGGGCAGTGATGTCACGGCCCGTTATACATACACTTGGGCCTTAAACGTAATAATAACAGTCGTCCTAGCAAGTTATTATTATTAAACACGCAAATAGCACACACAACCACTATCACTCAACTAATATCCAGAAACTGGCTAAGTAAGTCGCAAGGACTTACCTGAGTCAAAATACACTCTAACACGTCTCAACCAGTCCGTACTCGTGGTAACTCAAACGCCTGTCAAATAAGGCATGTGTATCAAAATCACATCTCGATGTCCAACCTCATGCGAAGGAATTACGGAAAAAAACTCTCTTACGGTAAAAGACCATTTTACTCTTGGTATCATAAATTCTAGAAGTTTATTCTGGAATTCTCCTCATTTCTTTCATTTCTTGTTTCCCATAATTGAAGTCTCTTGGATAGATACTTATAGATTATAAGGTCAAGCTCGAGACACTCGAAGAAGGACAACATTCCTTCTCTCCGGTTACTAATTATGCTACTACATACATTATACCGTCAAACTTGTTTTTACTCTTTCTCCTCAACTCACTTATCTATATAATTCATAACTCCCAACTCGTACTTATATATTAACCCATTTTCCAGTTCTTACGGAGGAATTTAGTACCGCAGTACAGAAGTTATACAAAATCCTAGATTTTCCTGAAACGAACATTAAAGTCCGATTTGAGTTAATATTCAAGGTTTAGATTAAAAGTTAAGAATTCCGGGAACACTCTCTAATATATCTATACTAATCATAGGGCACAGATCTCTCAAGAAAAACAACCTTAACTCCCATATAATCTCTAAGGTTGTCTAGAAACCACAATTCTATACTTAGTCAATTATTTTTCTTGTTTCAAAAACAGCTCAAGTGCTCAACTTCAGGACTTTATAAAACTAAATCCGTCCGTTAACTTTCTCCCAAATTTTAACACAAACAACTACATATTTCTATCTCCAATATATCAAAATTTCAACGGTGGATGTTCGATATTACGCATTAAAATTGATTCCCAAGTTCGGTACTCATAAGAAATATATATGGATTAAAAGTTTAAAGGTTCTGAGTTCGACTCCTACTGGCTACTGCAGGATACACAATAATGAACCTATCTTCAACAGCTGGTACTCCTGATTAGCAGGGATTGATTCACTCTCAGCCTACGTCTCCAATTCTATCACAAAACTGGAATCCCGACTCTATTCCGACTCCAACAGATTTCAACGGGAGGATGATTTACCGGTCTGCAGCAATGAAGGGACTCGATGCTGCTGAGATTCTCCGGTGCTGATCGGTATTGGCGACGCCGATGGAGGCCAGAAGAAGGCTGCAGTAGCGGACTCCCTGTCATTAGAGGATTTGTGCAGGTTCGGCTGGGAGGTCATTCGATGCTCCTGTTCTGAAGGAAGGCTCGGCTGCGAAAGGTCCTTCGTTCGGAGACGGCGCTGGTCACTGCTGCAGGGCCGAGAGAAGCGGCGCTGGTCACTGCTGCAAGGCCGAGAGAAGCGGCGCTGGCCACTGCTGCAAGGCCGAGAGAAGCGGCGCTGGTTAACGACAACTGAAGCCGAGAAGAAGAGTGACGAGGAGGGAGAAGGCGGCGGCTTACCAGGCTCCGGCGGCGGTTGGACGGTCGACAAGAGCGGCGCAGTGGCGGCTCGTCCGGTGTAATGGTTGCTGTTGCAGTTGTTCGTCCAGACAGAGAAGAAGCAGGAGCGGCAAAAATCGAGAGGTGTAGGATTAGGTTAAAATGTAATTAGGTTAAGTGGAGATTAGGTAATTGAGAGAGAGGGATGGGCCGGCTGGTTACAAGGCCCATTTCCTCTTCATCACATGGGTCGGCCGGCCACTGGGCCAAGAATTGGGCTGCCCAGAACTCAATACATTGAGCTGAAACTAATCTTTGTTATACACCCGGAATAGTTGAAGTACGGAACTAAAATTACGGAATTATTTTTCGGGATTAAATCCGAAATCACGTCTTTTATTCATTAAAATTTTAAGGTACGGAAATATCTCCGGTTACATCTTTTATTATTTTATGTGAACTAAGGTCGCATAAAATAATAAAATTTAAAATTTATTTTAACTATTTCAAGATTAAAGGTTAGCGATCGGAATCCGGTTAAATTCAGTATTAAACGACGTTTAAAATTTCCGGTTATTACATCAGTGCCCTCTTAAAAGAAGTTTCGTCCCGAAACTTAGAATGATTCTCTTAACCACACATTTCCTTTGGTATATTTTAGTGTCCTCGACGTTTTCGTTTTCTACCATGCAACTACTCAACCATCCAAAACAGACAAGTATCACATAAAACAGAATCACTCAATCTAATATAAAAACCTGCAAGGTCAAACAACACAACATCCGAGTACTAACTCGTCGGTTCAGGAATAACCTCTAATCGTGCAAAGAACTCGGGATAATTACGTCTAATACTCTCCTCGGTCTCCCAAGTGGCCTCATCAGCTCCCCGTCTAGACCACGGGATCCTCAACATCGGTATCTCCTTGGATTGTAGACGCCTAGTACTACGCTCTGGCGACTACGGGTACAACTCTATTTATTATTTGGAATGCGATTCACTTATGATCTAGCCCAACTATCAGCTTCTCATAGCTGATGACATGTCCCGGATCCAGCATGTCCACCTTTGTAACACTCCTTCCAGTATGGGTAGGTGTGATGGTCGATAAATAACTTCCCAATCTTCCTTAAGATTTCAACGGTTTTCTATTCTAAACCCTCTTCCATATTTGTTGATAACACTACTGTAAAATAACTATAAAACTTTATTCTTTCCGCTGGGCCCACCTGCTTCTACCTTTCGGAAGATCCCGACTATCAACTCTGAAACAATGATTTAGACATATCCCGGCAATTTCCTGAGTGTCTAATGCTCTTTGTAAGACCATTCACCTAGTCTTGTCCCCATAATATAACTCTGTCGGTCCGTCTCTCCATTAATGAAATATCTCTCGTCCTTGGTCTAGCTTTCTACTTGCGATAACCTACAATTCACACTCCATGTGGAGATTTCTCATATTGATCTATAGTTCCTTTACTTGAGGTCCTAGTTAGGCACAATGACATCTTTCTGAGGGTCTACATGATTTACCCAACTCCCGTCCATACTTCCCTTCGAGTACTAGCAAGATCCTCTTCAAACAGACCCTTACTCTCTTACTCAACCGTAGTCTGTTCTTAACCAACCAGCAAGCAACTTCTAACCCGATTCTCTCCATATCCGTAGATCACCCCAAAAGGTGGTCGTTGCCTATTTGGGAAATCTTCCAAGGAATCGGTAAAGTTATCTCTTAACTTCGCAATCACCAATATCTCTTCTTAACGGTACCTACTCGTCAATATCAACCAACATTTACAGGTCCCCAACTGACGTCGGTCAGTCTATAATTGACTCATCTCAATATCCCGGACCTGCTCTTCTCATACCTCTACTGGCGTTAAATTCTTGGTGAGCATCATCTGCTCGATTAATCCTTTCATGCTTCGCTAATTCGTTTTATATTCCACACTTCCGTTTCCCTAGGCTAACTCTACTTCTCGAGCCCAACTGGGTCATTCCTCTTGACCTAAATAGTCATTCTAAGTCTTCCACGATAGCTGGTAAGTGTCTTTGTAGTTCTGATGAATTTAGTTATCATCCCCTTGCAACTCCCCTTGCATGGACCGTCGGTGTTGATGACTTAAGTCCCGCTACAAGGCTTCGACTCTTAAATACCGGCATTGCGATTTCCTTCCAATTCCTCTACCTTTGAGGAGGTTAAAACCTCTCCACACTTGTAAGGTCTATATTTTGCTTCTACACTCCATTGTAGGTATATCTTCCATGCACCTTAGACCCTCATATCCGGATCGACATTTTATCACCCTTGGTCTCTCAAGCTTGTCTTGTGAATTCCTCTACTAGGTGACTCATCTTATACAATTTTCTTCTCTGCATCGGTCTCTAACCGTCTGTTGATTATTACTACCCATTCTGTGTTGGAACTTCAGTTACTTTGTACTCTTGCATAGATTTCCTAAGGGCATCCTCATCTCAAGAATTTGTTTAAAAATTCAGCACGACCCGAAATTTTTATACGTGAATTTCCTTCTCACTAGTTAAGTTATACGTTTGGTTTACACTAAATCCATCATAGTGTCATCAGTCCGTTAGTATGATTTTTATAAAACATCTAATGGTATCATTTGTATACGACACATCAGATGCATATGATTTTCTCTCAAATCAAATTTTCCGCATCGCATTTATTATGTTTTCCTTATACTCATGTCGCTTTACCTTCTTTAATCTTTACTCCCCGTAAGTTAGTTAAATTCCTTTGAGTTTTCTCGTACACTCTTTACGGATCACGTTGGTTGGTCTTATTACTTTCATCAACTCTTAGGTCATCAGTCCAGGTTGCATTTTCAATGGAGTATTTCCATTTCTCATCAAACTTTTATATATACACTTTTCGGTATTCATCTTATTGGGGTAATACCGGATCCCTATAACAGCCTTTAGTCATTCAACTTTACTCCTTCTCATGTCTTTTCTAGCCAACATGTAGATTCCATTTGCAATCACCTCCCAACTCAACCACACATTTCATCAAGGCTTTAAATCATATTCTCTATGTTTGTTCCGCCTTTGTAATTCCAATTATCCTGTGTTACATCTTAAATCACAAGGGTTTTCCCTGACCATCTAGACAGTCTGACCCTACCTTTTCTCGAAGGAGCACCATCGGTCTTACTTGTGTGGAATGCTAAGACATAGGACATGTTTCCAATCATCTACTTCCTCTTAGCCTTCTAGTTCTTCTTACATGGATCCCTTCATTCTAACTCTGATATGTATCTTTCGTAGTCAGTAGTAAGTAACTACTCCCAACAATTCCCTTTTCACCATTACTATCATCAAGGGTCATTACCGACCGTCAAGAGTTGCTCTTAAGTTTCTTTATTAGAGTTATCATATTGGACTCATTTAACGTTACCATCCAGGCTACTAGTACTTGTATTGATTTAACTTCACCATTTCTGTCGTGCATCTCCGAAAGAAATTCACTAGATGTCGATAAAATTCTTTTATAACCTTGTGGTTATTCTTCTTATCGGTTAACTAACCATCGCTAGTTAACCCGCACAAGTAACTTTTAAGTTGTCCAAGTAGGATGTAGTTGACCTTCTACAACATCATAGACTTTCTTTTCTTCCATCTCTTTTGAGGCTTGATATACTTGGTGAAATATATCTCCTTCAGTCTCTCTGTTTATTCTTCTTTAGCTCCTCCTACAATCTACACTTTTGTAAGATCGTTATACTCTTACGAGTCCAATTATATCATTCTTCTTCCATCAACAGACTTTTCAATCCTTCTAGGGTAGCTTGTAGGTACATCTCCGTGATTCTTTTACCTGAGTTATCGTCTATTTGCGGTTCTCTATTATGAACTTGTAGTGTTGTTAGCTTAAATTCCTTTTGAATGAGAAGTTATTGGGGTCCCTCGAGTTCACCAATACTCTTCTCGCACACTCTTCTTCCTTGGGTGTTACTTGTAATGCTGCCTTTACAGAAGCTGATTATTGTGGTATCACGGTCTATGTCGAAATTCTCATGTTGACTTCCATACTTTGGACTGTCTCGATTATCAATCTGGATTGTGGTGGCAAATAGCTTGTTGAGAGTGATCATATTTCGCCTTGTTTTTGGCATCAACTTTTACTTCCTAGTCTGTCAGCGAGCTTAAATTTTATGTCTCTTTTCTTGATCGCTACTATATCTCCCTTTTGACTTTCATGTCTATGGCAATTTTCGACGTCATCCTCTTTGTTTGTGAAGTCACTTTACACAACTGGGAAAAGCCTCTCAGTTGTCGTTCTCAAATTCCCTAGTTGGCGATCATCCCTTGCTTCTCCGGAACTACTCTCTTGTATATCCTTCATTTGATCCCGTTGAGTTGACTCAGGTTCCGCTTGCCATTTTTGTGGGTATTATCTTGTAGTCTTTCCTCTTCCGTCTTCATGTTCCTCAACGAGTGCAATGGACTGGTCGGATGTTCGCCCAACTTAATGCTCATAAGCTCAGCTTACTTAGGTGTGTCAATTGAATGAGGATCTCATTCTGTTATCTCCATTAAGGGCATAATATAACTATAAATTTCTACTAATCTTCTGCATATACTTCTCTATATCGCATATATTTAAAAACAAGCTAAAAGTCCAACTACAATAAAACCTAAAGTCCATACTAAGCAAACTGAGATCCGCGGTAGTAGTGGTGGTCAGCCGTACTTTTCTATTCCCAACCAGACTATGCATGCATTTAAAAACCAAAATTCTCTTTTTAAAACTCAAAACCCTTTTCGGGTTCTGCTTAAAACTTATTCGGTCTTTCAGAAGATTTCAAGTGCCATTGTTGCCAACCTGGCTCTGATACCATGTTGTAACACCCCAAATTCTCAGAACTCGGGACATTACTGGTTAGGACCTCACAATGGGTCCCGACCTCAGTTTGACAACAATATTACTAGGATCTTGCAACAAGACACAAATAAGAAAAACCGAAATTCATAAAAAAAGTATTTGTAAGGTAATGAATGCAACACAGTCTAGCAGCCTAAAGTACTTAAACAAAAGAAAAGAACAACTGTCTTAACAAAAGGGAAAGACAAACACAACCCCCAACCCCACTCTAAAGAGTACGGAGACCCGGCTGACCACTACTTCCGGATCACTCAGCTGCTGTTCTAACCTGCAGTAAATCTAAAAACACAACAAGAGGAACCGTTAGCTAGTTATCTAAATATTAGCAGAATCATAGTAGCACACACACACATATAAAATATAAACACCCAACATGCTTTCAAACAAGTCCGTTTTATTATCTTGAGTTAAGTTACTCTTTCACTCTAATG
>BSUD01000006.1:34068534-34100179 GCA_033239045.1 Fagopyrum esculentum
GGGGGGCTTGAATGAATGATCAAATCGATGCCAAGAAATGATAATTGTGTGCCCTGACTTACCACAAAGTTGGCAAATGGGGCGATTGTCTTGTCCTCCCGAAAAGTTAGTGTAGCCTCGACCTCCAAAGGATCCACCTTGGCGGTGTCCATCTTGGCGATTGGACCAGTTGGAGTCATTTCCTCCTCCTCCTCCTCCTCCGCCTACTTAGTTGTTGAAAGATTGTCGGCCATCTTGATCACCATGTCCTCCTTTTTTTGTTTTTGTAGCCGCCACGACCCCGTCCCCTGTTGGATGTGTTGTTAGCTTCCGAAGGAGAGCCTAAAATAGAGGTGTTATTGGTTGTTTTTTGAGAGGTGGTGCTGGTTTTGTTACGTAAGATCTGCTCCTCATGATTCAACAAATGAGTAAGAACTTGGTGAGAAAGGGGAAAAGCAAAAAGGGTAGTGAAGGAGGTGACAAATGAGTCATATTCTGATCCAAGGCCAACTAGGAGATAAGTGACAACATCTGTATCACGAAAAACTTTCACAGACGCCTTGATGCTACTAACGAGACCCTGTGCTTTATTGAAGTAAGTCGAGATCAAGTCATCATCTTTCTTTTGGGTTTAAGCCGGGACCGAATAATCCATGCATTGGATGTTGCATCAAAGAGACCATGCACACGAGCCTAGATCTCTGCAGAGGTAGTGCAGTCCAAGACCTGAGCTATGACATTCTCAGTGATGGAAGAAAACAATATGGCCACCACAAGTTGATCCTTGGCTCGCTAGTTTTGTAAGGCCAAATAATCAACATCTTGTGGATGCACATTTGTTCCTTCTGCAAACTCAATGAGTTGGGTAGCAATACGATAAGGTTTCAAAAGGCCCTTCCACATGTAAAAGTTCTTAGCATTGAGATTGACAACATTTAAGGTTGAGAAATTTGGTAAGGGTTGGCTTGAAAAGAGAGATGGTGATGGAAAAGTTTGAGAGGGTTGTTCACTAGTTTTGAGTGCAGGAGAGGCATCGTGTGGTGGGGAGGAAGTATGAGATTCATTTCCATCACTCATTCTGAGAGTGGGAAGAAAAGTTCTAGGCGTTGGCCTTTAGAGGCTTTGTTACCATAGTACTGTAGGTGAAGAGAGGAGAATGTGAGGAAGCATGGTATGGATTTCATTGCTCTTCATTATAGTGCTTACAACGGATTTATACTAGAATATCTTGTACTGCATTATAGGATCGGATGACACTTGTCATCATCTTAGTGTGTCTGTGTGTGATCCTATACATAAGAATATTCTAGAATAATTTGTTATGTATTATTTGTGCTACTATTTATGATAGTTTGTTGTTCTTTTAATGTATAACAATTAGTCTATATGGCCCCTCGATGTATCGGATATGTTTGATGCATCAAATTGCTTTGTTATTTTTTTAAAGAAATGTAATAGCATGTTGACACTTGGCGTCGTGAGGTTAACAAACCCAGCACACCAAGAAACCGGCAAGACCAAAACCTACTCTAATACTAGGCATTTTTAGATGATGCAATACAAGGTGAGATCTACACATAATTACGCGCATATCTGTCATGTCCACACCTAAAGTATAAAATCATTGAGTTCCATCGAAAAACTCAATTAACAAACCTAACACATAAATTCATTAAGTTACGTTTAAAACTAATTGACTGACGTAGTCCACCAAGATTATACAAAATTTATGAAGAAGCTCTTTTTTCTTTATTATCAACTCATTTAGTGCCCGCACCTTGTACGAGTTTTATCTAAAAAGATATTATATTTTCACTGTTATGTATCATGTATTGGATATTAATCTATAAAAAAATTATTTTATATTAACTAATATGACTAATATATGTGAGGATTAAATTATAATTTTTTAATAAACGAAATGACATAATTAATAATCTATTACAAAGATTATTGTATTTATACCTCGATATATTATCACTTTTAACTATATAAAGTTATATGGGTAAATGTTCAGGTACGGCCCTTTTATTGCGGTACGGCCGTACGGCCGTACCGCTGGGCGACACGTGTCCCGAAAAAAAAAAAAAAATTTTATTATTATTATTTTTTTTCTCTTTTCTGAAACGATTTTTTTTTTACGGAAACTAATGAAAATTTATTTGAACTACCATGTTATAATTTATGCACTATTATCCTATAAACTTTGAACTATTCATATATAATCCATGAACTATTACTTTTTAATATAATCCATGAACTATTCTATTATAATTCATGAACTATCCCATAATAAGTTTTGAACTATTACTTTCACTCCTTTATAAATTTTGCACTATGAACTATTCTATTATAATTCATGAACTATCCTTTTAGAAGTTATGAACCATTACTTAATAAGTTTTGAACTATTACTTTCAATCCTTTATAAATTTTACACTATGAACTATTCTATTATAATTCATGAACTATCCTTTTATAAGTTATGAACTATTCCATAATAAGTTTTGAACTATTACTTTTACTCGTTTAAAAAAAAAAAAAAAATTTTTTTTTCCGGGACACGTGTCGGCCGTACAGACGGCCGCACGGCCTTACCGGAATAATGGGCCTTACTTGAATAATACCCAAGTTATATGAGCAAAGTTTGATTTAGTTTTAAATATAAAAATGTTTAAAATCTTGTTAGAAGATTTGAGTGAGATTTTCTCAACAAAATCGAATTATAGAAGATCAATTTGTTAATTTTGATTGGTAGATAAGTAGATTTATTTTTTTTATGTTTTTTAACAAAATGACGTGGAATGATGATTGTTTACTAATTCTAATAAAAAAATTCTTATAAAATATAAATGGCAAATCTGTAAATATATTGTGGCAATCTGTAAATAAATTGAAAAAATGCTGATGTGAACGGGCTTAGAGATTGACACCTCGGAGCGATTTTAGTAATACATATAGATTTGGAATCATTTTCCACTAACACTTATTTCTAATACAAACGTTATGGTTCATATTACATTTAGTAGTTTTTAATACAACCATCGTTTATCCTAGTCATGGGTCCGGTTTGGGATAAACCGCCAAATCGGCGGTTTAGGTTTGCCGGTTTGGCCAAACCGTGGGTTACCTATTTCGATTTAGCCCAAACCGGCGATTGTATTTTTTTTAAAAAAATGGACCAAACCGGTCGGTTTGGTCCAGTTTCTTATTTTTTTTTATTAAACCGCCACCAAACCGGCGATTTAGGTTAACCTAAATCGCCGGTTTGGGCTATGGCCGGTTTAGGTTTCGGACCCATGTCTGGTATACCCTAATGACTACACAATTGTTTATTATAAAACATGACAATGAAACAGACTGTTATTACTTATTACCAATGCATTCTGTCGCTTATCCTTCTGATATCGATTTAGGGTTTGTTTACGATAAGTTTCCGTTTGATTGTAACTCCGAAAATAGAAACGGGATGAAAATAAATCTAATTTCATGTGTTTTTTGTCATGTGTTATTTTGTATTCATTCATTGTGGTTTCATTTTTATTTTATAATTATTTCTCGTTGTTTCATGCAAAATGCACTTGTTTTTGTCCATTTTATCTTCCTATGGGGTATCAAAAGTAATCAAACTCTACTCCAAATTATTTCAAATCAGATTCCAAAAATTTTCACGAACTTATGAAGTAGATTCGTTTTCATTCCGTTTCCGTTTCAGAGTTTAAACCAAACGGGCCTAACCATGTACTCTGTATCACACTTTCAGAAATGGTGTTTCTCATAAGACGCTTCACTATTCAATTATGCTTATTGAACGTTAAGCAATCAGGCACGTGTAAACAGTACGTGACTAATCAATCACCGTATGGTCCGTATACCATAACGACTCCTTTTCATCTTAAAACAAAATTACGCCCCTACAATTTTTTACATTGCATTGCAACTCTGCAAGATAGAATTCCTTACAACTTAACACCTATATATCCCTCTATCCTTATAAACAAATTTACTACTAGAGGATGACACTTCTTATACCTTGTACCATTCACCTAGCGGAAATGTCCGGAAACGTGCCGCTAACAAGGTGACTACCAGAGACGTCGCATGATATGAAGTGATTCTTCCTCACACGAGGTGATGATGAATTCGAATCCCTATTATGTTCGGATGAGGATTCAGTGTTTGATCGGGTGTCGGAATCTGGCATCATCTCTATTATGGATTCCAGTTCTCTCACAACCTCTGTCATTGTAGGCCTTCCGTCAGCGTCGTCTTTACAGCATCTAAGAGCCAATGATGCAAATCTCTCCACACACTCCGAAGGGCAACTTTCCATACGTTCATCAAAGACGGAGAATATGTTTCCGGACTGATATGATGCATTAACCTGTTGTGGAAAACAACATACAACGAGGGGTCAAGTTTTCATTAAAAGTCTTTTATGGTTTCACCTAACTTCTAAATCGGTTTGATGCATTAATATGTATTCAAAAAAATGAATGGTACCTCTCGAACGATATTCTTTCCGTGTGAAATGGGCCGCATGCCTGTTAGAAGTTCAAGAAACACCACCCCAAGGCTGTACACGTCGCTCTTGTCCGTTAACTTATGAGTCAAACAGTACTCAGGATCAAGGTATCCCTGAACACACAAAAATCACTGAGGTCATGCTTTCTGCTAGCTCTTGGGTTATCAGAATTTCCCTCACTTAAGTTTTTTAGGGCATTATGATTCTACAAGCTCTACCATTATGGAGGTCAGGATCACCCATAACCTGAAGTTACAAGACAATATACAACCCAAATCTAAAATTCCCTGAGCCAAAATCTGACTCAGCAGTGTCAATTGACAGGCATAATAAATGCATAATTTCAAAAAAAAAAAGTGCAGAGAACAACTCTAGTATGAAGGAGGCAATATATAGAATGCAAGATCAAAGTAAACTCCACACACAAGAAACAGCAAGCAGTGAGTATACCGGAGTTCCTCTGACAACTGTTGACACATAAGTTGCCAGAACACCATCAGTGTCAGGAGTTGGGGCAAGCCGTGACAGTCCAAAATCCGCAACTTTAGCTGTAAAGTTGGAATCTAACAGGATGTTGGTAGCCTTAATATCTCGATGGAATATTGGAGGATCGGCTTCAGTGTGTAGATACAGAATGCCACGTGCAGACCCAAGGGCTATCTTCATTCTCGCGGTGAAACTTATGGACTGTTCAGAACCAACTGTACAAAATTGGATAGCGTAACTGGAGAGTTAGGTAGCTTTACATACGCATTAAGTTATACGTACAAGATCTAGCTGTACAGAAAGCTTAAGAATATCAACATGATTAGAAGAAGATGTGTTTTGGTGGGAGCAAAATTTATAACAAAATGTACACGGCAAGTCTTTGATTTGTGTTCTATGACTAATAGTAATTATTGATTTCTTTTATCCAACTGTTTCTCTTACAAAAATATTTACTTGTCAAAGATACAAGAATGCCATGATACAAAGACAAAATTCTATTCTATTGAAAATAAGATAATCCAGAATTGAAAACATGATACAAACCTGAAAGGTGATCCCTTAATGTTCCATTTGGCATGAATTCATAAACCAACATCTGCAAGGACAAAAGGTAACCAAACCATTGGTAGATTTTCCTTGCAAAAGTACTACATTAATAAATGTTGAATCAACACATGCAACGTCTGCATACAAAATTCCCATCTGGGTACCTAGAAGCAATCAGAGAGATAAAGTGCATCCAGTCAAAATTAAGCATATATATATATATATATATATATATATATATATATATATATATATATATATATATATATATATATATATATATATATATATAGATATATAGAGTATAGATCCTATGAGAACACCCCTAACATGAGAACATGAGAACATGAGAACAAATTCGTAATTATTATTAGTTTTGTTACGAAGGTGCCATATCGTTTAATGTATTATTCGTAGTTATTGTTGGATTCCTAATTATTATTATTCGTAGTTATTATTAATTATAATATCTACTCTAAATCTCAACCCTTAATACTCACCATCCAACGGTGTACGATTGTTCTCATGTTCTCACGTTAGGAGTGTTCTCATGGGAACCACACCCTATATATATATATATATATATATATATATATATATATATATATATATATATATATATATATATATATATATATATATATTCTCTCCATCATCAAAGCAGGCCTGGAAATACTTTATAACAAAACACCACACACTCAAGGAAAGACAAAAGGACGGAAAAATTGGATAAGTGGTCAATAACTATGACTAACTTTCAACCATGTCTATATTTGCACCCACTAGTCTTCACCAACTAGCCGCTTGGAGTATATATCATTATCAGGATAGGTGTTTATTTAGCATTGCTTAGATAAAAGAATTCTAGCTTGGACCAAAAAATATTCATATCCATGGTATTTGGGCATGACTGCAGGAGTATGCACATACATACTTTCATATATCTTTTTAGACAATGAGAAAATATAACCATAATTTAGCAGCAGAAATTATCATGTAAATATCATCTCAATAAAGAGATGTTCCAAACTCCATAATCCAATTAATATTATCGAGGATATACAAATTTACCTGTTCGCCTATTTGATCACAGTACCCTATCAGAGATACAAGGTTTCTATGATGCAGCCTAGACAGTAGCTCTAATTCTGTATAGAACTCCTTATCGCCCTGCAATGATCCCTCTTCAGCACGTTTTATGGCCACTAATGCACCGTCAGCCAGTACACCTTTGAAAACCTTTCCATAACCTCCTTTTCCTACTTCAACGGAACTGGAAAAATTGCTCGTAGCAAGTGCCATCTCTTCATAGGTAAAGCCTCTCATACCCTCAACTTTGATAGGCTTCCTGGATACTGCAGATGAACATATGCCACCACATCATTATCATTAGGGAAGAAGACTTGTTAATGTTCATATATTACTACCTTGGAAGGCTGAAGGACCAAAAAGATGGATGCATTGATATAGGAATATAATGAAAACAAGGAATGAGTTCTCAATGGGGAGTTCAATAGGGATCAGGATTGCTTTCATGTCGCAGCCACTAAGCTTGACATCAACTATAGTTGTACTCAGAAACTGAAATGCTCAAAAGAGAGAGAAATTATAGACAAACTACCATAACGATCACTGGCATGTTGATATTCCCTTAAGAATACACCATTTATGTTTGAACAATTCTATGTTGGATTTTAAGAAGTCTTTAACAAAAGAGCAGTATAAATATTTAGCTCCCAAATACTGCTTATCCAGAATTATAAGCAGGACTCACATTTTCTTCTTTTTGATGTACCATTGTATTTTCGCGAATGTTTTTTTACTATGAGAAGTAAGATGACTGCTGATAATGTAAATGCACCAGCAAAGGTTCCCACAATTATGCCGGCCAAGGCACCGTTGCTTATTCTAGATGATGAGGAGGATTGGGGAAAATCTGCAAAATAATAGAAAGCAGGGAGACATTACTGCAGGCTAAAGTGTTGGACATACAGGTCATACACACTGAGGATATAACGTGAAAATGTTATTCAAGTATTTTGCACATCGATTTTGAAAATAAGAACAGCTCTTTGAGCACGAAATTTCAGACATCTCGACCTAGGATCACATATGTATTGTATGATACCTTCGGGGTCACATCAACAGTACACAGCCACACTCGTGACAGCAGTTGTATTCTATTGCCGATGTGCAGTTGTTAAGCACAGGCCAAAAACTTGCAACGCAAAGCTTACAAAAATCTTTAAAAGCTGAAGTTTTTTTTTATTCAGAAACATTTGCAAGTAATAAAGCAAGAAACTCTGCTTCAAATGAAAATGCCTAGAGATAGAATGATGCGCTTATAAAAGGCTTCACAACGAGCATGATGCATGATAGAGCCTTACTAAGCCATGAAAATGAGAGCCGCTGATACAATATGCAGCATCTAACAAAAAGTAGGACGCCCTTACAAACGGCACATAATGCCTCTATGCAGTTTTGATGCAACGTGAAATGGGCCTTGATCATACAATTGTAATAAAAATGTTGAGAAAAACAGAGAATAGTACGTGCCTGCCTTGTAAGGATCCAAGAGAATGAACTCAAGTAGCTCATAAGGTCCAAAAGTATCGTTATCTGGAATCTCCCATGCAGCAAACTTATCCCAAATTCGCCAAAGCTCCTTCTGTGTAAAAAGGGGGCTTTTTGTAGTATTATCATACATCGGAAAAAGTTTTAAATCCATTTTCAGCCGAGGACCTTCTTGCCATGTGGTAGAGCTAATATCCAATTGGTCTATGCTCAAATCAAGTCCAGAGGTTAGGTACTCCTCAAAGCTAAATTGGTATGGGTGAAAATCCGAAAATCCAGGACTTTTTAGCCGGTACTTAACGATTAATGGTGCAGCACAATAGCAAGGAAATGTTAGATTTGTAGGGGCGTATTCAAAAGGGGATGGACAGGCTAGCACAGGACAACCATTTGTCTCATTTTGGGCATTATCTTCTCGGATCCGAGATCCACAAAGTTTTGCAATGCTGTTGTTTGAGCATAAAAGGTTTCCTTCAAGCCTAGCAAAGAGAAGGAAACAAAGAGTACAATGAAAGAGCTACATAGCCTAGAAATATGAAAACTGAACAGGGACTAAGATCGTTTAGTATAATAAAGTTAAGATTTGTACAGCAAGGTAACGTTAGTTGGTGGATCTGAAAGACCAGAAATATCTGTCAGCCTATTGTTCCGAAGATCCCTGCAGTGATTGGAAACAAACACATTCTGAGATACAGTTCACATAGCAGCATTCACATAATGTTGACAATAACTAACACAAAATTTCAAGTAAAAATACAAACATATTGTCACCATTTAATCAAGGTTTGCATGCAGGTAATGAACGTTTAATATATAAAACAAAGCTAAAGTTGTCTTACAGAGTAAGATTTGGAGCAATAGTAGCTCTTCTGCTTTCCCAGAGAGTGGAAGGGACAGAACCACTTATGAAGTTATCATCAAGTGACCTAAAGTGTAGAGTGGATATATATATTCAGTGCCGCAATCAACGATATAACAAAATTATAAAACACAATAAGAGTTCACACTTCACAATAACAAATAGCTGGAAATATAGCAGTTGATGCCTACAGTTTCTGAAGACGCGGAAGCCCTGAAAAGTTTGCAGGAATACTCCCATTGAGATTATTGTGTGATAAAATGCTGCAAGTTCCGAAAACTGTATGAGAACACAAGGAAATTGTAGGCATAAACAGCATTTCAATGTAGGGAACAAATGGTCTTACATTGTTGTCAAATCATCAGATAGCTTCCCTGGAGGTATGGGTCCTCTGAGTTGATTGGAGCTAAGGTCTCTGGAAAATGGAGTGTGAAGAAGAAATTTTTTTAATCAAGAATTTGATTTGCAAAAAACACAATAACGACCCCAAGACAAAAAGAGAAAATGTCAAACAAAAGCAATATTTCATGCTATTGAATAGCTATAAATCCCATGATGGATCTTACTTTTCTCTCCCTCTCTTATTTCCTTCTTTGTATGTTCTAACCAAGCTCTTATGTTTTCACTGATGCGATTTAATATTGTAATTCAAATATATTTGCCAGTGGACTTGTCATATGGAAAATAGAAGAGCGGTAAATAGGTACAAAGCAATCAAAGGGGAACCCTAACGAACTTACATATAGGAAAGGTTGGTAATTCCGCTGAGATCAGGAATTGATCCTTTCAAGTTGCAATTCCTAAGACTCCTGATCAAGATGAAATGTTACATTAAAATAAGCAAGAAGAATCCACATAAAAACAGCATATCACATTGAACTTCATCAAAGAAGGTGCAAAGAATCTCCTGATGAGGAGACAATCCACATACTCTCGCGTTTTTCCCAACATTATCATTTAATTTCCAGGCAAAAGGAGGAACAAAAATTAAACATGGCAATGCATCATGTCGTACAGCCAACATTGCATAATAATGAAACCTACTCCAATTAGCTTAAACAATAATCACTTACAGCTTCAGCAACTTGGGCATTTTGCCATAACTAGCAGGGATCTCACTCCCACTGAAATTGTTGTTGTCTAGTTGTCTGCAAAAGGAAACGAGAAAAAAAATGCAAAATCGCAATCAGAAGAAATTCATTAAATCCTGCAACTAAGAAATTGCAAGGGGAAGGGGGGAAATTATTAATCAGCTTAGCTTGCAACAAGCAACAAAACTTAAGTTCCAACACCAATTGTCAATCATCTTTTTGCAATCTTAAGAGCATTAAAACTAATCAAATATCATTCTTATCTTTAAGAAACGAATGGGATAAAAAAAAATATTAATCAAGGCAAGAAAGGAGCATACAGTATCAGCAAATTTGGCAATTCAGAAAACTCTGCTGGGAGGGATCCTGATAAGTTATTATTGTCAAGAAGGCTGCAAGCGTTTATACACATTGTTAGAATGGGAAGCAGAGCTGCACTTAAGTGAGACATGTATGAATCGAAAATTCTGAACCATCAAAAAGTGACCCAATAGCCAACTACTTACAAGTGAATAAGGCTTGGTAATCTGGATAGTTCACGGGGGATTTCCCCACTAATAGAATTGTTGTTCATATGACTGCAGAAAGGAAAATAGCAATCACTGATGCATACAAGAAAGAGCAAAAGGAATCATTGGGAGCCTAAAAGACCAACAGCTATGCCCATACAAGTGCTGTATTTTGTTTAGATTTGCAAATGATTTAGGTAGTGGTCCGGTTATGTTGTTTTCGTCAATCTGAATTCTGTTCAGATGCGGCAGATAACCGATCTCATCTGGCAAGGTGCCTGTCAACTGATTTCCATTCAAGAGCCTGAAAGACGGATGATAATATAGACATCAGAAACCATTGAGAAACATCGAGCAAACTGATAAACAAAATACCAACGTATGGTGTGACAAACAGAACAACATGAAACAAATGGAGCGCAAGACTGGAAGGGACTTTTCAGCAAAATGTTGATACAATAGTGAACTTGAGAGTTTTAGCATCTCTAATTATATGAACATTGTGAAATAAAATCCATTGCAAGAATTTGTTACCTACAACAACTAGAGAATATTGGAATATTAAATTTTCAAATACAACTATGATTAACATCATGAACCAAAATCCAGCCGAAGGAGCATTTCCCAGCAAAACAGTATGTACATTCATGAATTACAACAATTTACATACAAAAAATAAAACAAGTGGAATCTTTAAAACTTACAAGAGTTCGAGATTTGTGAGATTGCCTATCTCTTTTGGTATACACCCTCCTATGTTATTCCACATAAAATTCCTATAACAACACGGACAGATGAAAGGATGTTAGCAAACAAAAGATGTGTATACTACAAGAGCAATCAGCCAGCTGCACGTGTCAACCAAATCTTTCATGTGTATACTATAAACCTGAACCAAAGAGAGGAAGCAAACTTATAGGAAATGACAAGTACTCCATAATAACTGAGCTTACAATATTTGCAATTGAGATAGTAGGCCAAGCTCCGGTGCTAAGGTTCCTGAAAGATTCATGTTCATCAGTTCCCTACAAAGATGAAGACAGGGTACGGATAATACATTAGTCCTGAAATGGTGATTTTAAATGCAAAATTACATTTGATTTTTAAGACAACAAAAGATATTTGGACATTGTGTAGAAACGTCTAGTAGCATCCACCTAGGAATTGGCATGTGAATTCTGGTACATTTCTGAATTAATTATTCCCATACGAGCATAATGAACACTGAACAATAAAGCATCCATCAATATGCCTAAAGCATAACTAAGTTTGAGACAGTTATATCAGTGCCAATATTCATGCTAAAGCGCATAGCATCTTTTCTTATATAAATCCAAGACTTACAATTCACGGACGTGCAAGTAGTCATCGTTGAGTGTCCGGTTGTAACAATGAACACCAGCCCAGTGATCATTGCACGGGTCATTTATATTCCAGTTGCTCAAGTTCTTCAATGGATCGTTTAAGCTCAATTTAATAGCCCGTAGTGCCTTGACTGCAGGTTCAAAACAGACATGCCATACTGTAACCTTACCATCAAACAAGATCCATAGACTATACCTCCAGAAAAGCCCTCTCTGCTAAATCAAAATATTGTGCTTATTGTACAACAACGAAAATATTACTTGATCTTCGTGTTTTCTTATTTCAATAACGCAATATTGCTCTATCAGTAACCATCTTCGCTCTATCATACTAAACTACTTGTTCCAGTAAGATCTACGCAAAGAACAATAGACTAAATACAAAAAACACTCATTTCTGAACCACTTTAGCAGCTGGAACAAGCTAGATTGCTAAAAAAAGACCAAAATTGAAGACGGTCATATTATTTGAGAAACAAAAAGCAATTAAAGATTAAAAAGAACCTTCTTCGGGATGAGTGACATTCGCTGCTTGGATGTTGCAACAGAAGCATAGCACCAAGATCAAGTAGAGGACGAGCAGCACAGCATCGTCTTTGCAACCAGAAATTAAAATTTTCCGCCACATCCCTACTGGAATTATCGGACCGATCTCTGATAATCAAACATCAAGTTCGCTGGCTAAGCAAGATCTGAAGGAGCTAAAGATAATTCAAAATAAAATTCAAAGGAATACAATAAAATATATGCAGAAAAATACATGAAAAATCAAAGATGAAATATACGTGGACGAATTCATTCGTTGAAGTCGGAACTACTTTATAATATATTTAATGAATGATGTTGAATTTTTGAGGGGTTGGAATCGTACCTGAATAGAAAATCGCTGACGATATTGAGGTTGAGATGGTGGGTAAGAATGGCGGGGGTGGGTAGCATTAAAGGTACGATTTGACCGAGTCGCCATTGGAGCTCCTCCTGCTCCTTTTGAATTAGGTGTTTTTCTCAGTCGGTGAGGTGTTTCCCATTCCGGGCCTTCCCTCCCACTCTCTGTAATTTTCAACGGACTAAATAATAAAATACGTTATACTCAATCTTTTGCTTTTCTAGTGGGAACTTTTCCCGAAATATATAAACAAATTTATGTATTATTGCACTGTATCTGTTAAAAGTTATTTAAATGCTGTAGCTAAGCTACCAACCGTTTAAATTAGAATTAATACAATTTAACAAAAGGCATGGCATTATGAGAAATATAATGATTAAAAATATTTAACTGGAATCTATTGAATATAAGTGAAGATAGTAATAAGAGCATCACCAAAGTAGAAATTTAACGTTTCTTATTTAATAATTAGAAGAAAATTTAAAAAATTAAAAAAAAAAAGATGTATAAAAAAAATAAAAATAAAAACTCGTATATTTCTTTCAATCATCACTGTTTAATAAAAACTATTCCGAGAATAGGAAGGTAGAAAAAGTTAATCATCACTGTTTAATAAAAAGGAGGCAAAAACCACTGTTTTTGACTTTTGTGGCCACCACAATTTCACTGCACCACTTTAATTTAGTGATATATATGCAAAACTAAATATATTGGTATTAAAAAAGCTACAATTGATGAGTACCAATTTTTCGCCTCATCTTATTTCTAAAACCGATCCTATATTTTGTCATTTTTAATAATAATTATAATTTTGTATTATTTTTTAAATTATATAAAATATTCAATAAAAATTATAACTTTTATTTATATAGATGTTAAATGATAATTATAAGTCAATAAAGTAAAGATATAACTATTTATAAAAATATAACTATTTATAAAAAATAACACAAATGTTTAAGTTCGAATTATAATATAATATTTTTTAAAAATATTATATTATAATTCGAACTTAAATATATACATTATTTTTTATAAATAGTTGTATCTTAACTTTATTAATTTATAATTATCATTTAACATTTATATAAATAAAAGTTACAAATTTTATTGAATATTTTATATAATTTTTTTTAAAAATACGAAATTATTATAACTATTAAAAAAAACACATACAAAATATAGTACCGGGTAGATTGAAAATAAGATGAGGCGGAAAATTGGTACTCACCACTTGTAGCTTTGTTGATACCAATATATATAGTTTTGCATATATATCACTAAATTAAAGTGGTGCAGTGGAATTGTGGTGGCCACGTGACCCAGTGGAATTGTTATTATTTAAGAAAAAAATCTCAATAATTAAGCCAATAAATCTTTTTTTACTAAACAAAATCTTTAAAAAAAAATTTTTAACTAATCTTTTAAAAAATTAATTCAAGAAGTTAAGTATATCACGTTTGAGACTTCTCCAATACGTTTTATCAAATTAAAATCTATCAAATCTAACAAAATCTACTAATCTATATATACTCATAAAGTACACTACACTAATGCTGACATGATACCCCATAATTTTTCTCGGATTAAATCTTTTACTAAATCAAGAATTAAGTCAATAAATCTTTTTTTACTAAACAAAATCTAAAAAAAAAAATTTTTAACTAATATTTTAATAAATTAATCCAAAAAGTTAAGTATATCACGTTTGAGACTTTTCCTGTACGTTTTATCAAATTAAAAAATGTCAAAATCTACTAATATATTACTACAGTACACTACACTAATGTTGACGTGACGCCCCACAATTTTTCTCTGATTAAATCTTATACTAAATCATAATTAAGCCAATAAATCTTTTTTTTACTAAAACAAAATCTAAAACAAAACTTTTTTTAACTAATCTTTTAAAAAATTAATCCAAAAAGTTAAGTGTATCATGTTTGAGACTTATCCGGTACGTTTTATCAAATTAGAAAATATCAAAATCTAACAAAATCTACTAATTCCACAATTTAGGTTGGCTGATCATAAAACCTAAACTTCTCATGTACGTTTTACTTCTCTTCCACAATTTATCTCTCACGCTATATATGTAGATAATACCTTATCCTTTTTCTGACAGTTTTTGTCTTCCAATATTGATCATATTTCTTTATCTTTTCAGGGTTGTAATAATTTGAAGATCGGATTGCTTCGTCTAAATTTTCAAGTTATCCCCTACGTTTTCAATCATCACACTCATTATGATATTGTTTATTCATTCCTTAATTTGTTTTCAATAACTGTTATTTCAACAACTTTGGTTTTTACTATTCCTTGTTTATGAAAATCTCTCCCCTTCCGCCTTTCTTCCCACTTTCCTACTCGCAGACAGATCTTCCGTAATCTGCCTGTAAAGATCCATCAATATTTAAATATACCCGCACAAGGTGCGGGATATGAACTAGTTAATCAATATAAATCAATATAAATATACTAAAGTAGAGTTCACTAGAGCTGACGTGGCGCTCCATTTTACGAGTATTTTGAAATCGAGTTCTCTCAACTAAAGTCATAAATATTTTTTTTATAATTATCAATATAAATTTTTTAAAACTAACAAATCAATAACAATCAATATTTGTTAAAAACATCTACCATACAAAATTTAAATAACAACTTTTTTAACTTAAATTTTTCAATAATAAATATGTTAAGATCGATCTTATTAACTGAACAAATTTGTTAACTAATAATATATTTTTAATAAATTTTTATGTTTTTATATTTTTAAAATTAGAGTTTAAAGAAAAAATATTTCGGACCTAACAACTCAAATCAAATCGATCTTATAAGTAATTTTAAATTTTCTTTAAATTAAAATCATTGTTTGTTAAGAAGCCCCGCTATACTAAATTAAAAGCAATATTTTAAATAAACAATAATAAATATGTTAAAACTGATGTCATCAATATAATGATTCAATCATTTGTTGTTAAGAAGATCCGCATACAAAATTAAAAGAAACAATTTGGTTTACTAGGCTCTAGTTTTGTGTTTAGTAAATGTACCCCTTGAGAGAAAAGTGTGTGGAGTGTGAGAATAAATACAAAAGGTTGGGGTGTATTTACTTAATTGAAACATTAAAAAGCCTAGTTACTAGTATAGTTTTTCAAAAAGGCCTAGTTACCAAAATTGCCCAAATTAAAATAACAATATTTTTAATTAAATTTTTTCAATAATAAATATGTTAAATTGATCTTATCAGTAGAGCGAATTTCTTAACTAATATTCAATCTTATCAGTAATTTTTTCTAAATATTACAAAACAACCTAACAACACAAATCAAATTTTGTTAAATCAAATTTTAAAAAAAACAAAAATATTTATTAGGTTCCATATAAACAATAGAACCGCATTCAATATTCTCATCGTCTTCTAATCAAATATTCTATCCACGTGTAACTTGATTCTCCATTTCGATTTTCTATTAGACTAACTACTTCATTAATGTTCTCATTTCAGTGTGTTTGTCTACTATACATACGCCCGCATCGTCTCCTCTAATTTGTAAGATCTCATTTTTGACCTTCACCGCCCCCGCGGTGAAGAAGGCCGCCCTAGCGGCCTTGATGTCTGTCACCGCCCCCATGGTGACAAGGTGCTGCCCGTGCGGCTGAGGCAATCCGCCCCTGCGGATTTGCTGCAGATCGCGTCCGATCTGTTTTCGTTCGTTTTATCTTACTTTCGTAGATAGAATATCCGATCTTCTATCTTATGGGCCAGTTTCCTTATCTTCTTCTTAACCCTAGATATCCTTTCTATCTACCTTTCCCGCCTCTCATATATATTCCCGCTTTCCTCCTTCTTCCCGTTTTTTGCTTACGTCTTCTTCAACCCTGAGAGCTACAACTGTTTCCCTTGATTCTTGTGATCTTGCTGAACGTGTAAGTCTTTCCCTTTGAGTTTCTCATCACGTTCATGTGTTGCTGCATGTCTTTCCCCTTATGTCTTGTCTTTCTTCTTCGTTCTTTCCTTTTCTTCTTCTCCAATGATCAAGCTTGAGCCTTGATTCTTGTGGGAACGTTCTGTTGTTGATATGTTGTCATTCATAGGCTCCCCTGGTTGAGTTGTAAAGTGTGAGAGTGTTGGAAGAGCAAGATTTGGCCTTGTCGTGGTTCTGCTGTCGTCGAGAAGTCAATAGTGTCTCTCTACCGTTATCCGCCCCCGCGGCAAGCCGCCTCTTGCGCCTTGTCAGACTGCCCCTGCGGTTTCTTCTACAATAACTCCCGTTCTTGTGAGTTGCTTCCCTCCTTGTTTTCCTCGTTCCTTTCCTTGTTCCTTTTGGATGTTGTTGACCCTTGGTGTTCTGTAAGACTAAGGTTGAGACCTTAGCTTGTGTAGATCTCTTAGAGATCATGGAGACTAGAAGTTATAGACTTCTAGCATTCGTTTCGGTTCTTAATTCGTGATGCTTGTGTGAACAGGCTTCCTTTTGTCCCTTTTCATGAGGCTTTCTTGAGTGTTTGTTGAGTGTTGAGATTACCTTCGAGTGAGGTAAGTCCCTTGGACTTACTTAGCTTCATTCCGCGTATTGGTTTGATTGTTTTGGCTTGTTTGTGTTGATTATCATGTTATAACTGATAACCGGAATATGATTGACCTTTGTTATACCTTAATTGGCCCAAGTGTATTATAACCGGGCGGTTACCAGTTGTCTAGTTTAGAATGGGGAAACTGGGAGGTGCTCTCGCGACCAGTCCAACAGGTGACAGTAGAATGCATACGTTCTATTCCTGTTGGTGAAAGGGGACGGAAGCGAGATCGTAACGATACTAGTGTAAGAACCATAAGTTAAATTAGTAATCTGATAACCTATGAAAGATAATAACTGGTTGTTGTGTGAGCATGCTATGTGTTTTACTTTACCTTATGTGTGTTTGTGCCTTTACTTTCTTTCTGATATGTAGAGTGTTAGCCAACGGTTTATACCGATGTTGTAGATGCTTTGTAGGATATAGGTGATGCTGAGTAATCCGGATGGTGTGGTCAGCCGGAGTTTCCGTACATTATAGGATGGGATCTGGTTTATGTTTATGTTGTTGTTTTCCCTTTTTGTTTTGAACTCGGTTGCGAGTCTTTTATGTTTTCTTTGTTTAAACCTTTGATTTTATATTGAGTATTGGTTTTCATTCGTCTCTACCTTGTTGTAAATCCCGTTGTGTCGTTGCTACTTTGAGGGTCGGGACCCATTGTGAGGTCCTAGCCCGTAACACTTCGAGTTCCCAAAACTTGGTTTGTTGCATAACACACAGGTGCAATATGTTATTTATTAAGCTACGTAATTACTCTTTCCTTTAGAATAAAAAAAATATATTCACTAACTTAATTTCAGTGTGTTCATCGTCTACTTTATTTGACTACTTATTTCACTCCATTACTTTTCTTAGATCCATTACTTTTCTCTTTCACTATTTTAAATTGTTCAATATTTTTACGAAATGACTATCGATCAACGTAACATATCGATTTTTTCCTTAAATAGATCGATTATCGATCTTTTTTTAACTACTCAATCAATCAAAACATTTCATTTTTTTTGTTTATACATAATTTTTTGTTTATACACATTTTTTTTTTGTTTATAAGACTAGTTTAGCGCCCGTGCCGTGCACGGGTATTTGAAAATATATTTCTTACAGTTTTTTTTTGTATGAGTAATTTTTTATAGATTTATTTTTCTTATTATATTTTGTTGATTTGATTACGAATGTTTATGTTAAATAGTATACGCATATAAGAAAAATAATAACAACATAGTTGTTGACCCAGTTCGGGGCATACCAAGCCAGGAGTGTCCACTATCTCTGTATTATAAAAATCACAATATTAATAATGTAAAAAAACAGTTAAAATTGTGTACATTTAATATAATAGAAATCACGATGATAACCTTTGACGTGAAACCTCGAGCACATGCGCGACAGTCCGATCCTGAAAAAGAGAAGAAGATAAATTTTGTATAAGTGTAAGCTCAAGGACGGATTATGATCGCTTGATATTATTGATGGTAAACGAAATAAAATGAAGAAGAAATTCTAACGTACCTTAAATTATGTTGCGAAAAACTTTGTCGAATACAACATTAGTTGTAGTATCTTGAACCTTGCCCTTAGGGTCACATATCATAATCCTTAATTCATCCCTGCTCGTCACTCTTGAGATAGCGACATATAATTGGCCGTGACTGAAGACCGGTCTAGGCAAATATATTCCAACCTGTGCAAGAGACTGACCTTGACTTTTATTTATAGTCATAGCAAAACATACCATAACTGGGAATTGTCTCCTTCGAAATTTTACAGGAATTTTCAAGTCTGTGGGTGTAAGAACTGTTCGCGGAATGAAGACCTTATGACCTATATTGTTCCCATATATTATTTCTGCCTCGATGATTTGTTTTCCAAGTCTCCTAACTATCGGTCTGGTTCCGTTACACGACCCTGCAAACTGATCAATGTTTCTCATCAACATAATTGGAATTCCAACTTTCAGTCTCAAGACATGGTTCGGAAACCCAGAATACTTGATGCAGTTCAAGAACTCGCTCGAGTAGAAACCATCATCAAGAGAACCTTCGCTTGGACATATACTATCCGAACTCAAGTACTCTGTCACGTCTCCAGGTATCAGTGATAGAATATAGTCATTAACCTTCTCAACAATCTTATTGGTAGGGGCGAGAATAACTCTTTCTTGAAAGTAGGTCAGTGGATCCTGAATATTGTAACTCAAAGGATATACATGGTCAACAATAGTTGCAATCGGGTCACCTGTAGATGCAAGTAGGAGATCTTCGAGGATGGTAATCTGAGCTTCTCCATTAACACTTTCACCTTCCGTGCCATCTCCAATGCCCAATATCCAATCTGAAAACTCCTTAGCCTTTCGAGCTTCTAATTCAGTAACTCCACGTATAACCCTCATGTTTTGAGTTAATCTAAGCACCGTGCAGTGATCCCACAAATATGACGCATTGATTGCAGCAAAGACAATATCATGTCTACTTCCATGACTTACAACAGGCAATATTTGTCTAAAATCACCACAAAAAACGACAACCTTACCACCAAACGGGAGAAGTGAGCAGTCTGGATTATAAGATCGCATGACGTCCCTTAAACTTCTATCGAGCGCTTCAAAACAACATTTGTTAACCATGGGTGCTTCATCCCATATTATCAGCTTTGTCTTTGACACTAACTCAGCCAGATCCGTACCTAAACATATAAGATTAAAACATTAATATATTGTTCAGTGTAATATGAACAATATATTAAAAAAGAAGTTTTAATAATTGAATAATAAGGTTTATACCTGCACGAATGTTGCATGTTGAACTTTCGTCAACATTTATTGGGATGCCAAACCTCGAATGAGCGGTTCCACCGCCTGGAAGCAAGAGAGCTGCATTACCACTCGAAGCAACTGTTAGAACGATCTCACTTTTACTCCTCAAACCAGCCGAAAGGGATCTCCATATAAAAGTCTTTCTTGTTCCACCGTATCCATAAAGAAAAAACACCCACCCTTATCAGCGGACACAACACACATAATCTGATCATACACTCCCCTCTGCTCGTCGGTGAAACTGGAAACCAATATGTCATGGTCCAAAGATAATGTAACACCCCAAATCCGCGGGACTCGGGGCGCTACGGGTTGGGACCTCACAATGGGTCCCGACCCTTAGCCTGACAACAATTTCACCGGATCTTGCAACAAGGCACAAATAAAGGCAAAAAACGAAATACATTTTTATGCAATGTAATGAAAAGAAAACCCGAAAGAATACAACAAAGGACTTCAGCCGAAAATATGACTCCCAGACTAAACGCCAACACGCGACATACAAACATAATAAACGAATAATAAAACACAACCCGACTCCAACCAAAACCCACTCCTAAAATGTACGGAACCCCGGCTGCCCACTCTTCCGGATCTCTCGGCCGCATTCCTAACCTGCAAGGTAATCTACAACAATCGGTATAAAACCGTTAGCTGATATTCGAAGCATTAGAATCAATGGGAAAGGCACAAACACAAGTAAATAACATAACACACCATATACACCAAATCACACAAGGCCGGTTTATTATCTTTTTATTATTAAGTCATATCCCTTCTAATTCAACTTCTTTTGTGACACGAGAATCTCCCGAAACTCGCCTCGGTCCCCACTTACCGCATGGAATGGTACGGATGCCTCCGACCATCTAACCACACGGGCTAGTCGCCAAGAACCTCCTAACTCTACGCAAGAGCTAGACAAGCTGTCACCGCCCGTTATCATACACTTGGGCCAAATAATATATAAAGGTCGGTAATCCTATTCCGGTTTATAAGTTATAATGAAAGCAATAAAACACACACCACCAAACACGCATCGAATCTAATACATAGAATACGAGCTAAGTAAGTCCGGAGACTTACCTCGTCCCAAAGATAATCCCGCTAACCACCGCTCTCAACTTCCCGTAGGAAGGCACTCAACGCCTGGTCAAAACAAGGCACACAATCAACACCTCTCTCACATTCTAGAAGTCCTTAGACTTCTAGTCTCAATGATCTCGCAAGATCATAAACAATAACCATGCTAGGATAACAAACTCCTATTACTCACGATCTCACAAGGTCATAACCATCACAACATGTGCTAGGATACTCTTGTCCTAGTCACCACAATCTCAACAACCATATAACCATAATCTCAATCCTCATAAGCTCACAAGATCAACCAAACACTCAACGCCTTACAATCCTCACAAGATAATAACACCTCAAGCTTGATAATGATCATAAATCCTCAAAACTCACCTAAGGTTCAAACCGCTACTTGGTATTTACTCTATGTTATGCTAGATTCAACCTAGCATGATACTAATACTAAACATAACTAGATCGAGGAAGGAGATACTCACACGACGTCGAAGGTGGAAGACGAACTATGGATGTCGGGAATGGATTTGTTGGGCCTTTATCGGGGCGCTTCCGAACCTAACATCAAATCAAAACAAATTTAGCTTATACGCTAAATTTGAAAGGAATAATTAACATATATAAATCTAAGGAAAACCACACTTTTAAAACTCAAGTTAAAACCGTAAATATATATTCCGGACAAATTATATAACATCATAAACCCAAGGTAAAACTCGTTTTCAAATCCAACGTTAAAATCCCGTAATTTAATCTTTGAGTCATAAACCGGAATTAATCTCACATGAGCAAAATATATAGGGTATATATAAATAAGAATATAATTCAAGTAAATCCCAAATTTAAAACCCATGAATACAATTTTAATACAATTTTATAAATATGGGACATTATTCGTAATTAAATTTCTTGGGCCAGATCTGTAATTATATCAACAGGGGCAAAAATGCAAACTTCCGAAATTAGGGCCAATACTGCAAATACAAAATAATAGGTCACATTTGCAATTAACTCAAAAATAAGGGGCCAGATTTTAATTAGAGAAATAGGGTTTCTTTTAACCCGCAAGACAAAGACATTACTGAGGAAGAGAACGTAGCAGCAGCGCCGGCCGCACGAGGCTTCTGTAGGGCTTGTGCACGCAGGGCACGACGAGGGCGGAGGTTGCCAATGGCGGTAAAGGCACGGGCTGTGCAGGGAATCCGACCCTGGTCCTTGAAGGCGGCGCAAGCTAGGACAGCGGCAGAGTACTCCAGGGATGGCGAGCACGCAGGGCTCTCCGGCGTCGACTGGTGAAGCAGGGGCGAGACAGGTAAGGGGCTCCGGTGGTGTGGCTGGGTGGTGCTCCTTGCGGCTAGGCGACTCCTTGCGGCTAGGCGGCTCCGACGGCTTCCTCCGCCTTCGACAGGGCGGCAACAATGGCATTTCTCCCTCAGTTTTGTGTATCCCGGCGACGGCATGAAGAGGCTGGTGGTTCCTTCAATGAAGCTTGCCCAGAATGAAGATGGGGATGAAGGTAAATGAGCGTGCAGGGAGATGAAGAACAGAGGTAATGGAGGGTGCTGTCACTACTTGTTACTGTTGAGGAAGAAGCATGGAAAAGGAGATGGAGACAGTGAGCTCGGGAGACACAGCTCCAGTCCGGCAGGTCTGAGTGTGTAGAGGGAACTAAGGGAGAGGTAGCCGGTAGGTGCCGGACTGCTGGCTTGCTTGCTTGCTGTTGCAAACGAGAGAGGGAAAGATGAGAGATTGAGAGAGATGTAAACAATAGTGAGAGAGAGTGGAACGCTTTCGCTTAGCGTGTAATGCAGAAGAGAAGAGAGGTAAGGGAGTGGAGCAGGGTTTGCAGACTAGACGAGGAGACGGCTACACGCAAGGTTAGGCTGACGACATAGGGTGACAAAACCCAGAGGTCAGGGCAGGCTCCTTGATGCTTGCTGGTGTAGGCTCTTTGAAAAGGGCCAAGGAAAATGCAGAACAGAACACAGCAAAAGCAAGAAAAGAGATGCAGGAAGTAGTGAAAAGAAAAGATAAAAAGAAATAGGAAAAATAAATAAATAACGAAAAATAAACTCGACTAAAACACTCAATCGGGATTTCCGAATCGAAAATTTTCCCGATATTTCCGATAATATTAATAAGGATATTCATGCACATATCCAAAACAAAAATATACTCGGAAATATTTATGCCGGAACGATACTTAAATAATAAAAAAAAAATTTAAGCTAATAAAATATCGATAAAAGTAGGGGGAAAAAATATCGAAAACGCGCCAGAATTTTGGGCGTTACAGATAACTGGGATCGATCATAGTTTAGTTCATCTTGAATTAGTCTATTATGCTGCTCCATAATCAAGGCTTCGTCACGATAAGGCATAGACTTATTCGTCTTCAAACTGCCGCCGTTCTTCTGTAAAAGTTTCTCTATCTCAACCAAGGCGTAATTTTGCAGCACGACATCATCTAATTGCAAATCTACGTACAAATAAACCAAGTTAGACATGTTTACTTACCTAGTACAAAATATACTAAACAAATTGAAAAAATAATGCAAAACTCGAATTAAATTCATATACATGAAAGAAAGCATACCATTATTACGCAACACCCTTCTCTGTCGTGCAAGAATATCATCAGATAAGTACTTCCATACTTCGGCCCAAACCAGATGAGGCGACGACATGCTACCTGAGAGATACAACATGACGAATAAATTCCGAAGATAACCAGCAGTTCCCCAAAAACTTGCTTCTTTTATACCGTCAATGTATTCTCGGTCGTCATCCAACAACCCCATAGCATAACATGCTTCCCTAAATGTGGCATATAGTGTACCGTTGATTGTCCGAATTTCCTCGTAGCATGTAGGACCCTTAATATGATTCAGCAAAACCCTCAAATAGTACCTCTCTCCAGACCCAGGTGCATCGTGGTATATCCTCCCTAGTGTATATCCCGCACCTTGTGCGGGTTTGTTAATAAAATAGCTTATCATATTACATTTTTTTTACTATATTATATGTTGTTAACTTTATTAGTTATATGTTATGAGCTCGTATAAATAACGCGTCAAGTGTTACATAGTAAATGAGACCACGTAACCCATGTGTTGATCATTAATAAGTTTTATACTAATAATTTTTTTTTTAAATCTAATTTATTATTTAATAAATAATAATTTAAAGAAAAAGAATAATCATATAATTTAAAAATACCATAATCTGATACGAATTCAATTAGTAAAAAAAGATTAATTGGCTTAATTTGTGATTTAGTAAAAAAATTTAATCCGAGAAAAAACATAGGAGCGCCACGTCAGCATTAGTTTCGTATGTTTTAGTAAAATATGCAGAATATAGATGTATATTTAGTATATTAATAAAATAAGAATTACAAATTTAATAGTTCAACGGTCCAGGAATTAGTAGGTTACAAGGACCCACAAATTAGTAGATCACAAGGACCCACAAGATCACAACGACCCACAAATCATTAGGTCACAACGACCCAAAAATCATTAGGTCAAAACGACCAAAAAATTAGTAGGTCACAATGATTACATACAGATACTAATCCAATATGATTAAGTATTATATTTGATTCTGACCAAAAGGTTCAGAAATGTATGAATTTTATAAGCCTCAAACACTCTACATCTATTTATACATGTTTTCAAAGTGTCATCCTTTCCTTATAATCGATGTGGAAGAACAAAAATCATATTTTACAAAATAACTATGGTTTAATTAAAAAAAAATTTATTAGCTTAATTCGTGATTTATTAAAAAGTTTAATCCGAGAAAAAACGTGGGGGCGCCACGTCAGAATTAATGTCTTTTGTTTTAGTAAAGTATATAGAATATATATGTATAATTAGTACATTGATAAAATAAAAATTACGAATTTAATAGTTCAACGATCCACAAATTAGTAGGTCACAAACGACCCACAAATCAGTAGGTCACAAACGACCCACAAATCAGTAGGTCACAAACGAATCACAAATCAGTAGGTAACAACGAAAATTAGTAGATCACAATGACCCAACAAATTAGTAGATCACAACTCATAACGACTCACAAATTAGTAGGTCACAACGACCCACAAATAAGTAGGTCACAACGATTCAAAAATCAGTAGCTCAGTAGGTCACAAACGACCCATATATCAATAGGTCACAAACGACACACAAATTAATAGGTTACAACAACCCACAAATTAATAGGTCACAAGGACCCATAAATCATTAGATCACAAGGACCGACAAATCATTAGGTCACAAGGACACAAGCATCAATAGGTCACAACGACCCACATTAAAACGACCCACAAATCATTAGGTTAAAATGACCTACGAATTAGTAGGTAACAACAATCCACATTCAAATACTAATCCGGTATGAATAAGTATTATACTTGATTCTGACCAAAAGGTCCAGAAATGTATGCTTTGTATAATCTTCAAATCTTATGGGTCTATTTATAAATGTTGCCAAACTATCATATTTCTCTAATAACCGATGTGGGATAACAAAATTTATATTTTACAAAATAATTATGGTTTAGTAAAAAAAGGATTTATTAGCTTAATTCGTGATTTAGTAAAAATTTTAATCCGAGAAAAAACGTGGGGCGCCACGTCAGAATTATTGTCTTTTGTTTTAATAAATTATATTGATGTATATTTAGTATATTGATAAAATAAGAATTACGAATTTAATAGTTCAACGATCCACAAATCAGTAGGTCACAAACGACCACAAATCAGTAGGTTACACTGACCCACGAATCAGTAGGTCACAACGACCCACGAATCAGTAGGTCACAACTACCCACAAATCAATAGGTCACAACTACCCACAAATCAATAGGTCACAACGACCCACAAATTCATAGGTCACAACTACCCTCAAATTCATAGGTCACAACTACCCTCAAATTCATAGGTCACAACGACCCACAAATTCATAGGTCACAACGACCCACAAATTCATAGGTCACAACGACCCACAAATCAGCGAGTCACAACGACCCACAAATTATTAGATCAAATCGACCCACATCAAGACGAACTATAAATCAGTAGGTTACAACGATCCAAAAATCACTAGGTTACAACGACTCAAAAGGTCTAGAAATGTATGATTTGTATAATCTTCAAACTTTGTAGGTCTATTTATACATGTTGTCAAAGTGTTATTCTTCTTTGATAACCGATGTGGGATAACAAAATTCATATTATACAAAATAATTAAGGTTTAGTAAAAAAAAGTTATTGGCTTAATTCGTCATTTAGTAAAAGATTTAATCCGATAAAAATGTGGAGCGCCACATCAACATTAGTAAAAAAAAGGATTTATTAGCTTAATTCGTGATTTAATAAAAAGTTTAATTAGAGAAAAAACGTAGGGTAACACGTCAAGAATTAGTGTTTTTTGTTTTAGTAAAGTATATAGATGTATATTTATTATATTGATAAAATAAGAATTACGAATTTAATAGTTCAACGGTCCACAAATTAGTAGGTCACAAACAACCCACAAATCAATAGATTTTAAGGACCCACAAATTAGTAGGTCACAAGGACCCATAAATTATTAGGTCACAACGACCCACGAATCAGTAGGTTACAACGACCCATGAATCAGTAGGTCACAACAACCCACAAATTAGTAGGTCACAACGACCCACGAATCAATAGGTGACAATGACACACAAATCAGTGGGTCATAACGACCCACAACATATTGTGTAACGCCCCAAATTTTGGCGCGTTTGCGTCTGGTATTTTTTCTCGGATTTTATTGATATTTTTTTTTAAAATAGCTTAAATAGTTTTACGAGTATGTTGACGTCGAAAATTAAATTCTACAAGTATATATATGTGTATATATATATATATATATATATATATATATATCGATGTATTTTATTACCCGGACTTATATTCATATATAATATCGTAAAATAAATTTATGAGAATGGTTTTAGCATCGCAAGGTATATGTTTATAAAATTATATATTTTTATATTTTCATATTTATTTTTTTTCCGTATATTAATTAACGGAAAAGTTCGGAAAGTTTCCGACCCGAAACTTCCGTTCCGATCGGGTTTTAATCGAGTTTATTTCTTTTCTTTTTCTTTCTTATTTTTTTCCCTCTATCCTTCGGTTGGTGAGCTGCTCACCTCTTCCCCAGATGCGATGATTGCCTGCAGCCCTTGCTGCAGTGACCCTTCGTTAGCCACAAACCGGAACCCTCACCCCTCACCCCTCACCCTTTCATTCATTCGCACCTCACCTCTTTCCCTATCTTCTTTCCCCCGGATCTGTGCAGCAGCAGCCAGACGCCGCCACTGGATCCGCTAGGAGGGTTGCAGCCGCCTGTTGAACTGCCATCGAACTCGCTAGGGACACCGGCCGGCAACCAGCTCATGTTCTCCCTTTCTCTTGTAGGACCACCTGGCCGGAAAGGAGCCTGCACGTCGTTTCCCCCCTTCGCATCCAAGCCTAGGTCCGAACCTCTACCACATCTGTCTTCCTCTGGACCTAATCGAAGCTAGAGAACCCCGTCTACTCGCCACCCGTGGAGTGTCATGCCTCTGCCGCCGCCATTACCTGTTTTTGCTTCCCTTTGTCTCTCCTCTACACCCACCCGAGGATCCACCTTGGCCGCCTCCCTCGATCTCTCTTCTCTGCTCCCTGCTCCAGTGAGCGCTGCCGGCGTTTGAAGGGACGTTGTTGCACACCAGGGCGAAGCCGCCGCTCCTTCTTCCGGTCGGATTAACGCCGCAGGCCGCTGCCTACGTCTCGCCCTGCGCCCCTTCATCCATCGGGTTACAGAAGAGGGTGAAACCCTTTATTTATTACAATCGTGACCCCATTTGTGGTATAATTACTGAGTGTACCCATACTTTTATATAATTGCAGATTTGACCCACAACTTTTGAATGTAACAAGCATGCCATCTGCAGGAAATTATTTACAGATTTTGGCCCAAGGTTTTATTTACAGAAAATGTCCCATGTTTCTAGAATTGTTTATATTACCCGGAAAAATGTTTTTACGATTTTAAATGTGGGTTTCACTTGAGTTATATTCTTATTTATATATAATATATATATTATGCTCATGTTGGATTAATTCCGGGTTATGACTCGAAGATTAAATTACGGGATTTTAAAGTTGGCTTTGAAAACGAGTTTTATCTTGGGTTATGATGTTATATAATTTGCCCGGAATATATATTTACCGTTTTAACTTGGGTTTTAAAAGTGGGGTTTTCCTTAGATTTATATATGTTAAGTATTCCGTTCAAATTTAGCGTTACGCTAAATTTGTTTAGTGTGGTCTTAGGTTCGGAAGCGCCCCGACAAAGGCCAACAAATCCTTTCTCGACATTCATAGATCGTCTTCCGCCTTTGACCTCGTGTGAGTATCTCCTTCCTTAATCTTGTTATGTATAGTAGTATCATGCTAGGTTGGATCTAGCATAACTTAGAGTGAATACCAAGTAGTGGTTTGAACCTTACGTGAGTTTTGATGATTTAATAGTGTTTGATGGTTTGGTGTTGATTATAAGCTTGAGGTGGTATAGCGATCTAGTGAGGTTGTAATAAGGATTCGAGTATATGGTTTGATCTTGTGAGAATCATTACGCTCGAAGTTGGGGTTGTATGAACTTGTGAGATCGTGAGGACTAGGAGGTTGTTATCCTAGCATGGTTATGGTTTATGATCTTGCGAGATCATTGGGACTAGAAGTCTAAGGACTTCTAGCATATGAGAGAGTTGTTGATCGTGTGCCTTTTGACAGGCGTTGAGTGTCTTCCTGCGGGAAGCTGAGAGCGGGATATAACGGATTATCTATGGGACGAGGTAAGTCTTCGGACTTACTTAGCTCGTATTCTTTGTATTAGCATTATTGTGTGTTGGGTGGTGTGTGTTATTATTTTACTGTTTATAACAACTAAACCGGAAATAGGATTACCGACCTTTATATTATTTGGCCCAAGTGTATGATAACGGGCGGTGACATCACTGCCTGGCTCCCCGTGAGAGCTAGGGGGATCTCGGCGACTGGCCCGTGCTGGTTAGACGGTCGGAGGCATCCGACCGTTCCATTGCCGGAAGAAGGGACCGAGGCGAGTTTCGGAGGATTCTCGTGTTACAAAAGAAGTTGAACTAGAACGGGATATGACTTAATAAATAAAGATAATAAACCGGATTTGTGTGCTTTGAGTATGTTGTGTGACTATGTTGAATTAATTGTGTTTGTGCCTTTCCCTTTAATTCTAATGCTTCGAATGTGAGCTAACGGTTTTATACCGAATGTTGTAGTTTGCCTTGCAGGTTAGGCATGCTCCGAGAGATCCGGAAGGGTGGGCAGCCGGGGCCCGTACATTTTAGGAAGGGTTTTGTTTGGAGTCACGTTTGGAGTTTTGTATATTGTATTATTGTATGCCGCATGTATGGTCTAATGCCCTAAATTTTGGCGCGTTTGCAATATTTATTTTTAGCCGGACCTTATCGATATTTTAATAGCATAAATATTTTTACAAGTATTTTTACGATGGAAATTAAATTCTACAAGTATATATACATTGATATCTTATTACCAGTGTTAATGTCGTAAATGTTTACGAGAATGATTTCTATATTGCAGTACATGTGTGGGATTTTTTATTTATTTATTATTTTATCCGTATATTTAATTCCGTATTTTATATTCGGAAAGGTTCGGAAAATATTTCCGACTCGAAAATTCCATTCGGAGCGTTTTGGAATCGAGTCTAGCTTCTTTTTCATTCTTTTTATTTTATTTTATTTTCTCTTCCTATTCTTTCCTATTTCTTTTTTTTGGGTTTCTTTTATTTTGGTCTGCTCCCGCCTGGTTCTTTCAGTGACGGGTGAGAGTCTTGCAGGCCCTAGGCCGACCCCTCGCTCTTGGAGAAACCGCCTCCTCGCCCTCCCTCTGTCTCATACTGCAACACTAGCCAGCCTCCTCACACTTCTCTCCCTCCGCCCTATCACCCAACAGCCCTCATCCCAGCTCTCTCTCTTCCTCGCATCTCCCTCTGTTTGTTTTGTAGAATATCAATCTCCCCTTCCCCTGTGACATTCGATCGAGCAAAGCAGGCGAGTGCCTCCTTCCCTCTCGAATTGCAGCCTTGGAGGGATCCTGTAAAAGCTAGGATTTTCGAATCCTAATAAAGGATGTGTAAGGGTGAGTAAGTTAATCATCGATATTAATTGACCCATAAATCGCGAATAGTGTGTAGATGACGAGTATAAATTCCACCATTATGATTTTGGTGTAAATTTGGACTTATGGGGAAATTTTCATTTTTTCCTCCGGGGAATAATTTTTACCCTCTGGTATTATTTGGAGCATTTGGGAGCTTCAATTAATAAAATTGCAGTTGAGAGAAATGATCAGGACATGGGGCATGTTCTAGACATGAAATAACATGGAAAGGCAAAATGGCCAAAAGAGCCGCTATTTCGTTTCTTAGCGGCTAAGAAAGACGGCTTAGGAATACGCGTTTTCCGAGAAAGTTGCGGAATAATTATCCACACAAAATGTCAGATTTATTATTCCAATTTCGAGAAGTTTGGAGAAGGGGCTCAAACCGCCTTCGGATCGATAAACGGATAATTATCGACTTTGCTAAAGGATAATTATCGTCTTCGCTATAAATAGCGGAAATTCATTTATTAATTCATTTCCTTTCACGTTTCCTCGTAAAAGCTCTGATTTCTCTCAACTTCAAATTCAGATCTACTCTTCGTTTGTAATCCGATTTCAATTCCGTTTGAGTTTTCGGATTCCTCTCTTCGTCCTCTTCATTTTGGTACCGAGTTTCTGCGTTTCCGTTGAAGTTATGGCCAGGTCAAGCATCCCCCTTATATGTCCGGTTCCGTCGCTCAGATTCCGGTGAATCTGATGGTGTCAGAGCGTAGCCTGCGTCGTTGTGATTCCGAATCTTCTTTCGGATCGTCAATCGGGTTAGTAACGAATAAGTTATGAATTTATTCGTTTTCAGTATTGCGATTTGGCCTAAATTGACCTTAGGCTTGTCAAAATGGATAATTGGAAATTCCATTATGCTCGTTACAATATTCTGGTGATTATGGGCTATTTGTTTGATGAGATCTGATGACAGTTGGGTTGAGAAACTGCCTGCGGGCAAAAGGTTATTCTGATGAATTTTAATTAATTAATTAAAGATTAATTAATTAAATTGGGAATCTAGAAAACGCTATAAGCTAATTAAATTCAAAGGAATGAATTTAATTGATGTTTGAAGCAAGAAGTTTAATACGAGGAATAT
>BSUD01000006.1:34100749-34160134 GCA_033239045.1 Fagopyrum esculentum
TAAATGAACATGTGTTAGCCTATTGAGGCGTGCTATTGAATGACATGATAAGCTTGCTGAAACATGATAATGTATGAGATGATAAGCCTTTCGAGGCATGTGATATGATGATGACTTGTAAAGGTCAAGAGTATGTAAAGCGAGTATTTTGCAGTGAATACCGGAGCTCGGCCAAGCCCGGATCACTTGCGTTTGTATAAGAATGACACCGAGTCTGATGGACTTCAGGCTCGGGTCGCACACCTAATGAAAATGGTAAATGTTTGCATTAACATGAATGGCAAAATGTTGCATGTGGTTAGGAGTTAAGACCATAACTCACCACGAGAAAGCCTAGCCCGTAGACTTGATCAGTCTGGCTACGACCTAAGAGCAAATGTCTGAATTAACCTAATCTGTGCAATGGTGAGCTCACACCAAAGCCAGAACCGTATAAGCAATGGTTCCGGATTAATGGGTCCGGGATCGAAAATTGTAAATTTCATACTGCATTCACGTGCATCATTCATAAAAGCATGATATCATCTCATGAGCATGGTATATGGTATTTGAATATATTTGTTGTATTGTGATGTGATGATATAATCTCTCGTGGATAGATTATGATCAGTAGCTAACGGTTTTAAACCGAATCTTTTTAGGTAATGCTGATCATAGGAACGCTTCAGGGATGTCAGCTGCAGGGTGTGGACAGCCGGGGCAGTGTTAACCCAAGGGTTGGTTGAACTTGCTTTTGAAAATAATCGCTTGCAAGCGAGTCTTTTGTTGATTGTGTGCAACTGTGTACACATGTTGATTTCAGGCTGAAGTTTTAAGACACCTGTTCAGGTGTCATGCTTTGAAGTGTCGTTTTGGGATATACATACTAACTTCATGCATGGTTGTTATGTAAACGTTTTCTAAATGACAGGTTGAATGTTTTCATTATTTCTTCGTGCTTCTTGTTGCAAGGTCCTATTTGTGAAGTTGTTGTCAGGCTAACTGATGGGACCCACTGTGTGGTCCTTAGCCTAGTGACGTCTTGGGTTACTTAAAACTCGGGTCGTTACAGATTGGTATCAGAGCTTAGGTTGACAACAAGGGCACATGTGACTTGAGATGAGACATGATAGTTCAACCTAACTACAACCCAGTCCGGGTTGGTTTTGAAAGGACATTTAAGTTTTCAAAAGATTTTGAAAATTACTGACATATGGTTTTAATGAATTTAAAATCATATGCATAGTCGGGATTGTGGGTAAAGACACTGCCTTCCACTCCTCAGCGTGACTCCTTGTAAGTGTAGTTCTCTCTCTCTCTAACTTGTTAAGATTATAGTATTCTGATAGATATCACTATTGTTATAAGTAGTGGATATATATGAAGAGAGAACGATCGTGAATGTTCCGGTTTGTCGAAACCGTGATAAAGGCAACCGTAAGCGTTTTGATTAAGAGACAAGGAAGTTGCAGCTTCATTACAAGTATGTCAATGGGAGCACAATGTGCAAGTGTGTTAGTGGAAGTAAGACAAGCTAGAAGTACATGATAGTATAATGTTTAAAGTAAGTGGTCAAGGTCAAGTACTTTTACCCATCGAGCTACATGAGATGTGAAGATGCAAGAATATAGCAGTAGAAAGGGCTATTGCTACGATAGAAACGCAAGGGCAAGCACGAGTTATTGAACCCCAAACACTAGAAGTTCCATAGGAGGAATAAGAAGGTAGTGAACTTCATTAGAGAAGTGACTAAGGCCATCAAAAGAAGAGATGTGTTAGTGTTTGCAGGAGCTTATGTAATGCAAGTTGATTGGCGGTTGAACCACATAAACATGACTTTTGGGGACATTGGAGGGCTAGAAAAGTATAAGATGAAACTTGCAGCAACCTTCATGCCGAACATTGGTGCATATTGGTGGATGAGAAATTGTGCAATCATTGTGGATTACGAGACTTTCAAGAGTCGGATTTGGACTAACTTGTTAAAGTCTTTTCTAGAAGCAAAATTGGAGGTTCTCCTATGATGGAGATGAATTTCACGAGGAGTATACATCGTTGGATGAGAGTGCACCACTTCATGATCAATTGATAAGATTGTTTACGATAGGATGAAACAACCTCTTAGTTGGTGTTGTCACCTAAGATATGATGTTATTGGAGTATTAGGAGAGGATAATAAAGCTTGAAGCAAGACAAGGTTTTAGGAAAGAGGTGGATTCCTAAACTAGTGGAGGAAAGAGGCAGAAGTCTACTCCAAGTTTCTTGAACCTGCGAGTACGAGATGTGTGAGTCAAGAAACAAGGCCTTCTCCACAACCATGATTATAAGAGAAATTGGAGGGAAGAACATATTTCAATTGTGGAGACCTAAATCATTACAAGAATGATTGATCAAAAAGTCCAACTACATGTTTCAGATGTAGTTAACCTAGAGATATGATAAAGTTTGTGAGACTAAGGGATAATGTTATCTCAGGGATCTTGTCCTAATTTGAGAGGAGGAAGAAGTCAAAGTTTACGTGGAAACTAGACAAGTAAAGTAGCCAACCGATATCCTTATTACCGGATTGGATAATGATGACGTGATTCTAGGCATCGATTGGATGATCAAGTATATGGATAAGATAGATGTGGAAATGCTAACAAAAAAATGATGTTAGCCAAAGATGATACTTATCATGTGTTAAAAGGAAGTGAGCTACAAGACCCGCTAGTGATGATCTCTACGATGAAAGCAAGTAAGCTGGTAAGGAAAGGATGTGAAGCATATTTATGTTATGCTTTGGAGAAAGAAGGAAAGATTCAATTGAAATACATTCCAGTTGCACGCGAGTTTAAGGATGTTTTTCAAGATGAATTACCTGGATTGCCATCTACTAGGCAAGTTGACTTTAGAATCGATCTAGAGCCTGGAACTAGACCAATTTCTAAAGCTCCGTACAGAATGGCACCTGTGGAAATGCTTGAGTTGAAGAAGCAGTTGGAAGAATTGGCAGATAAAGGATTTATTCGGCCAAGTGTATCACCATGGGGAGCGCCAGTATTGTTCGTGAAGAAAAATGGATGGTACAATGAGGCTATGTATCGACTATAGAGAATTGAATAAGATGACGATTAAGAACAAGTATCCACTGCCACGAATTGATGATTTGTTAGATCAGTTGCAAGGATCAAAGGTGTTTTCCATGATAAACCTACGGTCAGGCTATCACCAGTTGAAGATTCAAGAAGATGATATCCATAAGACAACATTCAGGACTCGGTTTGTTGTGGTCTTTACCGATGACATATTTGCTTATTCACGAAGTAGTGAAGAGCATAAAACATTTAAAAGCAATTCTTCAAGTATTGATGAAAGAGAAGCTTTATGCCAAGTTGTTCAAGTGTGACTTGTGGATGAATGGAGTAACATTCTTAGGACACGTGATCACTACAGATGGAACCAGAGTTGAATCATCCAGGATTGAAATTATTCTAGCATGGGAACCACCCAAGAACGTCAAAGAGATACGTAGTTTCCTAGGATTAGCAGGATACTATAGACGTTTTGTAAAAGGGTTTTCCATCATAGCAAGACCTATGACCAACTTACTTCAGAAGAAGGCAAAGTTTATATGGACTGACAAGTGTCAAGAAAGCTTTGAAGAGATAAAGAAGAGGTTGACTACTGCACCTGTGTTAGCTCAGCCGAATGGAACGCTAGGGTTCATTGTTTACAGTGATGCATCTAAAATGGGCTTGGGATGCGTCTTGATGCAAAATGAAAGAGTCATCGCCTATGCATCAAGACAACTGCGACAATATGAGCAGAACTACCCTACACATGACTTGGAGTTAGCAGCAGTAGTTCATGCACTTAAGATTTGGCGGCATTACCTATTTGGGACGACGTGTAAAATCATGACAGATCATAAGAGCCTGAAGTACATTTTCACTCAAAAAGAGTTGAATATGAGACAAAGAAGGTGGTTGGAGTTGATAAAGGATTATGACTTAGAGATACTATATCATCCTGGTAAAGCTAATGTGGTAGCTGATGCTTTGAGTAGGAAGTCAGCTCAAGAAAAAGCGATTGCTCGATTAACTGTACAAGTTGAAATACAAAAAGATATGATTTGTAGTGGCATTGAAATATGGGTTCAGAAAGAACAAGGGTATCTGTGTACCTTGGAGATAGTGCCCAATTGGTTGAAAGAAATTCAACAAAAACAACTAAGTTGTCCTAGTTTAATCAAAATAAGGTCAGTGATCGGAAATGGGGAATCTTCAGATTTTCATATCGATACTGACAATATAATGAGATATCAGGGAAGAGTATGTGTTCCTCAAGATGAAGAGATTAGAAAAAGGATTCTTGTGGAAGCCCATGCAACACCATATTCCATACATCCAGGATCAAACAAGATGTATCGGGATATTAAACCTTACTTTTGGTGGCAAGGTATGAAGAAAGATGTAATAACCGAAAATTTTAAGTCCCGGTAAAGTGAAATTAAACAAAGTCCGATGAGACCATTGTAAATAAATAAATAAGTAAAATTAAACGAGTTCGTTCTATCGTTTTATGTGACCTAGATTCACATAAAATGATAAATTTATTGACCGGAAATAATTTTACGTTGTTAAAATAAAAATTATAAAATACAAAATTTAATTTCCGTATTATATAAAGTAGATAACACGGAATTTAAATCCCGTATTATATTAGTTCCGTATATATAAGTGACAAATCCCGAATGTTCCGTTCTAAAGATGGGCCGGAAATAAGCCCACCTACCAGCCCATGAATTAACTCCTAAACTAACCCTAATTTTATTAGACTAATCTAATCAATAACCTAATCAGCTGCTTCCTCTCTTCGTTACTCCTCCTCTGGACGAACGACATTGCCTCCCTTCCGCTTCAACAGAGGACCGCCACTGCAACCGCCAGGCCTGTCGCCGCCACCTGGCCTGCGCCGCCTCGCCGAGTGTCTCCGTCCGCCGGCGACTACAACCGCAGGTGAGCCACGGTCCTCTCCTCCCTTCTCGTCACCCTTCCTCTCGATTCCGAGTCTCGACCATCACGTTTTTTTTTTCCTGGGACTGCAGTAACGGTCACACCGGACCGAGACAGCCGCGCCGTCCCCCGTCACTGAGCCGCGCCACTCCCCACCACTGCAACCACCGGCCGCAGGTAAGCCGCCGCTTGCCCTTTCCTTTCCGCTGTTATTTTCCCGCTGCTGTGATGCGGAACTCACAGCACCTCCGCTCACTGCAGTAACCGTGAAGACAACCGGGCGTACACCACCATTCCGCCGAGCCTTCATCCGCGTTACAGTAGGTGAGTCCGCATCCCTTCTTTCTCCTTCCCTTCCGCCTTCTGGAATCGAATTAGTAACCGTGAGAGCCACAGTTGTAACGCTGCAGTAGACGACCTCCGGGAGGCTGTGAACCGCCGCCCCTGCTGCTGTCCCGTACCGGTGGCGACGCCGCATCCGCTGCACCTGGACCAGATTAGCGCTTTCCCGGGGGTGTAGGTTAGTCCAGTACAGTGCTTTTGTGTATTTACAGTAAAGAATAGGTATACATTTATATGAATGAGTAAAAGACATAATTGTGCGTATATATATATACGAGTACGGTGTTAAAATAGGGTGAGAAACGTAGGTGGATACAAGTTGTGTATGAATAGCCGGATTCGGAATATATATATATATATATAGGATACATATATGTACGTATGTATTTTCGAATTCGGAAGATTAGTAAGAGCGAGTTGGTGAACTTATATATAGGAATTATGAATGCCGAGTTTACATAAATATTTTAAAAAGTCTATTAACGTTATAGAAGTTTGGAATTTAATGGGTATATACACTTTTATATAAGGGTATATCTATAAACATAATATATAGAATATACAAAAATGCGAGTAGCTACACATATATACGAGTTGGGATTTAGGAAAAACTATATAAAAGGGATATAAGTATATAGAAATAAGTTGGGTTTCCAAGTTTATGTACATAACATAAGAATATATATATATATATGTATATATACTCAGGACGTAAGTGTACCCAACTCCGTACAAGATGAGAAATTAAATAGGTAGATATATATACGAGTACCGAACAATTATACAATTAAATACGTGGGCGATAAGAAAGTTAAGAATAAATTTGAGAAGCCTTCGGCTGAGGGTAAAATGGTCTTCTACCGTAAGAACTTGTTCCGTAATTCCTTAGCAGGAGGTTGGACATCGGAATGTGATTTTGATACACATGCCTTATTTAACAGGCATCTGAGTTACCACGAGTACGGACTTTTGAGACGTGTTAGAGTGTATCTTGACTCAGGTAAATCCTTGCGACTTACTTAGCCGGTTTTTGAGTGTTAGTTGAGTGATAGTAGTGGTGTGTGCTATTGCTTGTTTTAATAATAATAACTTGCTAGGACGACTGTTATTATTTTACGTAAGGCCCAAGTGTATGTATAACGGGCCGTGACATCACTGCCCAGCTCTGACAGGAGACTGGGAGGTTCTCTATACCCAGACCATACAGGTACAAGGTGAGATGCATCGGATCCATTCCTGATGGTTACACGGGGGCGGAGGCGAGGTTTGGGAATCCCTCGTGTCACAAAATAAGTATCATTAGAGTGAATGAGTAATTTAAAGAAAGATAATAAAACGGACTTGTTTGGAAGCATGTTGAGTGTTTATGTTTACCTGAGTGTGTTTGTGCTACCATTACTCTGCTAATATTTAGATAACTAGCTAACGGTGATTGTTGTTGTTGTTTTAGATTTACCGCAGGTTAGATCAGCAGCTGAGTGATCCGGAAGTAGTGGTCAGCCGGGTCTCCGTACTCCTTAGAGTGGGGTTGAGGTTGTTTGTCTTTCCTTTCTTTTGGTTAAGACAGTTGTTCTTTTCTTTTGTTTAAGTACTGTAGGCTGCTAGACTTTGTTGCATTCATTACTCTAAAAACATGTTTTTATGAATTTCGGTTTCTTTATTTGTGTCTTGTTGCAAGGTCCTAGTAATGTTGTTGTCAAACTGAGGTCGGGACCCATTGTGAGGTCCTAACCAGTAATACTCCGAGTTCTGAGAATTCGGGGTGTTACAACATGATATCAGAGCCAGGTTGGCAACAATGGCACTTGAAATCTTCTGAAAGACCGAATAAGTTTTAAGCAGAACCCGAAAAGGGATATGAGTTTTAAAAAGAAAACTTTTGGTTTTAAATGCATACATAGTCTGGTTGGGAATAGAAAAGTACGGCTGACCACCACTACTACCGCGGATCTCAATGTGCTTAGTTGGACTTTAGGTTACTGTAGTTGGACTTTTGGACTTTCAGCTAGTAGTAATTATAGTTTTTATTCTTGTACAGATGGCACGTACTAGAGCTACGCTAGTTACTGGTCGAGGCAGAGGTCGTCCACCTCTCCCTCCAGCTGGACCAGGTAGGGGAGATATGACCCCTACAGTTAGAGGACGCGGCCGTGGAGGTAGACCCCCACTAGCCCGAGGCCGAGGTCGAGCTCCACGAGAGGATTCCCCAGCAGTGATCATGCCAGAGGCTGGAGTGGAGGAAGTAGCTGAGAGTGTTGGTCCTGAGGTCAGGAATGAGACCGTTGCTAGGTCTGGAGCACAAAGAACACGTTCGACAGAGTCAGGGCGTGTTTCCATTGGAGCGACTGAGTACAGAGAGTACCGAGCCTACGTTGAGCGTAGGGAGGAGGCTGCTAGGACAGAGAGACTTACCCAGGTACCACCAGTACCGGCTAGATCTGTCCAGGTGACACAGGAAGCGCCTCAGGTGCCAGCTGTACCTGAGAGGAGAGTTGTGGCTGATAGAGCGCCTATTGGGACCAGAGCACCCAGGCCAGATGAGTGGTTGAAGGCTTTCAACTCTCAGAAGGTCCCCTCATATAATGGAGAGATAGGATTGGAGGTAGAGCACTGGATTGGGCAGGTAGAGACTGCGTTAGAGGCGATACGCTGCCCAGAGGATCGACAGGTAGACTTGGTGCAGACTTGCTTCACTGGAGATGCTCATTCCTGGTGGCGGACCATGCGTAGTCGAGTCACCACTTGGGAGCAGATGAGGAGCATTGTTAGAGACAGATACTGCCCTGTTTCGTTGAGGAGAGAGAGATTCCAGGACTTCATTGAGGCTGGATTTGAGGACGTTCCGATCGCTGCTGCCATCAAGAAGTTCCAGAAGGAACTGACACTGCTTGGACCAGCTGCACCTCCTGAGGAGCAGCATGTCTATCTCTTTTCCCGGAGATTGAGAGAGAGTACTCGGTCTTATCTGGCAGGATTTCGCCGTGAGACTCTGTCAGACTATCAGGATAGAGCATCTGCGTATGAGAGAGACAGACCAGGGTCTAGGAGAGCTGCTCAGTCTGACAGGCCGGATAAGCGGCAGAGGACAGGTTACGCCAGTGGTAGTTCAGGAGTAGCTGCTTTTGGACGGGGACAGACTCAGGGGCGACAGAGCCATACAGCTACTGGTCAGACTTCAGCTGGTAGCTTGTAGTGCCACAACTGCAATAGTTATGGACATATCCGATCGAACTGCACGAAGCCAGCAGTGACTTGCTTCCAGTGTGGCAAGGTTGGACATAGAACTGCATTCTGCCGACAGGGCAAGGCTCCATCTCAGCAGGGTTCTTCTCCTGCAGGCTTATCAGGGAGTGTACAGAGGCCGCCACAGTACCGGACTCCGAGTCAGCAGCAGCAGTACAGAGCTCCTAGTCAGCAGCAGTCTTACAGAGCTCCAGGACACACACCACCACAGAGTTCTATGCAGGGATCAGGTCGGGGTAGAGGACGTGGTAGTGTGGCTGATACTAGAGGAGCTCAGGCACGAGTGTTTGAGTTGAGAGATGCTGATCAGCCAGATGCACCTACTGCCACAGGTACGATCCAGATTCATGACTTACCTGTACGAGTTTTATTTGATACGGGTGCTACACACTCCTTCATATCTGATGCATGCGTAGATAGGTTGTCCTTAGCTACTGTAGAGGGGATACCTTTTTCGATAGGCTTGCCTGACGGGAGTAAGGTAAGAGGGACTAGAGAGATCTTTGGATGTCCTGTTCGCATGGGAGATCGAGACTGGCTAGTTAATCTTCTAGTCATGCCCTTAGCTCATGAGGATGTCATTTTAGGGATAGACTGGATGAGGAAACACGGAGTAGTCTTAGACATTGGTAAGAGGACAGTGACCGTTGCCACGGAGGAGGGCCATAGGGTAATATTCCGGGGTTGGGACCTCGGAAAGTCAGGTACAGTTATCAGTGCAGTGAGAGCAGCGAGACTGATAGCCCAGGGTTGCGAAGCCTTCTGGTGTTATGCCATGAAGGAAAGCAAGAGCCTGACTATAGAGGAGATACCTGTTGCATGCGAGTTTGCAGAGGTATTCAGTGATGACCTGCCAGGGCTACCCCCACAGAGGAGCGTTGATTTCAGCATTGACTTGGAGCCGGGCACGAGACCTATCTCGAAGGCCCCGTACCGTATGGCACCTATAGAGCTGCTTGAGCTGAAGAAGCAGTTAGAGGAGCTGGCAGAGAAAGGTTTCATACGCCCCAGTGTGTCTCCTTGGGGTGCGCCAGTGTTGTTTGTGAAGAAGAAAGACGGATCGATGAGGCTGTGCATAGACTACAGAGAGCTGAACAAAGTAACCATCAAGAACAAGTATCCACTGCCACGCATAGATGATCTGTTGGACCAGTTGCATGGAGCGTCCGTGTTCTCGAGGATAGACTTGAGGTCAGGTTACCACCAGTTGAGGGTGAGAGATCAGGACATACCTAAGACGGCATTCCGGACTAGGTATGGTCATTATGAGTTTGTAGTGATGCCTTTCGGGCTCACTAATGCACCAGCGGTGTTCTTGGAGTTGATGAATGGGATATTCATTGACTTCTTAGACCAGTTTGTAGTGGTCTTCATTGACGACATCCTAGTCTACTCTAGGAGTCGGGAGGAGCATGCCGGACACTTGAGGACAGTACTGCAGATCCTACAGGATAGCCAGCTGTATGCTAAGCTATCCAAGTGTGAGTTTTGGATGTCGGAGGTGGCTTTCTTAGGACACGTGGTGACTGCTGAGGGCATTAAGGTCGATCCGGCGAAGATCGAGTCAGTATCTTCTTGGCAACCTCCTAAGAATGTTAAGGAGGTTCGCAGCTTTTTGGGTCTAGCAGGTTACTACCGCCGGTTTGTGGAAGGGTTTTCTTTGATTGCCCGACCACTCACTTGTCTTCTGAGGAAGACCACTCGGTTTGTCTGGTCTGAGCCGTGTCAACAGAGTTTTGAGGAACTGAAGAGGAGATTGACGTCCGCTCCGATTTTAGCACAGCCTGAGGGTATTGATGACTTTGTGGTATACAGTGATGCATCCAAGCTGGGCTTAGGGTGTGTCTTGATGCAGAGGGGTAAGGTCATAGCCTATGCGTCTCGACAGCTGAAGACGTATGAGGAGAACTACCCCACACATGATCTAGAGTTGGCTGCAGTAGTCCATGCTCTTAAGATCTGGCGTCACTATCTCTATGGGGCGACATGTCAGATCTTTACAGACCACAAGAGTCTGAAGTACATATTCACTCAGAGAGAGTTGAATAACCGCCAGAGGCGGTGGTTAGAGTTGATCAAGGACTTCGACCTTGAGATCCTTTACCACCCCGGAAAGGCGAATGTGGTAGCTGATGCTTTGAGCCGGAAGACGCCTAGAGAGAGGGCGATAGCCCGGTTGACAGTACAGCCACAGTTGCAGAGGGACTTGGCTTGGTTGGAGATAGAGGTTCAGTTTCCCGATACCGATGGTCAGTTGTCTACCATGGAGTTACTTCCTGATCTGTTGGATGAGATCCGACAGAAGCAAGAGACTTGCCCCACTTTGATCAGGATCCGGGACAGGATGTCTCGAGATGAGGCCCCACAGTTTACTATTGGTGCAGATGGAGTGATGAGACGTCAGGATCGCGTTTGTGTACCGTCAGACAGTGAGTTGAGACAAAGAATACTAGGTGAGGCTCATGCTACCCCATACTCAGTACATCCTGGAGCGAGTAAGATGTACAAGGATGTGAGACGGTCCTTCTGGTGGGGCGGTTTGAAGCCCGATGTGACTCGATATGTAGCTCAGTGCGCGACCTGCCAGCAGGTCAAGATTGAGCACCGTAGGTCTGGAGGAGAGCTCCACCCACTTCCAGTACCACAGTGGAAGTGGGAGGACATATCTATGGACTTTGTCACTGGTTTGAGACTCAGCAGAGGATTTGATGCTATTTGGGTAGTGGTAGACCGCCTGACGAAGACCGCCCGTTTCATTCCGATTAAGGAAACGTGGCCGGTGAGTCGTCTGGCTAAGGAGTTCACCAGGCACATTGTGAGACTCCATGGGGTACCGAGGACTATCGTCTCTGACAGAGATGGACGTTTTACCTCGAGATTTTGGCAGCAGGTACATACTGCTTTGGGGACGAGTCTCCACTTCACTACCGCCTATCACCCACAGACAGACGGGCAGTCTGAGAGGACCATTCAGACCTTAGAGGACATGCTTCGAGCGTGTGTACTTGATTGGGGACAGGTATGGCCAGATCATCTTCCACTGGTAGAGTTTTCGTATAACAATAGCTGGCACGCATCTATAGGGATGGCTCCTTATGAGGCTTTGTACGGGCGGAGATGTCGCACACCCTTATGTTGGGATGAGCCTAGCAGAGTTGATGGAGTAGCTCCAGATCAGGTACAGGATGACATCGCTCGGATTGCCCTAGTCCGAGAGCGGATGTTAGCAGCCCAGAGTCGTCAGAAGTCCTACGCCGACAAGAGGCGTCGACCTTTGGAGTTTAGAGTGGGTGCTCAGGTGTGGTTGAGAGTATCACCTACGAGAGGAGTCAGGCGTTTCGGCATTAAGGGAAAGCTGAGTCCCCGATATGTCGGACCTTTTGAGATCCTGGAGAGAGTTGGGGAGGCGGCCTACCGACTAGCACTACCACCGAGACTAGAGAGTATCCATCCGGTCTTTCATGTATCTCAGTTGAGAGAGTACATTCCGGATCCGAGACACGTCATCAGCCATGAGGATCTGACAGTTGAGCCTGACCATACATTTGTAGAGTACCCAGTGGCTGTCTTGGAACGCAGTACCAGACGTCTGCGCTCCAAGGAGATACCTATGCTGAGGATCCAGTGGTCTAGGAGGGGAGCTGATGAGGCCACTTGGGAGACTGAGGAGAGTGTTAGACGTAACTACCCCGAGTTCTTTGCGGGGTTAGAGGTTACTTCTGATTGACGAGTTAGTACTCGGATGTTGTGTTGTTTGACCTTTCAGGTTTTCATATGGTTTTGAGTGTTCTGTTTCTCTTTTGTGATACTTGTTTGTTTGATGCCTGAGTAGCTGCTTGGTAGAAAACAAAGAAGTCGAGAAAACTAAAATATACCGAAAGAAATGTGTGAGTAAGGGAAATAATTTAAGTTTCGGGACGAAACTTCTTTTAAGGGGGCACTGATGTAATAACCGAAAATTTTAAGTCCCGGTAAAGTGAAATTAAACAAAGTCCGATGAGACCATTGTAAATAAATAAATAAGTAAAATAAACGAGTTCGTTCGGTCGTTTTATGTGACCTAGATTCACATAAAATGATAAATTTATTGACCGGAAATAATTTTACGTTGTTAAAATAAAAATTATAAAATACAAAATTTAATTTCCGTATTATATAAAGTAGATAACACGGAATTTAAATCCCGTATTATATTAGTTCCGTATATATAAGTGACAAATCCCGAATGTTCCGTTCTAAAGATGGACCGGAAATAAGCCCACCTACCAGCCCATGAATTAACTCCTAAACTAACCCTAATTTTATTAGACTAATCTAATCAATAACCTAATCAGCCGCTTCCTCTCTTCGTTACTCCTCCTCTGGACGAACGACATTGCCTCCCTTCCGCTTCAACAGAGGACCGCCACTGCAACCGCCAGGCCTGTCGCCGCCACCTGGCCTGCGCCGCCTCACCGAGTGTCTCCGTCCGCCGGCAACTACAACCGCAGGTGAGCCACGGTCCTCTCCTCCCTTCTCGTCACCCTTCCTCTCGATTCCGAGTCTCGACCATCACGTTTTTTTTTTCCTGGGACTGCAGTAACGGTCACACCGGACCGAGACAGCCGCGCCGTCCCCCGTCACTGAGCCGCGCCACTCCCCGCCACTGCAACCACCGGCCGCAGGTAAGCCGCCGCTTGCCCTTTCCTTTCCGCTGTTATTTTCCCGCTGCTGTGATGCGGAACTCACAACACCTCCGCTCACTGCAGTAACCGTGAAGACAGCAGGGCGTACACCACCATTCCGCCGAGCCTTCATCCGCGTTACAGTAGGTGAGTCCGCATCCCTTCTTTCTCCTTCCCTTCCGCCTTCTGGAATCGAATTAGTAACCGTGAGAGCCACAGTTGTAACGCTGCAGTAGACGACCTCCGGGAGGCTGTGAACCGCCGCCCCTGCTGCTGTCCCGTACCGGTGGCGACGCCGCATCCGCTGCACCTGGACCAGATTAGCGCTTTCCCGGGGGTGTAGGTTAGTCCAGTACAGTGCTTTTGTGTATTTACAGTAAAGAATAGGTATACATTTATATGAATGAGTAAAAGACATAATTGTGCGTATATATATATACGAGTACGGTGTTAAAATAGGGTGAGAAACGTAGGTGGATACAAGTTGTGTATGAATAGCCGGATTCGGAATATATATATATATATAGGATACATATATGTACGTATGTATTTTCGAATTCGGAAGATTAGTAAGAGCGAGTTGGTGAACTTATATATAGGAATTATGAATGCCGAGTTTACATAAATATTTTAAAAAGTCTATTAACGTTATAGAAGTTTGGAATTTAATGGGTATATACACTTTTATATAAGGGTATATCTATAAACATAATATATAGAATATACAAAAATGCGAGTAGCTACACATATATACGAGTTGGGATTTAGGAAAAACTATATAAAAGGGATATAAGTATATAGAAATAAGTTGGGTTTCCAAGTTTATGTACATAACATAAGAATATATATATATATATATATATATATATATATATATATATATATATATATATATATATATATATATATATATATATATATATATATATATATATATATATATATATATATATATATATATATATATATATATGTATATATACTCAGGACGTAAGTGTACCCAACTCCGTACAAGATGAGAAATTAAATAGGTAGATATATATACGAGTACCGAACAATTATACAATTAAATACGTGGGCGATAAGAAAGTTAAGAATAAATTTGAGAAGCCTTCGGCTGAGGGTAAAATGGTCTTCTACCGTAAGAACTTGTTCCGTAATTCCTTAGCAGGAGGTTGGACATCGGAATGTGATTTTGATACACATGCCTTATTTAACAGGCATCTGAGTTACCACGAGTACGGACTTTTGAGACGTGTTAGAGTGTATCTTGACTCAGGTAAGTCCTTGCGACTTACTTAGCCGGTTTCTGAGTGTTAGTTGAGTGATAGTAGTGGTGTGTGCTATTGCTTGTTTTAATAATAATAACTTGCTAGGACGACTGTTATTATTTTACGTAAGGCCCAAGTGTATGTATAACGGGTCGTGACATCACTGCCCAGCTCTGACAGGAGACAGGGAGGTTCTCTATACCCAGACCATACAGGTACAAGGTGAGATGCATCGGATCCATTCCTGATGGTTACACGGGGGCGGAGGCGAGGTTTGGGAATCCTTCGTGTCACAAAATAAGTATCATTAGAGTGAATGAGTAATTTAAAGAAAGATAATAAAACGGACTTGTTTGGAAGCATGTTGAGTGTTTATGTTTACCTGAGTGTGTTTGTGCTACCATTACTCTGCTAATATTTAGATAACTAGCTAACGGTGATTGTTGTTGTTGTTTTAGATTTACCGCAGGTTAGATCAGCAGCTGAGTGATCCGGAAGTAGTGGTCAGCCGGGTCTCCGTACTCCTTAGAGTGGGGTTGGGGTTGTTTGTCTTTCCTTTCTTTTGGTTAAGACAGTTGTTCTTTTCTTTTGTTTAAGTACTGTAGGCTGCTAGACTTTGTTGCATTCATTACTCTAAAAACATGTTTTTATGAATTTCGGTTTCTTTATTTGTGTCTTGTTGCAAGGTCCTAGTAATGTTGTTGTCAAACTGAGGTCGGGACCCATTGTGAGGTCCTAACCAGTAATACTCCGAGTTCTGAGAATTCGGGGTGTTACAAAAGATATTGCTGAGTTTGTGTCACGGTGTCAAACATGTCAGCAAGTTAAAATTGAACACCAAAGGCCAGGAGGAGAACTTCAATCATTGGAGATACCAGAGTGGAAATGGGAACACATCACCAAGGATTTTGTAACCAGTCTACGTAGTAGCAAAGGTTATGACTCCATATGGGTGGTGGTTGATCGATTAACAAAGACTGCAAGATTTATTCCTATCAAGGAAACTTGGACTGTGAACAAGTTAGTAGAGGAATTTGTGAATCAGATAGTCAGATTACATGGAGTTCCTAAGACCATAGTTTCAGATAGAGATGGACGATTTACTTCCCGATTCTGGATCCAGGTACAGACAGTAATGGGAACCAAGCTGAATTTTACAACAGCGTTTCATCCACAGTCAGATGGTCAGTCCGAACGGACTATTCAGACTTTAGAAGACTTGTTGAGGTCATGTGTGCTTGATTGGGGACCGATATGGCCAGATCAATTACCGTTGGTCGAGTTCACCTACAACAACAGTTGGCATGCATCCATTGGGATGGCACCATATGAAGCACTGTACGGAAGGAAATGTCGAACCCCATTATGTTGGGATGAGCCTGCCGATGTCTTTGATACGGCTCCAGACAAAGTTAAAAGTGATATTGAAAAAGTTGCTTTGATTCGAGAAAGGATGTTGGCTGCACAGAGTAGACAAAAATCGTATGCTGATAAGCGCCGACGTCCGCTAGAGTTTGAAACAGGGACACACGTTTGGCTGAAAGTTTCACCGACTCGTGGAGTCAAACGGTTTGGTATCAAGGGAAAGTTAAGTCCTCGGTATATTGGACCGTTTGAGATTTTGGAAAAAGTTGGTAAAGTAGCTTATCGTTTAGCATTACCGCCAACAATGGATGGAGTACATCCAGTGTTTCATGTATCACAACTAAGACAGTATCAACCAGATCCGAGCCATGTACTCAGCTATGATGCTATCGAGATAGAGCCTGATCAGACCTATGCCGAGTTCCCTATGGCCGTGTTAGATAGAAAGATAAAGAAGTTAAGGAATAAAGAGATTCCATTAGTGAAGATACAGTGGTCCCGAAGGGGAATGGAAGAGGCTACATGGGAAACAATTGAGCACATGGAGAGAAATTATCCAGAGGTGTTTAGTTCTTTGATCGGTGATTGAGATAGAGGTATGAATTAGTACCTAACTTTTCCACTAACTAATGTGCCTATATGATTCTATGTTTATGTGATTTATGTGTGTGTGAATTGATTTGTGTTTGCTAACATAGGAAGTGATAGACTTCCCTAGTGTGAGCATGATGACCCCGCTAACGTGATAATAATCTATGCTTGCACGAAATGCAAAGATAGGTTAATTATGTGAGTGACGGACTCAGTCTTCTGATGAGTTGTGTACTAAAGTTTCGGGACGAAACTTTTTCTTAAGGGGTGTGTGATGTAAAAGCTAGGATTTTCGAATCCTAATAAAGGATGTTTAAGGGTGAGTAAGTTAATCATCGATATTAATTGACCCATAAATCGCGAATAGTGTGTAGATGACGAGTATAAATTCCACCATTATGATTTTGGTGTAAATTTGGACTTATGGGGAAATTTTCATTTTTTCCTCCGGGGAATAATTTTTACCCTCTGGTATTATTTGGAGCATTTGGGAGCTTCAATTAATAAAATTGCAGTTGAGAGAAATGATCAGGACATGGGACATGTTCTAGACATGAAATAACATGGAAAGGCAAAATGGCCAAAAGAGCCGCTATTTCGTTTCTTAGCGGCTAAGAAAGACGGCTTAGGAATACGCGTTTTCCGAGAAAGTTGCGGAATAATTATCCACACAAAATGTCAGATTTATTATTCCAATTTCGAGAAGTTTGGAGAAGGGGCTCAAACCGCCTTCGGATCGATAAACGGATAATTATCGACTTTGCTAAAGGATAATTATCGTCTTCGCTATAAATAGCGGAAATTCATTTATTAATTCATTTCCTTTCACGTTTCCTCGTAAAAGCTCTGATTTCTCTCAACTTCAAATTCAGATCTACTCTTCGTTTGTAATCCGATTTCAATTCCGTTTGAGTTTTCGGATTCCTCTCTTCGTCCTCTTCATTTTGGTACCGAGTTTCTGCGTTTCCGTTGAAGTTATGGCCAGGTCGAGCATCCCCCTTATATGTCCGGTTCCGTCGCTCAGATTCCGGTGAATCTGATGGTGTCAGAGCGTAGCCTGCGTCGTTGTGATTCCGAATCTTCTTTCGGATCGTCAATCGGGTTAGTAACGAATAAGTTATGAATTTATTCGTTTTCAGTATTGCGATTTGGCCTAAATTGACCTTAGGCTTGTCAAAATGGATAATTGGAAATTCCATTATGCTCGTTACAATATTCTGGTGATTATGGGCTATTTGTTTGATGAGATCTGATGACAGTTGGGTTGAGAAACTGCCTGCGGGCAAAAGGTTATTCTGATGAATTTTAATTAATTAATTAAAGATTAATTAATTAAATTGGGAATCTAGAAAACGCTATAAGCTAATTAAATTCAAAGGAATGAATTTAATTGATGTTTGAAGCAAGAAGTTTAATACGAGGAATATGATATTCTCGACAGGTGTTGTTGAAGACGGTAGACTAACTATAGCTTAGTTGCTCAGTGAGCGTATCCAGGTAAGTCTTCGGACTTACTTAGCTTCGATCTGCAGAAACCGTGCCTGAGAGATTTATATCTCACTGTGTTGATATGTGTTGTTGTTTTGAAATGCCTTGTTGTGCTGAAATGTGATTGTTGATATGCATTGAGATGTGTTATGTGTGAAGCATGCTTGATGTGTTTATGATGAACATGACGTTATGATGTGTAAAGCATGCTTAATGTTGTTGTGATTATTATCATGTCATAATTATGAGAAATGGTTAAATGAACATGTGTTAGCCTATTGAGGCGTGCTATTGAATGACATGATAAGCTTGCTGAAACATGATAATGTATGAGATGATAAGCCTTTCGAGGCATGTGATATGATGATGACTTGTAAAGGTCAAGAGTATGTAAAGCGAGTATTTTGCAGTGAATACCGGAGCTCGGCCAAGCCCGGATCACTTGCGTTTGTATAAGAATGACACCGAGTCTGATAGACTTCAGGCTCGGGTCGCACACCTAATGAAAATGGTAAATGTTTGCATTAACATGAATGGCAAAATGTTGCATGTGGTTAGGAGTTAAGACCATAACTCACCACGAGAAAGCCTGGCCCGTAGACTTGATCAGTCTGGCTACGACCTAAGAGCAAATGTCTGAATTAACCTAATCTGTGCAATGGTGAGCTCACACCAAAGCCAGAACCGTATAAGCAATGGTTCCGGATTAATGGGTCCGGGATCGAAAATTGTAAATTTCATACTGCATTCACGTGCATCATTCATAAAAGCATGATATCATCTCATGAACACGGTATATGGTATTTGAATATATTTGTTGTATTGTGATGTGATGATATAATCTCTCGTGGATAGATTATGATCAGTAGCTAACGGTTTTAAACCGAATCTTTTTAGGTAATGCTGATCATAGGAACGCTTCAGGGATGTCAGCTGCAGGGTGTGGACAGCCGGGGCAGTGTTAACCCAAGGGTTGGTTGAACTTGCTTTTGAAAATAATCGCTTGCAAGCGAGTCTTTTGTTGATTGTGTGCAACTGTGTACACATGTTGATTTCAGGCTGAAGTTTTAAGACACCTGTTCAGGTGTCATGCTTTGAAGTGTCGTTTTGGGATATACATACTAACTTCATGCATGGTTGTTATGTAAACGTTTTCTAAATGACAGGTTGAATGTTTTCATTATTTCTTCGTGCTTCTTGTTGCAAGGTCCTATTTGTGAAGTTGTTGTCAGGCTAACTGATGGGACCCACTGTGTGGTCCTTAGCCTAGTGACGTCTTGGGTTACTTAAAACTCGGGTCGTTACAGATTGGTATCACAGCTTAGGTTGACAACAAGGGCACATGTGACTTGAGATGAGACATGATAGTTCAACCTAACTACAACCCAGTCCGGGTTGGTTTTGAAAGGACATTTAAGTTTTCAAAATATTTTGGAAATTACTAACATATGGTTTTAATGAATTTAAAATCATATGCATAGTCGGGATTTTGGGTAAAGACACTGCCTTCCACTCCTCAGCGTGACTCCTTGTAAGTGTAGTTCTCTCTCTCTAACTTGTTAAGATTATAGTATTTTTATAGATATCACTATTGCTATAAGTAGTGGATATATATGAAGAGAGAACGATCGTGAATGTTCCGGTTTGTCGAAACCGTGATAAAGGCAACTGTAAGCGTTTTGATTAAGAGACAAGGAAGTTGTAGTTTCATTACGAGTATGTCAATGGGAGCACAATGTGCATGTGTGTCAGTGGAAGTACGACAAGTTAGAAGTACATGAGAGTATAATGTTTAAAGTAAGTGGTCAAGGTCAAGTACCTCTACCCATCGAGCTACATGAGATGAGAAGATGCAAGAATATAGCGGTAGAAAGGGCTACTACTACGATAGAAATGCAAGGGCAAGCACGAGTTGTTGAACCCCAAACACTAGAAGTTCCATATGAGGAACAAGAAGGTAGTGAACTTCATTAGAGAAGTGGCTAAGGCCATAAAAAAAAGAGATGTGTTAGTGTTTGTAGGAGCTTATGTAATGCAAGTTGGTTGGCGGTTGAACCACATAAACATGACTTTTGGGGACATTGGAGAGCTAGAAAAGTATAAGATGAAACTTGCAGCAACCTTCATGCCGAACATTGGTGCATATTGGTGGATGAGAAATTGTGCAATCATTGTGGATTACGAGACTTTCAAGAGTCGGATTTGGACTAACTTGTTAAAGTCTTTTCTGGAAGCAACATTTGGATGTTCTCCTATGATGGAGATGAATTTCACGAGGAGTATACATCGTTGGATGAGAGTGCACCACTTTTTGAGCAATTGATAAGATTGTTTATGATAGGATGAAACGACCTCTTAGTTGGTGTTGTCACCATTTGAAGATATGATGTTATTGGAGTATTAGGAGAGGATAATAAAGCTTGAAGCAAGACAAGGCTTTAGGAAAGAGGTGGATTCCTAAACTAGTGGAGGAAAGAGGCAGAAGTCTACTCCAAGTTTCTTGAACCTGCGAGTACGAGACGTGTGAGTCAAGAAATAAGGCCTTCTCCACAACCATGATCATAAGAGAAATTGGAGGGAAGAACATTTTAAATTGTGGAGACCTAAGTTATTACAAGAAGGACTGATCAAAAAGTCCAACTACATGTTTCAAATGTAGTTAACCTAGCGATATGATAAAGTTTGTGAGGCTAGGGGATAATGTTAACTCAAGGATCTTGTCCTAATCTGAGAGGAGGAAAAAGCCAAAGTTTACGTGGAAACTAGGCAAGTAAAGTAGCCAACCGATATCCTTATTACTGGATTGGATAATGACGACGTGATTCTAGGCATTGATTGGATGATCAAGTATATGGATAAGATAGATGTGGAAATGCTAACAAAAAAATGATGTTAGCCAAAGATGATACTTATCATGTGTTAAAAGGAAGTGAGCTACAAGACCCGTTAGTGATGATCTCTACGATGAAAGCAAGTAAGCTGGTAAGGAAAGGATGTGAAGCATATTTATGTTATGCTTTGGAGAAAGAAGGAAAGATTCAATTGAAATACATTCCAGTTGCACGCGAGTTTAAGGATGTTTTTCAAGATGAATTACCTGGATTGCCACCTACTAGGCAAGTTGACTTTAGAATCGATCTAGAGCCTGGAACTAGACCAATTTCTAAAGCTCCGTACAGAATGGCACATGTGGAAATGCTTGAGTTGAAGAAGCAGTTGGAAGAATTGACAGATAAAGGATTTATTCGGCCAAGTGTATCGCCATGGGGAGCGCCAGTGTTGTTCGTGAAGAAAAAAAGATGGTACAATGAGGTTATGTATCAACTATAGAGAACTGAATAAGATGACAATTGAGAACAAGTTTTTACTACCACGAATTGATGGTTATTAGATCAGTTAAAAGAAGCAAAGGTGTTCTCCAAGATAGACTTATGGTCAGGCTATCACCAGTTGAAGATTCAAGAAGATGACATCCATAGACAACATTCAGGACTCGGTATGGACACTACGAGTTCGTGGTTATGCCATTTGGATTAACTAACGCACCTGCTGCGTTTATGGAATTGATGAATCGGATCTTCATTGGATACTTGGATAGGTTTGTTGTGGTCTTTATAGATGATATATTGGTTTATTCACGAAGTAGTGAAGAGCATGCAGAGCATTTGAAAGCAGTTCTTCAAGTATTGAGGAAAGAAAAGCTTTATGCTAAGTTGTCCAAGTGTGACTTCTGGATGAAAGAAGTAACATTCTTGGGACATATGATTACTGCAGATGGAGTCAAAGTTGACCCATCCAAGATCGAAACCGTGCTAGCATGGGAACCACCTAAGAACGTCAAAGAGATACGTAGTTTCCTAGGATTAGCAGGATACTATAGACGTTTTGTAAAAGGGTTTTCCATCATAGCAAGACCTATGACCAACCTACTTCAGAAGAAGGCAAAGTTTATGTGGACTGAAAAGTGTCAAGCAAGCTTTGAAGAGTTAAAAAAAAAAAAGTGATTGACTACTACACTTGTGTTAGGTAAGCCGAATGGAGCATTAGAGTTCATTGTTTACAATGATGCGTCTAAAATGGACTTGTGATGCGTTCTGATGCAGAATGACAATCATATCATATGCATCAAGACAATTGAGGTAGTATGAGAAAAACTACCCAATACATACCTTAGAGTTAGCAACGGTACTTCGTTCACTGAAAATTTGGTGGCACTGTTTGTTTGGAACAACATGCATGATTATGACACATCATAAGAGTTTGAAGTGCATATTAACTTAGAAAAAGTTGAATATGAGACAAAAAAGATGGTTAGAGATAATAAAGGTTTATAATTTGAATATATTATATCATTTGGACAAGGCTAAAGTCGTGGCCGATGCTCTGAGCAAAAAGTCGGTTCAAGAAGAAGGTGATTGCTCGTTTGACTGCACAATCTGAGATACAAAAAGATATGATTTATAGTGGTAGAGAGAAATATGGGTTTAGAAAGACCAAGGGTATTTGTGTACCTTGGAGATCATGCCTAGTTGGATGGAAGAGATCCAACATAAACAACTAAGTTCCTTGATCTAACCAAGGTGAGGTCAATGATCACGAATGATGAAAGTTTAGATTCTTTATCAACGACGACAATATGATTGGATACCAAGGAAGAATATGTATGCCTCAAGATTATGAGATTAGAAGAAATATTCTTGTTGATGCTCATGCAACACCATATTCCATACATCCAGGATCAAACAAGATGTATCGGGATATTAAACCTTACTTTTGGTGGCAAGGTATGAAGAAAGATATTGCTGAGTTTGTGTCACGGTGTCAAACATGTCAGCAAGTTAAAATTGAACACCAAAGGCCAGGAGGAGAACTTCAATCATTGGAGATACCAGAGTGGAAATGGGAACACATCACCAAGGATTTTGTAACCAGTCTACGTAGTAGCAAAGGTTATGACTCCATATGGGTGGTGGTTGATCGATTAACAAAGACTGCAAGATTTATTCCTATCAAGGAAACTTGGACTGTGAACAAGTTAGTAGAGGAATTTGTGAATCAGATAGTCAGATTACATGGAGTTCCTAAGACCATAGTTTCAGATAGAGATGGACGATTTACTTCCCGATTCTGGATCCAGGTACAGACAGTAATGGGAACCAAGCTGAATTTTACAACAGCGTTTCATCCACAGTCAGATGGTCAGTCCGAACGGACTATTCAGACTTTAGAAGACTTGTTGAGGTCATGTGTGCTTGATTGGGGACCGATATGGCCAGATCAATTACCGTTGGTCGAGTTCACCTACAACAACAGTTGGCATGCATCCATTGGGATGGCACCATATGAAGCACTGTACGGAAGGAAATGTCGAACCCCATTATGTTGGGATGAGCCTGCCGATGTCTTTGATACGGCTCCAGACAAAGTTAAAAGTGATATTGAAAAAGTTGCTTTGATTCGAGAAAGGATGTTGGCTGCACAGAGTAGACAAAAATCGTATGCTGATAAGCGCCGACGTCCGCTAGAGTTTGAAACAGGGACACACGTTTGGCTGAAAGTTTCACCGACTCGTGGAGTCAAACGGTTTGGTATCAAGGGAAAGTTAAGTCCTCGGTATATTGGACCGTTTGAGATTTTGGAAAAAGTTGGTAAAGTAGCTTATCGTTTAGCATTACCGCCAACAATGGATGGAGTACATCCAGTGTTTCATGTATCACAACTAAGACAGTATCAACCAGATCCGAGCCATGTACTCAGCTATGATGCTATCGAGATAGAGCCTGATCAGACCTATGCCGAGTTCCCTATGGCCGTGTTAGATAGAAAGATAAAGAAGTTAAGGAATAAAGAGATTCCATTAGTGAAGATACAGTGGTCCCGAAGGGGAATGGAAGAGGCTACATGGGAAACAATTGAGCACATGGAGAGAAATTATCCAGAGGTGTTTAGTTCTTTGATCGGTGATTGAGATAGAGGTATGAATTAGTACCTAACTTTTCCACTAACTAATGTGCCTATATGATTCTATGTTTATGTGATTTATGTGTGTGTGAATTGATTTGTGTTTGCTAACATAGGAAGTGATAGACTTCCCTAGTGTGAGCATGATGACCCCGCTAACGTGATAATAATCTATGCTTGCACGAAATGCAAAGATAGGTTAATTATGTGAGTGACGGACTCAGTCTTCTGATGAGTTGTGTACTAAAGTTTCGGGACGAAACTTTTTCTTAAGGGGTGTGTGATGTAAAAGCTAGGATTTTCGAATCCTAATAAAGGATGTTTAAGGGTGAGTAAGTTAATCATCGATATTAATTGACCCATAAATCGCGAATAGTGTGTAGATGACGAGTATAAATTCCACCATTATGATTTTGGTGTAAATTTGGACTTATGGGGAAATTTTCATTTTTTCCTCCGGGGAATAATTTTTACCCTCTGGTATTATTTGGAGCATTTGGGAGCTTCAATTAATAAAATTGCAGTTGAGAGAAATGATCAGGACATGGGACATGTTCTAGACATGAAATAACATGGAAAGGCAAAATGGCCAAAAGAGCCGCTATTTCGTTTCTTAGCGGCTAAGAAAGACGGCTTAGGAATACGCGTTTTCCGAGAAAGTTGCGGAATAATTATCCACACAAAATGTCAGATTTATTATTCCAATTTCGAGAAGTTTGGAGAAGGGGCTCAAACCGCCTTCGGATCGATAAACGGATAATTATCGACTTTGCTAAAGGATAATTATCGTCTTCGCTATAAATAGCGGAAATTCATTTATTAATTCATTTCCTTTCACGTTTCCTCGTAAAAGCTCTGATTTCTCTCAACTTCAAATTCAGATCTACTCTTCGTTTGTAATCCGATTTCAATTCCGTTTGAGTTTTCGGATTCCTCTCTTCGTCCTCTTCATTTTGGTACCGAGTTTCTGCGTTTCCGTTGAAGTTATGGCCAGGTCGAGCATCCCCCTTATATGTCCGGTTCCGTCGCTCAGATTCCGGTGAATCTGATGGTGTCAGAGCGTAGCCTGCGTCGTTGTGATTCCGAATCTTCTTTCGGATCGTCAATCGGGTTAGTAACGAATAAGTTATGAATTTATTCGTTTTCAGTATTGCGATTTGGCCTAAATTGACCTTAGGCTTGTCAAAATGGATAATTGGAAATTCCATTATGCTCGTTACAATATTCTGGTGATTATGGGCTATTTGTTTGATGAGATCTGATGACAGTTGGGTTGAGAAACTGCCTGCGGGCAAAAGGTTATTCTGATGAATTTTAATTAATTAATTAAAGATTAATTAATTAAATTGGGAATCTAGAAAACGCTATAAGCTAATTAAATTCAAAGGAATGAATTTAATTGATGTTTGAAGCAAGAAGTTTAATACGAGGAATATGATATTCTCGACAGGTGTTGTTGAAGACGGTAGACTAACTATAGCTTAGTTGCTCAGTGAGCGTATCCAGGTAAGTCTTCGGACTTACTTAGCTTCGATCTGCAGAAACCGTGCCTGAGAGATTTATATCTCACTGTGTTGATATGTGTTGTTGTTTTGAAATGCCTTGTTGTGCTGAAATGTGATTGTTGATATGCATTGAGATGTGTTATGTGTGAAGCATGCTTGATGTGTTTATGATGAACATGACGTTATGATGTGTAAAGCATGCTTAATGTTGTTGTGATTATTATCATGTCATAATTATGAGAAATGGTTAAATGAACATGTGTTAGCCTATTGAGGCGTGCTATTGAATGACATGATAAGCTTGCTGAAACATGATAATGTATGAGATGATAAGCCTTTCGAGGCATGTGATATGATGATGACTTGTAAAGGTCAAGAGTATGTAAAGCGAGTATTTTGCAGTGAATACCGGAGCTCGGCCAAGCCCGGATCACTTCAGTTTGTATAAGAATGACACCGAGTCTGATAGACTTCAGGCTCGGGTCGCACACCTAATGAAAATGGTAAATGTTTGCATTAACATGAATGGCAAAATGTTGCATGTGGTTAGGAGTTAAGACCATAACTCACCACGAGAAAGCCTGGCCCGTAGACTTGATCAGTCTGGCTACGACCTAAGAGCAAATGTCTGAATTAACCTAATCTGTGCAATGGTGAGCTCACACCAAAGCCAGAACCGTATAAGCAATGGTTCCGGATTAATGGGTCCGGGATCGAAAATTGTAAATTTCATACTGCATTCACGTGCATCATTCATAAAAGCATGATATCATCTCATGAACACGGTATATGGTATTTGAATATATTTGTTGTATTGTGATGTGATGATATAATCTCTCGTGGATAGATTATGATCAGTAGCTAACGGTTTTAAACCGAATCTTTTTAGGTAATGCTGATCATAGGAACGCTTCAGGGATGTCAGCTGCAGGGTGTGGACAGCCGGGGCAGTGTTAACCCAAGGGTTGGTTGAACTTGCTTTTGAAAATAATCGCTTGCAAGCGAGTCTTTTGTTGATTGTGTGCAACTGTGTACACATGTTGATTTCAGGCTGAAGTTTTAAGACACCTGTTCAGGTGTCATGCTTTGAAGTGTCGTTTTGGGATATACATACTAACTTCATGCATGGTTGTTATGTAAACGTTTTCTAAATGACAGGTTGAATGTTTTCATTATTTCTTCGTGCTTCTTGTTGCAAGGTCCTATTTGTGAAGTTGTTGTCAGGCTAACTGATGGGACCCACTGTGTGGTCCTTAGCCTAGTGACGTCTTGGGTTACTTAAAACTCGGGTCGTTACAGATCCACTGGGAAGCCGCACCACCGGAACCTCCGGCGTCGCTGGAGCGCCTCCTCCCTCTCAATTGCAGGCCGCTTCCTCCCGTGTTCCAGCAAGCAGGCCAGCTGGGACTCCACCCCGCCTTCCTTCCGCCACGCTGGAGACAGCGACACCGCGCCGGAGACGACGACGCCTTGCCAGTGGAGCCGCCCGCCTTTCCTCCGCCTTTGCGAACCACCAGGGCTTTGCCCCTTCCCTTGTCTTCTGCGTGTTCAGAGAGGTTGAAGAAGACCCTATTTTACGGTTTCTTTTTTTTTCAGCCTCCCTCTCTATGTGTTAATTACATTTATGACCCGGTATTTTGTAATTGCAGATTTTGCCCCTACTGATTTTGAATAAATTGCAGTTTTAGCCCCAAGATCTATTTTGGAAAATTGGCCAAGTTTCTTGAATATTTATTTTATGGTTTTCGAAAATGGCTTAAGTTCTTGAGTCCTTAATTACGGCCGGGAAGTTGATTGTGAATTTATGATGCATGTTTGTGACGTTACGCATTTTTGTTCCGGAAATGGATTAGCGGCTTGGAACCTTGGATTTTGATTACGAGATATTCTTACGTTTAAATGCCTTATTTTACGCCTTAGTGGATTTGAATTCGATTTATGGCTCAAAGTATCAATTGTGGTTTTACTACCAAGTTCCCATAATTTCATATTTATGTCCGGGAAGGTTTTCGTGGATTTTAGTGTGGGCTTTTGAAACCGAGTTTTTCCTTAGATTTCTATTTTAAATCTCCCGTTCAAATTTAGCATATTAGCTAAATTTGTTTAGCTTTGGTTTTAGGTTCGGAAGCGTCCGATAAAGGCCTTCGAATCCAACTCGACATCCATAGGTCGTCTTTCGTCTTTTGACGTCGTGTGAGTATTCTTTCCCTCGATGTAGTTATGTTTAGTAGTATCATGCTAGGTTGAATCTAGCATAACTTAGAGTGAATGCCAAGTAGTGGCTTTAAACTTTAGGTGAGGATTTGAGGATTGTTTGAACGTTCTAAGTATTGAGGTGTGTATGTTATCATGTGAGCTTTGTTAAGGTTGTGAGTATGTGTTTCTTGAGATTGTGGAGTTAGGATGGAAGTATCCTAGCACGTGGTTATAGTTGAGATCTTGTGAGTTTATGAGGGCTAGGAGTGTATCCTAGATTATGATAGTTTATGACCTAATAAGATCTTATAGGACTAGAAGTCTAAGGACTTCTGGCTGGTGTGAGTGGTTGTTGATTATCGTGCCTTGTCTTGAACAGGCTTTGGTTATGTTTTCCTTTGGAGAGTGATATCGTTTTTGGTTAGCTTCGAGACGAGGTAAGTCTTCGGACTTACTTAGCTCGTATTCTTTGTATTAGTTTCAATGCGTGTTTGGTGGTGTGTGTTTATTGTTTTTGTGTGTGTTTATTGCTTATGTTATAACATCTAAACCGGTAATAGGACCACCGACTTTATATGTTTATATTTGGCCCAAGTGTATGATAACGGGCGGTGACCTCTTGTCCAGTCCAAAATGGGGATGACTGGGAGGTGCCTTGCGACCAGCCCATCAGGTGATGCTGATCCGCATCAAGTACAAACCCGTATGGTGAAAGGGGACAAGGGCGAGATCTTTAAGATTCTCGTGTCACAAAAGAAGTTGAATTAGAACGGGATATGACCTAATAATAAAAAGATAATAAACCGGATTGTGTGTTTTGGAACATGTTGTGTGTTTATGATGCCTTATGTGTGTGTATGCCAATACCATGATGCTAATGCCTTGAATGCTAGCTAACGGTTTTATACCGATATTGTTGTAGTTGCCTTGCAGGTTAGGGGCGCGACCGAGAGATCCGGAAGAGTGGGCAGCCGGGGTCCGTACATTTTAGGATGGGTTTTGGGAGTTGTTTTTATGTATTGTTTAGGGTATTATGTATGTCGCGTGTATGGCGGTTGCCTTTAGCGTTGTATCTCGGCTGAAGTCTTTTGTTGTTTTCTTTTGGGGTTCATATCATTGCATAAAAATGAATTTCGGTTTTGCCTTTATTTGTGTCTTGTTGTAAGATCCAGTGAAATTGTTGTCAGGCTAAGGGTCGGGACCCATTGTGAGGTCTCAGCCCGTAGCATCCCGAGTCTCGCGGATTCGGGGTGTTACATATGGCGTTTGGTCTTTGTAGTTGTTTTCGGCTGAAGTCCGTTGTTTGTTTTCTTTTGGGTTTTCTTACATTGCATAAAATGTATTTCGGTTTTGGCCTATATTTGTGCCTTGTTGCAAGATCCGGTGAAATTGTTGTCAAGCTAAGGGTCGGGACCCATTGTGAGGTCCCAACCCGTAGCGCCCCGAGTCCCGCGGATTTGGGGTGTTACATATTGGGTCACAACGACTCACAAATTATTGGATCACAACGACCCACAAATCAGTGGGTCACAACGACCCAAAAATCAGTGGGTCACAACGACCCAAAAATCAGTGGGTCACAACGACCCAAAAATCTATAGGTCAAAACGATCCAAAAATCTGTAGGTCAAACGATAAAAAAATCATTAGATCAAAACGACCCAAAAATCATTAGATCAAAAGGACCTACGAATTAGTAGGTCACAACAATCCACTCCACATACAAATGCTAATCCGGTATAATAAGTATTATACTTAATTCTGACCAAAAGGTCCGAAAATGTATGATTTGTATAATCTTCAAACATTTGAGGTCTATTTATACATGTTGTCAAAGTGTCATCCTTCTCTGATAACCGATGTGGGATAACAAAATTCATATTTTACAAAATAATTAAGGTTTAGTAAAAAAAAAAAGTTATTGGCTTAATTCGAGATTTAGTAAAAAAATTTAATCTGATAAAAATATGGAGTCTTAATTTTTATTTTACAAAATAATCAAAGATTCTGATTATGATTTAGTAAAAAAGGGATTTATTAGCTTAATTCGTGATTTAATAAAAAGTTTAATTAGAGAAAAAACGTGGGGTGGCACGTCAAGAATTAGTGTTTTTTGTTTTAGTAAAGTATATAGATGTATATTTATTATATTGATAAAATAAGAATTACGAATTTAATAGTTCAACGGTCCACAAATTAGTAGGTCACAAACAACCCACAAATCAGTAGATTTTTAGGACCCACAAATTAGTAGGTCACAAGGACCCATAAATTATTAGGTCACAACGACCCACGAATCAGTAGGTTACAACGACCCATGAATCAGTAGGTCACAATAACCCGCAAATTAGTAGGTCACAACGACCCACGAATCAATAGGTCACAATGACACACAAATCAGTGGGTCACAACGACCCACAAATTATTGGGTCACAACGACCCACAAATCAGTGGGTCACAACGACCCACAAATCAGTGGGTCACAACGACCCACAAATCAGTGGGTCACAACGACCCAAAAATCTATAGGTCAAAACGATCCAAAAATCTGTAGGTCAAAACGATCCAAAAATCATTAGATCAAAACGACTCAAAAATCATTAGATCAAAAGGACCTACGAATTAGTAGGTCACAACAATCCACTCCACATACAAATGCTAATCCCGTATAATAAGTACTATACTTGATTATGACCAAAAGGTCCGAAAATGTATGATTTGTATAATCTTCAAACATTTGAGGTCTATTTATACATGTTGTCAAAGTGTCATCCTTCTTTGATAACCGATGTGGGATAACAAAATTCATATTTTACAAAATAATTAAGGTTTAGTAAAAAAAAGTTATTGGCTTAACTCGAGATTTAGTAAAAAAATTTAATCCGATAAAAATATGGAGTCTTAATTTTTATTTTACAAAATAATCATAGATTTTGATTATGATTTAGTAAAAAAAGGATTTATTAGCTTAATTCGTGATTTAATAAAAAGTTTAATTAGAGAAAAAACGTGGGGTGACACGTCAAGAATTAGTGTTTTTTGTTTTAGTAAAGTATATAGATATATATTTATTATATTGATAAAATAAGAATTACGAATTTAATAGTTCAACGGTTCACAAATTAGTAGGTCACAAACAACCCACAAATCAATAGATTTTAAGGATCCACAAATTAGTAGGTCACAAGGACCCATAAATTATTAGGTCACAACGACCCATGAATTAGTGGGTCACCTCCACAAATTAGTAGGTCACAAACAACCCACAAATCAATAGATTTTAAGGACCCACAAATTAGTAGTCAGAACGACTCATAAATTATTTGGTCACAACGACCCACAAATCAGTAGGTTACAACGACCCATGAATCAGTAGGTCACAACAACCCACAAATTGTAGCTCACAACGACCCACGAATCAATAGGTCACAATGACACACAAATCAGTGGGTCACAATGACACACAAATCAGTGGGTCATAACGACCCACAACATATTGCGTCACAACGACCCACAAATTATTGGGTCACAACGACCCACAAATTATTGGGTCACAACGACCCACAAATTATTGGGTCACAACAACCCACAAATTATTAGGTCAAATCGACCCAAAAATCTATAGGTCAAAACGATCCAAAAATTTGTAGGTCAAAACGATCCAAAAATTATTAGATCAAAACGACCCAAAAATCATTAGATCAAAACGACCTACGAATTAGTAGGTCACAACAATCCACTCCACATACAAATGATAATCCGGTATAATAAGTATTATACTTGATTCTGACCAAAAGGTCCGAAAATGTATGATTTGTATAATCTTCAAACATTTGAGGTCTATTTATACATGTTGTCAAAGGAGATTTGACTATAACCTATAAAATCTTGGAAAATCTCAAAAAAAAAAAAAAGTTACGTACAATTTTGAATAGAAGTTTGTTAGGTTAGTAAAAAAAGCTTTCCTCCCACAAAAAATAAAGATTTATTGGCCTATAAAATCTTGGAGAATCTCCAACAAAAAAAAGTTACGTATAATTTTGAATAGCAGTGTGTTAGTTTAGGAAAAAAAGATTTTATGGCTTAAAAAATAAAGATTTATTGGTCAAAAAATTGTTTAGGAAAAAAAGATTTTTATAGTTTAAAAAATAAAGATTTATTGGCCAAAAATTTGTGGGAGCTCCATTTGATTGCTGCTTCCACAGCACGTCACGTCATCAAATCATGTACTCTGTTTTAGTATGTATAATAGATTTTGTTTAAACAAACTAACAACCCAAATCAAAATTTTAATTATTTTTGTTTATATGGATCCTTTTTTATTTTTAGCAGATATTATTTTAACATATATTTTTTAAACAACCCGAATGACTTTTTTTTTAACATATATTTTTTTATAATCGTTGTTTATTTTATATGAAACAATTATATATTTTTTATACATACCAAATTTGTTGATATATACAAATTGTTTTTTCTATATAATTGTTTTAAAATATTTATATTAAAATTTTATATTGTTATATTTTTTTCAACAAATCGATTTTGTTAAGTAAAATTATATCAATAATAAATATTTTCAAACGGATCTTATTAGTTAACCTAACATAACGATTTTAATTTAAATAGATCGATCTTATCAATAATATGTTTATTTTGTTGTATATTTTTAAAACAATTCGGACATAACATATTATATTGTATTTCATTATAATAGAATTTTAAAAAAAGTATTCCGGACCTAACAACTCAAATCCGATCGATCTTATTAGTAATTTCCTTAAAATATTACCAAACAACCTAATAACCCAATCAAATTTTGTTAAATTAGTATTTAAAAAATATATATTTCGGACCTTATATAAAACAACAGATCTGCAGTCAATATTTTCATCGTCTTCTAATCAGGTATTCTATTCACGTGTAACTTCTCCATTACTATTTTCCATTAGACTAACCACTTCATTAATGCTCTCATTTCAGTGTGTTCGTCAACTATACATACGCCCGCATCATCTCCTTTAATTCACAGGTAATAATATGTTTTTTTAAGCTACATAATTACTTGTCTTCAAATCTATTATATATATGGACAACCTAACTATTTTGTATTCATCAATCTCACACGTTCCTATAAGACCCCGGTTTTAGATTCATCTTCTTTAATCGTAACCCTTTGGATTCATAACTCTTTGATCGTCTTTCAAATTATTCCAATTTTTTATCGTCTTCTTCCATAGTCTTCTCATAATTTATTGGTCGTACTTTTACCTTATTTTTAGTGTACAGAATTCAACAATGGCGAACGATTTTGTCACCCGCTCTAGCACCTTAGCAAAAAAGTAGAAGAAAAAGGACATCGAAGAAGTTTATCTATAGACAACTCTTGAACCACGTATCTCTCCGTTTACATATAAATTATTCCCGGATTATAGGAATTTAACCCTCATTTTTCTTCCATTTGTTCACCTCATACTCTTATTGTAAGACCCCAGTCTTTTGCCTTCACCGGCCCTGCGGTGAAGTGTGCCGCCCCTGCGGCATGCCGCACCCGCGGCAGGGTCAACCGCCCCTATGGCTGACAACAGATCGCGCCCGATCTTTCTTTCGTTCGTTTTATCTTCTTTCCATAAATAGAAGATCCGATCTTCTATCTTATGGGCCAACTTCCTTATCTTCTTTCTAACCCTAAAGCATCATTCCTTCTATCCTTCCATCCCTTCTCTATATATTCCCGCCTTTTTCTCCTTTTTCCCATTTCTTGCATTCGTTTTCAACCCTGAGAGTTGCAGCCGTTCCCTTGCTTCCCTGTGATCTTGCTGAAAGTGTAAGTTTATCATTCTCTATTCTTCCTTACGTTCTTGTACTGCAGCATGTTTCCTTCTTTCTTTTCGTTTTCTCCTTCTTTCTCTTCTTTTCTTCTCCTCTAAGAATCAAGTTTGAACCTTGATTCTTGTTGGCTTCTCGTTGTTGATGTATCGTTTTTCTCAAGTTCTTTGGAGTTGAGTCTTGACGTGTATGAGCCAAAGGTTCGAGTTTTGGTTGCCCTTATTGTGAGTTCTGTCAAAGAGAAGCCCAACAACACTTTCTGTCATGCTGCCGCCCCCGCGCCTGCACATCCCCACCCCTATGTGTTGCCGCCCCTGCGGTTTCCTCTACAGTAACTCCCGTTCTTGTGAGTTGCTTCCTTCCTTGATTTCCTAGTTCCTTTCCTTGATCCTTATGGATATTCCTTGTTCCCTGAGTATGTTGTTAGACTAAGGTTGTAGCCCTTAGCTCGTGAAGATCTCTTAGAGATCATTGAGGTAGAAGTTATAGACTTTTAGCAACCGTTTCGTTCCTGATTCGTGATGCTTGTGTGAACAAGCTTTCCTTCCTCCTTTCCTGAGGGAAACTGAGCCGTCTCTGAGTTGGTTGTTGACCTTTTAGTTACCTTCGAGTGAGGTAAGTCCCTTGGACTTACTTAGCTTCATTCCGCGTATTAGTTGGATTATATTGACTTGTTTGTGTTGTTTACTCTTGTTAACGGATAATCGGAATATGATTCACCCTTTATAACCTTAATTGGCCCAAGTGTATTATAACCGGGCAGTGACCACTTGCCTATTTCTTCAAGAGACTAGAATGTTCTCTTGCAACCCATGCCTGTAGGTAACGGATAGTACTGATCTATTTCTATTGGTAGACGGAAGTGGAGGCGAGTTTCGGGAGATTCTCGTATGACAAAAGAAGTTGAATTAGTAATGGATAACTTTAAGAAAGATAATAACCGGTTGTGTGCGAGCATGCTATGTGTTTCCTTTTACCTTATGTGTGTTTGTGCCTTTACGCTCTTGCTAGTATCTAGAATGTTAGCTAATGGTTTATACCGTCGTTGTAGATGTTCCGCAGGTTCAGGATGGTGTTGAGTGATCCGGATGGTGTGGTCAGCCGGGGTTCCTGTACATTATAGGACGGGATCGGGTTTTTGTTTCTTTTGTTGTTTCCCTTTTGTTTTGAACTCGGCTGCGAGTCTGTTATGTTTTCCTTTGTTTAAACCTTTGGTTTTATATTGAGTTTTGGTTTTCATTCGTTTGTGCCTTGTTATAAAATCCGTTTGCTGTTGTTACTTTGAGGATCGGGACCCATTGTGCGGTCCTAGCCCGTAGCGCTTCGAGTTCCCAAAACTTGGGGTGTTACAAATATGGTATCAGAGCTCTAGGTTGGCAACAATGACTCTCAAAATCTTCTAAAGGTCGGATGGATAAATAAATAGAACCCGCAAGGGGTCTAACGTTTTTAAAAGGGGGTTTTATTTTTAAACTTTTCGGTCAGGGATAGATGTACGGGCAACTACCACTACCTCGGTGGATCTCAGCAGTGTAGTTTCTTATATGTTGGCCTTTACATGTGCTTTTCCTGGTTTTTGTGCTTTAGCTGTAGCTTGGCCTTATATCTATAGTCTTATATCTATCCTTATAGCAGATGGCACGCACTAGAGCTACCGCTGCTATAGGGCGAGGAAGGGGTCGACCACCACTTCCACCTGCCGTTCGTGGACGAGGACGTGTAGGAAGACCTCCACTATCTAGAGGTCGGGGCCAGACCCCAGTTGTTGATCCGCCTATCGCTGAGGCTTTTGCTGAGGAAGTTGCTGAGAGTGTTGTTCCTGAGGCTGGGAACAGGACCGCTGCTAGGTCCGGAGCATAGAGAGCGCCATCGACGGAGTCCGCTAGAGTATCCATCGGAGCTTCTGCATATCGCGACTATGTGCAGAGAGTTGTGGAGGCTATTAGGCCTGGAGTACCAGCATCAATGCCGCCAGTTCCTGCGAGATTAACTTAGGTTTCGCAGAGAGTTACACAGACTGTTGCCCCGCCTGCTAGAGTTGCTGAGGTTGTTAGAGCGCCAACTGAGGCGAAGGGGCCAAAGCCTGACAGTTGGTTGAAGGCTTTCGATTAGGTGAAGGTTCCCACTTTCATGGGAAAGACTAAATTGGAGGTGGAGCAGTGGTTAGGACAGCTGGATTTTGCTATGGAGGCTATCGGTTGCCCAGAGGGACGTCGAGTCAACATAGCACAAACGCTATTGAAGGATTATGCTCATTCTTGGTGGAGGACCGTTCGCAGTAAGGTCACCAGTTATGAGCAGATGAAGACGGTGATCAGGGATCACTACTGCCCTGCAGCTATAAGGAGGGACCGTCTGCAGCATTTTCCCAAGGTTGGATTCGAGGATTTGCCTATTGCGGAGATCATCAGCAAGTTTCAGGATGAGTTGTCTTTGTTGGGTCCGTCTGCACTACCTGAGGATCAACATGTTTACCTTTTCTCTCGGAGATTGAGAGGGTTTATACGATCTTATCTTGCTGGTTTCCGTTGTGATTCTTTGACGGAATATCAGGATAGAGCTTCTGCTAATGAGAGAGACCGACCGGGTCAGAGGAGAGCTTCTCAAATAGGAGGTCCTGTGAAGAGACAAAAGACTGGATCAGCTAGTGTTGGGACTGGAGCTGCTGATTTTGGGCGTAGTCAGACGCCGGGACGTTTGTGTTTCCAGCAGAGTGTTGACAAAAGACGGAAGTGTCATAACTGCGGAGGTGCAGGACACATCCGAGCTGATTGCAAGAAGCCAGCAGTGGCTTGCTTTTCTTGTGGCAAGCCCGGACACAAAGCTGCGTTTTGCCGTCAGGGTAAGGTGTTATCTCAGCAAGGTTCTTCATCTGGCAGTGTTGTTGGAGGAGGACAACAATCTCAATATCAGCAGCAACAACAGAGAGTTTTTGGTTCTACCGTTCCTCAGGGTTCCACTCCGAGACAAGGGAGAGGTAGATGACGTGTTGGTGGATCTGTAGACACTAGAGATGCATCAACCAGAGTGTATGAGCTGAGGAGTGCTGTAGAGCCGACAGCGCCAACAGCCACAAGTACCATTCATATTAATGGTTTTCCTGTCAGAGTTCTTTTTGATACCGTTGCTACGCATTCTTTTATATCTGATGCATGTGTAGATAGATTGGCCTTAGTTACTATAGAAGGTAGACCCTTCTTTATAGGATTACCCGATGGGGGTAAGATTCGAGGTACACGAGAGGTTCGCGATTTCCCTATTAGATTGGGAGGTCGCGATTGGCCAACTGACTTCTTCGTCATGTACTTAGTACATGAAGAAGTTATTCTGGGTATGGATTGGATGAATCGACATCGAGCAGTTCTGGGCATCGGCAAGAGGACAGTGACCGTAACTACAAATGTAGGCCATGTTGAGATCTTCCGAGGATGAGATCTCGGGAAGACAGGTACAGTCATCAGTGCGGTGCGAGCTGCGAGACTTATCATTCAGGGTTGCGAGGCTTTTTGGTGCTATGCCATGAAGGATTGCACGAGTCCAACTTTGGAAGAGATTCCAATAGCTTACGAGTTTGCTGAAGTCTTTGGAGAGCCATCAGGTTTACCTTCACAGAGGAGTGTAGACTTTGGCATTGAGCTAGAGCTCGGTACGAGACCAATCTCTAAGGTTCCTTATCGTATGACGCCTATCGAGATGCTTGAGTTGAAGAAGCAGCTCGAGGAGTTAGCAGAGAAGGGCTTCATCCGCCCTAGTGTATCTCTTTGGGGCGCACCAGTTGTCTTCACCAGGAACAAAGACGGGACGATCAAGAATAAGTACCCATTGCCCCGTATTGACGATCTTTTGGATCAGCTGTATGGAGCTTCAGTGTTTTCGAGGATCGATTTGAGATTTGGATATCACCAGCTGAGGGTGAGAGAGCAGGACATACTCAAGACGACATCTTGGACCAGATATGGACACTATGAGTTTGTAGTGATGTCATTCGGGCTTACGATTGCGCCCGCAGTCTTCATGGAGTTTATGAACAACATCTTCATCGACTTCCTAGATCAATTTGTAGTTGTCTTTATAGACGACATTTTGGTTTACTCTCGTAGTAGAGAGGAGCATACAGGACATTTGAGGATCATTCTTCAAGTCTTATAGGATAGAGAGTTGTACGCCAAGCTCTCTAAGTGCGAGTTTTGGATGTCTGAGGTAGCATTCCTTGGTCACATAGTTTCAACTGAAGGGATCAAGGTAGATCCGGCGAAGATTGAGTCTGTAGCATCTTGTCCGCCACCTAAAAACGTCAAGGAGGTTCGCAACTTCTTAGGACTGGCGGGCTAATGCCGGCGTTTGTTGAGGGCTTTTCAGTTATTGCCGACCGCTCTCTTCCTTGCTGAGGAAGTCCACGAGGTTCGTATGGTCCGAGCCCTACCTGCAGAGCTTCGAGGAGCTGAGGAAGTGGTTGACCTCTGCTCCTATCCTTGCTCAGTCAGAGGGCATTGAGGACTTTGTGTTTTACAGCGACGCATCCAAGCTGGGCTTGAGATGTGTTTTGATGTAGAGGGGTAAAGTTATTGCTTACGCGTCTAGACAGGTGAAGACGTACGAGGAGAATTACCCTACCCACGATCTGGAGTTGGCATATTTTGTTCATGCTTTGAAGATCTGGAGACATTATCTGTACGTAGCTACGTATTAGATATTCACAAACCATAAGAGTCTGAAGTACATATTCACTCAGCAGGAGTTGAATAACCGCCAGCGCAGATGGTTATAGTTGATCAATGATTTTGATCTAGAGATCTTATACCACCCGGGAAAGGCTAACGTGGTAGCTGATGCCCTTAGTAGGAAGACTCCCCGAGAGATGGCGATCGCTAGGCTGACAGCTCAACCACAGTTACAACGAGATTTAGCATGGCTAGAGATGGATATTCACTTCCCGGATTCCTACAGCTAGTTATCCACCTTGGAGATAGTACCTGATATGTTGGCCGGAATCCAACAAAAGCAGGAGAGTTGTCCAGCTTTAACACAGATCCGAGACTGAATGTCTCAAGGAGACACGCCGTAGTTTGCAGTTGGTGCTGATGGAGTTTTGAGACGCCAGGAGCGTGTTTGTGTGCCTTCAGATTAAGAGTTGAGATAGAGGATCCTTCAAGAGGCTCACTCTTCACCTTACTCAGTGCACCCTGGTGTTAGTAAGATGTATCAGGATATCAGACGCTCTTTCTGGCAGGGAGGTCTGAAGCCAAACGTCATGAGATATGTACCTCAGTGTGCGACCTATCAGGTCAAGATCGAGCATCATAGACCAGGAGGCGAGCTACACCCACTTCTTGTCCCTCAGTGGAAGTGGGAAGACATCTCTATGGATTTTGTGACCGGTCTGAGACCGAGTCGTGGTTTTGATGCTATCTGGGTCATAGTAGATCGACTGATGAAGACCGCACGTTTCATTCCGATCAAGGAAACGTGGCCGGTGAGTGATTGGAAGAGGAGTTCACTAGACAGATAGTGAGACTTCATGGAGTACCGAGGACTATAGTTTCTGATAGAGACGGACGGTTCACATCCAAATTCTAGCACCAGGTTCATGCCACCCTAGGTACGAGTCTGCAGTTCACGACTACTTATCATCCTCAGACCGATGGTTAGTCCGAGCGGACCATCCAGAATTTGGAGGACATATTGAGAGCCTGCGTGTTAGACTAGGGACAAGTGTGGCCATATCACCTTCCCTTAGTGGAGTTTTCGTATAACAACAATTGGCACGCATCGATCAGGATGGATCCTTATGAGGCTTTATACGGACAAAGATGTCGTACACCGTTGTGTTGGGATGAGTCGAGTAGTGCTAGTGGAGTAGTACTTGAGCAGATACAGGATGACATGGCTCGAGTAGTAGTGATCCGAGAGCGGATGTTAGCAGCACAAAGTCGACAGAAGTCTTATGCAGATAAGAGGCGCAGACCTTTGGAGTTCAGAGTTAGAGCTCAGGTTTGGTTGAGAGTATCCCCGACACGAGGCGTCAGACATTTTGGTGTCAAGGGAAAGCTGAGCCCCAAATATGTCGGACCATTCGAGATTCTTGAACGAGTGGGAGAGGCAACATACAGACTTGCTTTGCCACCTAGACTCGAGGGTGTTCACCCTGTCTTCCATGTGTCTCATTTACGGGAATACATACCAGACCCGAAACACACCGTCAGTTACGAGGATCTAGTGATTGAGATAGACCACACGTTTGTTGAGCACCCGGTGGCTGTCTTGGAGCGTGGTACGAGACACTTGAGTTCGAAGGACATACCGATGATGAAGATTCATTGGTTGATGCGAGGAGCTAATGAGGCGACTTGGGAAACAGAGGATAGTATCCAGAGGAACTATCCGGAGTTTTACGTTGATCTGGATGCACCGATAGCTTAGTCGTTTGCTTCGTGTTTCCTTTGTTGCGTTGCGTACACTTTCGTGTGACGTTTTGAGTTACGTGTCCCGAGTGGGAATATATGAGTTTAGTTCCGTTTCTGTGTGTTGTTATGGCCGTTGGGATTTTGCAAGTTTCGGGACAAAACTGCTTTTTAGCTGATCTGATGTAAGACCCCAGTCTTTTGGCTTCACCGCCCCTGCAGTAAAGTGAGCTGATAACATGTATTATAATCTATATTTTAGGATTGGTTTAGACGTTTTATCATCATAAATCTGCATGTATGGATGTATATTCTTTGATTATACTATTGTTTTGTCTATCTTTGAAGGAATCGAGGTCTACACCACGTTTCGTTGTAATTGTAGGGAAAATGGTACGTTTTGGATAAAAATGGAGCTAAAGAAGCTAAGGAGTCATTGGAGCTACATTCTAGAGTATTGAGGAGTTATAAGAAGAGCTCAAGAAGCATGGAAATGATTTAGAAGATTTATTTTGGATCAGATTAGAGAGTTTCACTCTCTGTTGAGATTCACCTCGGTCAGATAAAGTACCACCTCGACCGAGGTGATCTTCAAGAGCGTCTGGACCGAGGCGAAGTGATGACCGGACATAAGATCTTTATTTTTTGTTGAGATCTTCTATTTTTGGAAAGTGAATATCATATATTTTTGGATGGATTTCTGGAAGGAAGAATATCTTTTGGCTGATATATTTTGGTAGATATGGAGATATACTTTAAGGAAATTATCTTTTTAAGATATATTATCTTTGGAAGATAGTTCTCCTACATATATGGGCTGATTTTCTGGAATTCAGCCATCTTCGGATCACCAAATTTTCGGATCACAGGATTTATAGAGAGTTTTGAAGGAAGTTTTGAAGGAAGTTTTGAAGGTTGAAGATCAAGGAAGGAAGGAATCTAGTTTTGAATTTGGCTTTGGAGGAAGTTTGTAAGACTTTCTTAGTTGGTTTGATTTTGTTGTCTTTTCTGATTTGTGATTGAGGAATGTTGGTTGTTTGTTTGATTGATTGTTTGATTCAGTTATTGAGACCTTTGTGTTAAGGTTTTCTTGTTTGAATATTGATTACTTTCTTATATATTTGATTGTTATCATGATGATTGTTGGCTAAGTTCTTTATGCGATTCTAGGGTGATTGGCTGAAAGTTGTGGGAAAGACAATGATAGAATGATCCTTTACCCCAGTGGATCCTGAAAGCTCGAGCCTTTACCTTAACCGACGAACACCTCGGTCAGTCGTGAAACATCTTGACAAAGATGATATATAAACTGAGCGAGGCGAGCCCTTTCGTGATCCTTATCTGAGTTGAGGTTTCAGTTTGCCAAATCCTATCCTTGTTATACCTTTCCTGGTTCAACGCAAGCCTCGGATGAGACTTACCCGGTGATTCCTTTGTTTGTATATCCAAGATCATGAGTGTAGGTAATAAAGGTTTATCCTTTATTGGGGTTTGAGTGTGCCTTCATCCCATCTTTGAGAGTTAGCCTGAGACTTACCCGGTAAAGGTTTATTTTACTCCCTTGGGTGGTGTGTTGTTTTGAGATTATAGTTCCTTTCCTTAGTACCTTGAGACTTACCCGGTGAGAGGATCTTTGGTTTGGGATAGTGACTAGTGAGACTTACTCGGTGATCTATTCCCATCTTAGAAACACCTTCATTTTGCAAACATCAGCTTTGTCCACGTTATCTTTCGAGATCTTGAGTCGGAACCCCAACTGGATGCTTTAATCTCTAGAATCCGCATTCTCTTTATCTGAATTTTACATCATCTTTGATATCTTGCTTGTGGTTATTTGACAACCTGAATTACTGATCTTTGTTTCACCATAGTCCATGTGTTCGACCCTGAAATTCTTGCTTTTATTACAATCTATCCGTACACTAGGGTTCGCTATTTGCAATTATTCTTGGTATAAATATTAAAGCTTGCACACACCTCCCACCTCGTTTGAGAAGGATGACCTACCCATTGATGATTCGTTTCCCAATGAGCACTTGCATTTGTTGGAAAATTGGATAGAATCCTTTGTTTCACCCCATGATGAAGATGAAGTATGGGTTGAGGACACCTTCCAGCATGTTTGAGGATGGCGTACGGTCCAGCTAGGGACCTGAAACCAAGCACTTCTTGGGAGGCAACCCAAGGTATTACTTTCTTTTCCCTTTTTCTAGCTTAGTTTTAGATAGTTCACTTCGTTTTGTTTTTGCGTCCTCTAGACAGGAACCAGGTACTCTCTAAGAAAGGATTACAGCTCAGGAGCTACACTGGAAGGACAAAAGTTCGAGAAATTGAGAAGACGGATCTTGACTAAGACACATCTCGGGTGCAGTCACAGGACCTCGACCGAGATGTTCTTGGTCAACCAAGGCGACTAGGTCTGACAATCCACTCTGACACCTCGGTCTACTCAGGATCATCTCGACCGAGGTGTAATCAAATTCAGCGAGGGGTATAAAAGGCGAGACGGTTTCTCACTCTTCCCACTTTTTCCCCTCTCTACGTTCGACCTCGACCGCGGCCCCTACTCCCCTCAAATTTCCGATTCTTGCTTGTTTTCCATGTTTCTTGACTCAAATTCACCGGAGGAAGCAAGAGATTCAGTTTCCAAGCAACGAACAACAAGGAAATCGCTTCATTCTACAGAATCTGGGGTTTTTCGTTCCAAACCCTAACTGTTTCCTTCTTTTGTCGATTCTAAGTAGATTTGACTTTGGTTGCCATATTTTGTTGCTGAAAAGGATATAAGTACCCCATAGGAACCGTTTGGTAGTATTTTTGGGGGGAAAGGCTTACAGATCCAGGAGTTGCGTTAGAACAACACTTCGCCTCGGTCCAATCGGTTGTGTCTCGGCCGAGGTGTTCTTGGGCAATTGAGGTGTTCATCTAGAAAATGAGTAAAAGATTAGATCATGAGTTGGCCTTGAGAGACAGACCTAGCAGTTCACACCATTCTTCTCCTTCCTCAGCTTCTCAATTTTCCATTCCGGTGATCCACGAGCGACACTTGAAGGACTATGATCGGATTTGCGGGCGCCCCATCATTACCCCGCGATTCCTAGATGTTGCTGCCTTTGAGTGCCTCTATGTGGCGGAGGACTTGAGGAAGATGATCTCCATGGTTGGTCTAGAGGAGTTCATGACTATCAGAGTATCGGCTTTCTGGAGCCGACGATGGAGTTTGTGAGTTCAGTGACGTATGTGTCGTAGCATCATGGGATCAAGTACCGATTGCTGAACAGGAACTATGCAGTTCCTATGGATCAGTTTAGGGAGATTTTCGCCTTCCCTACACCTACTGTTACTGATTTTCCTTCCCGAGTGGTGGCTCGGAGTTTTTGGACGAGATTGCCCACATGACAGACTATAGTGACAGGTGGCGACCTGGAGATTCCCGGGAGCGTATCATTTTCCACCTTGCCTTCCGCCTTGCTCACCGGATCTTTAGTGAGACACTTCTGGCGCGTACTATGACGCCCTAGAAGATCCGATAGGGGGAGCTTTTGAGCTTGTTTTGCATGGTGACAAGAGGAGTGCCGGATTTTGCTGGCATATGACTTACACAAGATAAAGGGGAAGTCGAAGGGCGATATTTGTTATGGTGGGTTGGTGAACCACATCGCCACTTCTATGGGATTGGATCTGTCTAGTTGTACATTTGTTGCGGCTGCGAAGCCGCTAGGACTACATGAGATGATCAATAGACGCATTTTAGTTCCTCGTGGCCTTGGCACGCCCTACGTTGCCATGGGAGACGACGTCTCCACAGGGGATGATGTGGTCATCTCAGTTTTCCGTCTTTGATCATCAGTACTAGTCTGCTGCTTGGTTCCCTTATATGCAAGATGCTGGAGATGCAGCTGATGATGATGATGATGATGATGAGGGGTATGGAGGAGGAGCTGCCATGGAGACCGGTACTGATACCGGCGGGCCTAGTGTTCCCACCGTTGATCTCGATGAAGAGGCAACGGAGGATGAGAGAGCAGCACCGCCACCACCACCACCACCTCAGCACAGATCCCGCCTCCGTAGAGATCTCGAGGCCCACCGACTGATTGATGATCTCACTGACCAAATGATAGATGCCTACGCAACCTTGACAATTGACATCACTGAGCGCTTCGCTGATGAGCGCACACACATAGAGGGATGGACGCATCGGATGGAGGAGAGCCAACACTACACTAGACAGATGATGGAGCTGCAGTATCAGCAAATGATGGGATATCCATTCAAACCGACCCAACATCCCTACATTCCACATCCACCACTGCCAGCTGACGAGGACTAGAGCTTCATGGATTTTTTTTATTTATTATACAGTTCAGCTAGGTTCGGTGAGTATTCTGACTTTCAGACTTATATTTGACCCATTGGGACAACGTGTCCCAAGTAAGGGGTATTTGGATGTATTTATGTGACTTAAGTGTATGGCTTGTATGACTCTTTCGGATATTATTGTTTATTTGGCTTTATGTGCTTATTTGTCATTACATGCATACCTTCAGGTTTCTGTTTGAGAAAACGTCAAAAACCAGTTTGAATTTTTTTTTTTATGGCTCGACCGATACGTTCTTGGCCGATCGAGGATGAACACCTTGGATGACGTCAGAACACCTCGACCGAGATGGTTCTTAACTGAAAGGTTTTTCGAAACGTTTTGTGCTTCTTCTTTGGATATGACCTCGATGATGATTTTGTTTGCAGCTTGGTTTTGAAATCTTTATATGCTCGAAAGGTTTTATGATATGTTTAAGTTGCAAAAAACTTTGTTTGAAATTCTAGCATGTTTAATACTTTGTTTTTATTAAAATTATGTTGGATTTGAAGGTTGACACCACATGATAAGTTCTATCACATTCTTACTGGGATGACTAAGGCAATTCATTCTCTTCTCTTCTTCTTCTTGACCATGCTTTAGCCCCTCATATACATATTTGCCTCCCTTTACCTATCCGGGAATTTGGAAGCAAGTGATGAAAAGCAAGTGAAGTGAAGTTGAGACCTTGACTGAAAGTGTTAGAAAGAAACAATTAGGTTTGTGGACATTGATCTTGATGATGAGTAACTCGGCATCATTCACATAGCCGGTTGTTTGTGCCTTGCCAAAGTCGGATTGATCGATAGTCCTAACGGGTCATGGTATGTGCATCAAGGGTTTGAGGCATCTCGAGAATTTGATGATTGCTGATCTCATAGGCTTCGGTTATTGTGCACCTCTTTCCATGTTCCCAAAAAGTAAAGTAAAGTGAAAATAAGCAAAGCTTATTGGTGGAAGATGTTGTGATTTAAAGAAAGTGAAGTAAGATCCTATTCCTGGATTCTAGCACCACATTACCCTATATACATTCCACCTTTACACGTTTCTTAACCTCTTTTTGAAGCCATTGAGACCTCGAGCTTGTTGATTGACTTGGTGGTTTAAACTGGATTATACATGATTGATTTCAATAAATATGATTTATTATGCATTCTATGATTTTATGCAAAGATGAACAACTTTTTTTATATTCATAATATGTTTTGATCATGTTTTTTTTATTTGCCATGAAGCATTCTCTTAGAGTGATCTATGAGTGGAGCACATCACCAAAATGTTTTGAAATGTTTTCATTGATCTTTTTGATGACTTATAATCCATTCTATCTTGTATCTAAGATTTGGATCTTGCTTGGGGACAAGCAAGGGACAAATATGAGGTATTTTGACAGCATGTATTATAGTCTATATTTTGGGATTGGTTTAGACGTTTTATCTTCATAAATCTGCATGTATGGATGTATATTATTTGCTTATATTGTCATTTTGTCTATCTTTGCTGGAATCAAGGTCTACACCTAGTTTCGTTGTAATTGTAGGGAAAATGGCACGTTTTCGACCAAAATGGAGCTAAGGAAGCTAAGGAGTCATTGGAGCTACATTTTGGAGCATTGAGGAGCTATAAGAAGAGCTCATGAAGCATGAAAATGATTTGGAAGATTGATTTTGGACCAGATTAGAGAGTTTCACTCTCAGTTGAGATTCACCTTGGTCAGCTACAATACCACCTACACCGAGGTGATCTTCAGGAGCGTCTGGACCGAGGCGAAGTGATGACCGGACATAAGATCTTTATTTTTTGCTGAGATCTTCTATTTTTGAAAGTTAATATCACATATTTTGAATGGATTTCTGGAAGGAAGAATATCTTTTGGCTGATATATTTTGGAAGATATGGAGATATATTTTAAGGAAATTATCTTTTTAAGATATATTATCTTTGGAAGATAATTCTTCTATATATATGGGCTGATTTTCTAGAATTCAGCCATCTTCGGATCACCAAATCTTCGGATCACCGGATTTTTAGAGAGTTGTGAAGGAAGTTTTGAAGGAAGTTTTGAAGGTTGAAGATCAAGGAAGGAAGAAATCTAGTTTTGAAGTTGGCTTTGAAGGAAGTTTGTAAAACTTTTTTAGTTGGTTTGGTTTTGTTGTCTTTTTGGATTTGTGATTGAGGAACGCTGATTATTTGTTTGATTGATTGTTTGATTCAGTTATTCAGACCTTTGTGTTAAGGTTTTCTTGTTTGAATATCGATTCCTTTCTTATGTATTTGATTGTTATCATGATGATTGTTGGCTAAGTTCTTTATGCGATTTTAGGGTGATTGGCTGAAAGTTGTGGGAAAGACGATGATAGAATGATCCTTTACCCTAGTGGACCCTGAAAGCTCGAGCCTTTACCTTAACCGACGAACACCTCGGTTAGTCGTGAAACATCTTGACCGAGATGGTACATGAACTGAGCGAGGCGAGCCCTTTCGTGATCCTTATCTAAGTTGAGGTTTCAGTTTGCCAAATCCTATCCTTGTTATACCTTTCCTGGTTCAACGCAAGCCTCGGATGAGACTTACCCGGTGATTCCTTTGTTTGTATATCCAAGATCATGAGTGTAGGTAATAAAGGTTTATCCTTTATTAGGGTTTGAGTGTGCCTTCATCCCATCTTTGAGAGTTAGCCTGAGACTTACCCGGTAAAGGTTTATTCTACTCCCTTGGGTGGTGTGTTGTTTTGAGATCATAGTTCCTTTCCTTAGTACCTTGAGACTTACCCGGTGAGAGGATCCTTGGTTTGGGATAGTGAGTAGTGAGACTTACTCGGTGATCTATTCCCATCTTAGAAACACCTTCCTTTTGCAAACATCAGCTTTGTCCACGTTATCTTTCGAGATCTTGAGTCGGAACCCCAACTGGATGCTTTAATCTCTAGAATCTGCATTCCCTTTATCTGAATTTTACATCATCTTTGATATCTTGCTTGTGGTTATTTGACAACCTGAATTACCGATCTTTGTTTCACCATAGTCCATGTGTTCGACCCTGAAATTCTTGCTTTTATTACAATCGATCCGTACACTAGGGTTCGCTATTTGCAATTATTCTTGGTATAAATATTAAAGCTTGCACACACCTTTTGGAGCGAACATGTGCCGCCCCTACGGCAGGCCGCACCCGAGGCAGGGTCAGCCGCCCCTGCGGCTGACGACAGATCGCGCCCGATCTTTCTTTCGTTCGTTTTATCTTCTTTCCATAGATAGAAGATCCGATATTCTATCTTATGGGCCAGCTTCCTTATCTTCTTTCTAACCCTAAAGCGTCCTTCCTTCTATCCTTCCAGCCCTTCTCTATATATTCCCGCCTTTTCCTCCTTTTTCCCGTTTCTTGCATTTGTCTTCAACCGTGAGAGCTGCAGCCGTTCCCTTGCTTCCTTGTGATCTTGTTGAACGTGTAAGTTCATCAATCTCTGTTCTTCCTTACGTTCTTCTACTGCAGCATGTTTCCTTCTTTCTTTTCATTTTCTCCTTCTTTCTCTTATTTTCTTCTCCTCCAAGAATCAAGTTTGAACCTTGATTCTTGTTGGCTTCTCGTTGTTGATGTATCGTTGTTCTCAGGCTCTTTGGAGTTGAGTCTTGACGTGTATGAGCCAAAGGTTCGAGTTTTGGTTGCCCTTGCTTTGAGTTCGGTCGAAGAGAAGCCCGACAACACTTTTTGTCACGCCGCCACCCCCGCGCCTGCACATCTCCGCCCCTGCGTGTTGCCGCCCTTGCGGTTTCCTCTGTAGTAACTCTCGTCTTGTGAGTTGCTTCCTTCCTTGCTTTTCTCATTCCTTTCCTTGATCCTTATGGATATTTCTTGTTCCCTGAGTATGTTGTTAGACTAAGGTTGAGCCCTTAGCTCGTAGAGATCTCTTAGAGATCATTGAGCTAGAAGTTATAGACTTCTAGCAACCGTTTCGTTCTTGATTCGTGATGCTTGTGTGAACAGGCTTTCCTTGCTCCTTTCCTGAGGGAAACTGAGCCGTCTCTGAGTTGGTTGTTGACCTTTGAGTTACCTTCAAGTGAGGTAAGTCCCTTGGACTTACTTAGCTTCATTCCGCATATTAGTTGGATTGTATTGGCTTCTTTGTGTTATTTACTCTTGTTAACGGATAATCGGAATATGATTCACCCTTTATAACCTTAATTGGCCCAAGTGTATTATAACTGGGCGGTGACCACTTGCCTATTTCTTCAGGAGACTAGAATGTGCTCTTGCAACTCAGGCCCGTAGATAACAGATAGTAATGATCTATTCCTATTGGTAGACGGAAGCGGAGGCGAGTTTCGGGAGATTTTCGTGTGACAAAAGAAGTTGAATTAGTAATGGATAACTTTAAGAAAGATAATAACCGGTTGTGTGCGAGCATGCTATGTGTTTTCTTTTACCTTATGCGTGTTTGTGCCTTTACGCTCTTGCGCTAGAATGTTAGCTAACGATTTATACCGTCGTTGTAGATGTTCCGCATGTTCTGGATGCTGCTGAGTGATCCGGATGATGTGGTCAGTCGGGGTTCCCGTACATTATAGGACAGGATCAGGTTTTTGTTTCTTTTGTTGTTTCCCTTTTGTTTTGAACTCGGCTGCGAGTCTGTTATGTTTTCCTTTGTTTAAACCTTTGGTTTTATATTGAGTTTTGGTTTTCGTTCGTCTGTGCCTTATTGTAAGATCCGTTTGTTGTTGCTACTCTGAGGGTCGTGACCCTTTGTGCGGTCCTAGCCCGTAGCGTTTCGAGTTTCCAGAACTTGGGGTGTTACACTTATGCATGTTATTTAGTTATAATATTCAACGCATTAAGAAATCTATCTTGCAAATACCCGTGCAAGGCACGGGTCCTAAACTAGTTATGCAATCAAAGTACGGAATTAGTGTATAATTGATTTCACATTTTGGGTGCGAAAGCAAATTTGATTTGATTAATTTTGCACTTGAAACTCAAAAACGAAATTGAGTTTAACTAATTCCGAACATTGGGCCCGGAATTGAACTATTAATTTTTTTTAAATGGCCTAATTAATTATGCACCGAAGCACGAAATTGAATTATTTAATAAATAAAATGTATAGGTTCATACACATGACCCAAAAAATATTACAAAGTTTCACATTTTAAATGTTTTGTTAATTTTTTAGTAAAAATGTTTTGTTTATATAATCGGTAGGTTTATATAATAAAAATATTAAGTAATCGTTAGTGATTTTTACCTAATTAGGTAATTGATAATATGTTAGGTGGATCAGTTGTGTATTTTTATTAAAAATCACTAATAATTAGGTAAAATCTTACATATCGTTACTTTAAATTATAGGTGTATTTTTATAATAATTAGGTAATTTAAAAAAACTTATTAAGTAATCGTGAGTGATTTTTTGAAAGATAACTATAAAAGTAATTAGGTAAACGAGTCACCTAACATATATTATAAAATGTATAGTTTGTTTAATCTTTCAAACCCTCTACTTATAAAAGTCCTCAAACTATTAGTCTTACTTGACTTTATACAAGTTCTCAAATTATAAGTCGTACTTGAGAACCTTTTTGATATAGCAAAATTCATGAAATTATGGTCGAATGGAAAAAAGTCGTGTATAACAAATAATTTATAAAACTTAACTTTGACGCAATGATACACTTCAATGGCAATCGTGCCTTCGGATTTACCATCCGAGGCTACAACGAAACATCTCTAGCTTTAGACAAGGACAAATATGATGCGTAAACTATTGTCGAGACAGAAGTGTATGCATTGAGAGAATGTCTCTAAAACACAATTAGTTCAAGATTCACGACCATTAAAAATGGAAGGAGATAATTTTCTGCTCATCAACTCAATTAATAAAGCACGGAAATCGTTATGAGAGACGGACATGATTATTTATGACATTTCCTTTTTGATTTCAAGGTTTAATGAAGTTCGAATCCAATACATATATAGGAAAATCAACATTGTGGCAAATAGACTAGAATTGCTTGGCCATTATTTGGACTTTGAAGATGGGCCTACCTTGTAGGACGTTGAAGACCTCATTAGTAAGAATGTCGTTGGACGATCAAGTACTAGAAGTTGATCCGCCTTTTAAGCTCACATTTGTATAAACAAAATGCTTTTAAAATAACATTTAAAATAGCCAAAAACCAATATAGTAATACTACAACATAAATTTAGGGCGCGCTCGGTAAAGTGTTGGAATTATTTTGGGGGTTATAATCTTCACTATAAAATTAACATTAACTGCCCACTTTTAAGAATCTTTTGACCTTCTTTAGGTGTTTACTCCCCTTTATAATGACATTTTTAGGAGTTTAATATTATCCATTATCAATTTAGCTTTATCCTACTTTAAAATTAGGGAGAAAGGGGGCTTGGAGAATGGAAGAATGGAATAACTCCAAAATCCTCTATTAACTGAACGCTCGTGCATTGGGGTTGTACAATTGTACAACCCGACAACAACTTCCGAATGTTGGCACTTCAAAGCACACAGACATGCACTACTGGGACACAAACGTGCATGAGCAACAATGTCTTTGCATAAGCAGCTCCATTGCTCTACTCCCGATCTTTGCACAATCGCCTTTTTTCTTTGCATGATCCTTGCATGGCCCTCCTTGCTAACATGTGACCAAGATCTCCCCTACTTTATAGCCTCTTCCATCTTGTCTTCAAAGACCAATCCCAACGTCTCCGACATGCACCAAAACACCAACAAACCTCTTGAAAATAAAGACAAAACGAGTATAGATCTCTGAATGTAACAAAAACTAGTAGCGAAGCATTATAAAGGTTCAATGAAGATGGAGTAAACAACTAAAGAAGGTCAAAAGCCTCTTAAAGACGTCATTATAAAGGGAAATAAGCAACTAAACTAGGTCAAAAGTCTCTTAAAGGCGGGCAATTAATGTTCGTTGCACGCTCGTGCATTGGGACTGAACAATCGTGCAACCAGACAACATCTTTAGAACGTTGGCAATTCAAAGCACACGAAAGTGCACGAGCAGCTCCTATTCTCTATTCTCGATCTTTGCACAATTTCTTTTTTTCTTTGCATGATCCTTGCATGACCCTCCTTGCTAACCTTTAGTCAAGACCTTCCCTACTTCATATCATCTCCTATCAAGTCTTCAATGACCAATTCTAACGTTCTAGACAATGCACCGAAACACCAGCAAACCTCTTGAAAACAAAGACAAAACGAGCGTAGACCTCCATACTGAAAATGTAACAAAAACTAGTATCAAAACATACAAACTCGTGTCAAAACATGCTAAAACTAATCTTAAAAACATGATCTAAAACCTAATAAAAACATGCTATCAATTATTCTAGGGCTTATAATCCCCACAATAAAATTGTCAACTTATTCATTCGTATTTTATAGGAAACACTACAAGTTAATAATGACATTTATTTTAGAGAAAATTGCATAAACAGTACCCCATCTTTTAGGTTGACTAAACTTTAGTACTCATCGTTTAAACTATCAGAACGGTATCTCATCTATTGAGCCCGACCAAAAATTAGTATCTGGATTGGTTCACACGTTAAGTTAACATATCGGTGTTAAATATCCAAGGTAGGTTGATAATTTTTCCTAAGGTAGGTGGACAATTTTTCCTCTGATATTTAATACCGATATGTTAACTTAATGTACGAATAGTAATCTAGGTATTAATCTTTAGTCGGGCTCAATAGGTGAGGTACCGTTCTGATAGTTTAAATGACGGGGTACTAAAGTTTAGTCAGCCTAAAAGATAGGGTATTGTTTAAGCAATTTTCTCTTTATCCTAATATTAATTTCAAGGATTTTGTTCAAAAAATGGTATTTATAATATTTTTAAAAAAAAAGTTTAACTAATGAAATATATTTTTGAAATAAATTTCTTGTTTTATATCATAAAAATAATAGAATATACGATTTAGGTAAGACTGAAATTACTTATTTTTGCTAATGCTCACGATTGATGATCACTGTGTGATGTGTATGCTTGATTTGTATTCGTATTTGTAGTTGTGGTTTTCGAACAGATTTTGATTTTTTTTTAAAAACAGTGTAACGATTTGTGTTTCGTGTTTAGTAAAAATAGGACTGTGGTACTTTTAATGTTGTAAAAGACCAAATACCTCCTCCCATTCACTCTAGTTTGCACATAAGAGGGTTCAATGTTCATCTAATTGTATATAATGATATCAACAACAACTTATTTCTCTTCCTCAACATTTCTCCGTTTTTGCCTCCTAGATCTCTCTGATCAAACAAAATCCCTTTCAAATCCCTAATCCCCGTTCTCCACCCATACAACTTCTCAATTATTCATCTAAACAAAAAATAATTGAATATGTGACTAGGATCCATATCCAAAACCTTTAAACTTGGAGAGAGTAGGAGGCAAGTGAAAATGGAGGGGGTATATATACATTATTAGGATCCTTTTGGAGAAGAAATGGAGAAAAAAAAATATGGCAAGGAGTAAGGCGGTGGAACAAAGAACTGATGGGCGAGCAACGCTAATGCCACCGTCTTTCTTTGAATCTTCATAAAACATTCTAAACTCCATTAAAATGCTGCCGATCCAACTCCTTAACTCACCTCACACAAGAACAATTGGAGATGAACCTTCTATACAGAAGAACAGGGTTCAATTTCATCTGGTTTGATCGATTGAAATAAATTTTAATTCAATTCATTTTGTACTATAATATCCGGAATTTTTATTCCGTTTAATTCCGTAACAAACCGGATTTCGATCCGTTGATCCTTATATGTCTATCTAGTCGGACACAGTATCTCAAAATTTTATCATTTTATGTAACCTCACTTCACATAAAATGATTTGATTTTATAGCAAACCCTAATCCATCAAACCCTAGTTTATAACACGACTTGTCTTTGACAAGGTCATGACGTCCTAGTGACGAGATCAAGACGAGCCCAAGACGAGGTCAAGACGAGACCATGACGAGTTATGACGAGACCATGACAAATTCATGACAAAGCCATGCATGGCCATGACAAACTTTTGACAAGGTCTTAACAAGGCCTTGACAACTTTAGCTCATCCCTCCCCTTACTTATATGCCACCTCGCAACCTTCCTTGTCTGCAGCCCGTTCAGCCGCTGCTCTCCAGCCCAAGACAAACTCATCCCGTACAACAGCTTCAACTGATTCCTTGCTGCATCCCGTACAGCAGCTTCAGCCTCTCACGCACCACGTCAGCCAAAAGATCCTCCTATGATCTGTAACGGCTTAAATCTCCCTCTCTCCTACCCTCACGATCCTTCTTCAATGCACCTGCCTCTTTTAGTCAATTTATTGTAACTATTATACGTTGGACTCCCTTCTTCTATCCAGATTCAGCGAACCCAAAAGTATAGATCGGTGCCTTCCTCGCCCAAGCACCAAGAACCAAGACATCAACCATTGCCCTGGGCATTTCTAGGTTGAACGAGCCTTCCTTCGCGCCAGCACACAACAAACGTGGGATCACCACCGTCCCAACGTCGAGCAATCGACAAAGACCTCTTGCTTCATCCTAAAGCCATCCAGTTCGCAGGTAAGCCTTCCCTGAACCCTGGTGTCAAACAGCCTCATCTCGACCCTGATCGACTCTCTCTCAGTTTCACAGCCCTGCACTATCCCATCGTGACTCCTGACAAAAGAGGTGTAACACCCCAAATTTTACAACTTAGGGAGTTACTGGTTAGGACCGCACAGTGGGTCCCGACCTTAGTTTGACAACAACTTAACATGATCTTACAACAAGGCACGGATAAGGAAAAATCAGAAATCATAAAATAGTTTTTATCAATGCATGAATGTGACCAGATCAACTACAGCCGGAAAAGTAATATATCAAGGTATGAAAGGAAACCATGTTCAAATGCAAAACCCACAAATGCAAAAATTGCAAAACGTCCTAAAGTACGACACCCCGGCTGACCACTACCATCTGGATCACTCGGCATCTGCTCTAACCTGTGTCAAATCTAAACAACATATCAACCGTTAGCTAACTAACCAAATATAAGCAAAATGATAACAGCACAAACACAAGAAGAAACAAGATTAAACAAACATCATGATGACACTCAACCAATTATTATCTATTATTTAAGTGATTCACATTTTTCAATTTAAGTTGTGGCACGAGAACTATTATTAGTTCTCGCCTCCGTTCCTTATCCAACTGGTGTAGGTCTAGCTGACTTCCTTTGGTAGCATCACTACAAACCATGTGTGGACTAGTCCCGAAAGAAACCCCCAGCGCCCTGCGAGCTACTGAGCGGAATGCCACCGCCCGTTACTCTTACACCACCGTCATCATTTATACTCATATTTAGCAGTCAGCTAAGTAAGCCCAAAGGACTTACTTGTTATAACGCTCAACTCTTTAATAACCACTTGCTCTGTAAACTGTACCCAGTCAGTTGCCTGTTAAAGGCGATAAGTGTATTAGCACACTTTCACGTAGATAGAAGTCTAAAACTTCTAAGATCAAATAAGTATTAAGACTTACTAGTTACATTATTAGTTTTAGCACACTTTCACGTAGATAGAAGTCCTATTTTTTCCAGCAGTGAAATTTGACTAAGTATAGAAAATTTTAAGTGTTGTAATCAACTTTAAAGATTTTTGTAGAAGTGATGGTTGAATAGTTTTAAGAAATTCTTGCTCTTATGAGTAGATTGGATATCATAGATGATCTAGAGAATTATTTCGGAATTTTTATAAGTTTATTTGAGTTTCATATTTGAAGCCGAAGTTGGACCTTAGTGACTTTTCGGAAAATAGAAAAGTGTGTAGTCTCTCTAGTTTTACCCAAAATCATCCTTGAGAGTTAGAATATGGCTTTTTAGTCTCAAATAAGAGTTTAAGCATAATTAGGGGATTTTTGAGAGTTTCGGGATCGAGGGTAAAATAGTCATTTTACCTTAAATGGGAACTGTAATAAATTTTGTTCTATTAAGATCTCCTATCTTAGAAGTCTTAGACTTCTAATTACCTAGGAAGTGTGCTGACACACTTACCTCCTTTGACAGGCAACTAAGTTGCTACAGTTACAGATCGAGTGGTGTTTACAAAGAGTCGAGACTAGAATCAAGTAAGTCCTTTGGACTTACTTAGTTGACTTCTAGATATGAGTGTGGATAATATTAGTGGTGTGTGAATGAGATGTTTATAGTTATATTTTAGCAGTAATAATCTACCGACCTATACTTTGGCCTAAGGGTAACGGGCGGTGGCATTTTGCTCAGTTAGCCTGAGGGCGTTGGGAGTTTCTTTAGGGACTAGTCCACACTCGGTTTGTAGTGATGCTACCGGCGGAGGTAAGCTAGACTTACACCCAGTTGGATAAGGAACGGAGGCGAGAACTGTTAAGAGTTCTCATGCCACAACTGTAAAACTGAATAAGGTCAATCACTTAAGTAATAGATAATAACCAGTTGTGTGCCAGCATGATGATTGTTTATGTTATCTTTAGTGTGTTTGTGCTATTATTATTTCTGCTTATATTTGATAGTTAGCTAACAGTTGTAATTGTTGTGTAGACATACCGCAGGTTAGAGTAGATGTCGAGTGATCCGGATGATAGTGGTCAACCGGGGTGTCGTACTTCTTAGGACGAGTTGCAGTTTTCCTTTTTTGTTGGTCTTTCAATTATGAACTTTTCCTTTTTCTCAGATTGTAATACTTTGTGTTTTCCGGCTGTTAGTACTTGTGGTCACATTCATGACTTTATTTAAAAAAATACTTTATGTTTTCTGGTTTTTCCTTATATGTGCCTTCTTGTAAGATCTAGTTAAGTTGTTGTCAAACTAAGGTCCGGACTCACTGTGAGGTCCTAACCAGTAGCTCTCCGAGTTCTGAAACTTGGGGTGTTACATGTACAAAATGTTCAAATCTAGGGCATCTAATCAAACCGAAGCAAATTTCTTTGGAGTTTGCTTCAAATCTAGGACATCAAATGAAGAAGTAGGATTGTTATTCAAACATAGAAACATGATTTGTTGATGTAGTTGAACAAACTGGTTTTGATTCCTACAAACTACAAAGGGCTTTTGATTGTGGGGAAGAATCTGTGGATCCTTCTCTTTAGTTTGTTCAAACAGAGGGTAGGAGGAAGATAAGGGTAAAAAAGTAACAAATTTCAAGAAAATATCTTCAAATCTTCTCTAGAAAGATTTTATAATCATGATTTCAAAACAAAAACAAGAATACAATTCTAAATTCTCTAACTAAAGTGAGTTTTACTGTATTGTGGGGTCCACTAGAAATCTAAAAAATTTGAAATCCCTTGTAACTAAACGTACCCGCATTTAGAATTCGAAGCAATGCGTCACCTTAACCCGCTCATAATATAAACTTTTGTTTTAAAAGGCTTTAATTAGAAAATATGATCGTCTCATGTCTCATCCTATATATTATATTTGAGACAAAATTATGACGGTCTTGTAATATTTGCATTAAATTTTGTCAGGTTTTTGGTTGGAACCTGGATGGATTGAGACCAATCCTATCTAGTACGATTGTGATGTGTGATGATTGATGGAACAAAAATTGTAAAGTTACTACAATCTTGTTTGAGATTCCAAGCTGAAACTGAAGCACAAAGAAGTCGTTGGTGATATCATAATTGAGAGCACGATAAAGATTGATAAAATATCCAAACTTGCAGTTTAATTGAGAAGAACGAAGAAGGAGAATGTAGGGGTGAAAAAAAAACGATAAAATCATCGTGTACTGCTATTTTGAGAAGTCAAGCAACGAACAAGACAACAAATATTAAAGATTTGATTTCCACATTATTCTTAGGAGGTAAAAAGTTAAATTTGAAATTGAGTTGATTCTAACAGTTATAGTTAATGTAAATTAAAAATAAAAATTTTATACGAGACGTGACGAAGCTAACGGGATGAAAAACTTAAAACACACATTGGGATGTTTTTATTTGTTTTTTTAATTTAATTTAGTTTTTGTTAAATTTTTTATTGAGACGGACTTAATTGTTATTTGTTCGATGAAATGATGCGGGAATTCTACCATGATAATTTAATTATTAAGGTTTTTATTAAATAAAATAAATATAATTCTCTAGAATTTGTTTTGCTTGTTTTTAAACAACACTATTTTGATACACATGATCCGGTATGTGATTTTTATTTAATTTGAATAAAAATCTTTACACTAAAGTAGTTATAATTGATGTGACAATCTTTACACTAACAAAACTTTAAAATGTCAAAAAATTAATATTTTTCACCAACAATAATGTCATACAAGAAAAAGAAAACCTAATAAGAAATTATGATAGAGACTGACAAAAAAAATCAAATAAGTTATGAAACAAATTTGTTAAAATTTGGCTGTATTAATACATTAAATTACTCTAAAAAATTAAGTTAATTTCAAGAAAGTGAAATAAGAGGGAATAGGTCAAAGTTAAGACAAACACCATACTCGAAACAAAGCATTAAGATCATTACTATTCTTATGATACAATTTGAAAAATATAATTTTTATTTAAAATTACATAGTAGTTCATTCAATTGTAGTCTTCACCAATATCATCATATTTTTCGAAATAGGTGACCTATAAACTAAACCCGGATCATCTGGATTGTGGCCTTGTGGGAGTAGTTAAGATTTAGAAACAACTAGTGCATAGCCCGCACCTTGTGCGGGTATATTATATATATATATATATATATATATATATATATATATATATATATATATATATATTTTGAATCATTTGAAAAATGTGCCACAGTCAAACCAAATACATATTTATTTATAGTAGTAACTCACCTTTATCATTCTCAAAACGATAAATAGTTTCAAATAGATTTACGCTTGATAAATTTAATCTTTATACAACGCATAACCTATTTTTCTTAAAAAACAAACAATGCACACCTTCTTGTTATAAACTTGGATACCCAAATTTTGTTTACATAACAAAACAAAGTCGGAACACAAAAATTCAAAAGTAACAAAATATGAAATTTTATTTATTTAAACCCAGAACAAATTATGTATATTTTTTTATTCCACAAGTAGAATAGAATCTCAAAAAAAAATATGTAAGATCAAAGGGTATTTTTCTAAAAAATCGAGTCTAAATAGAATTTTTTTTTTTTATCTTCTAATAAAATTGTTAAAGAAATTTTATTTAAAAAAAAAGAATCAAAACGAAATCTTTAGAGGATAAAAAAATGGGCAATTTTAGTAACTAGGCCTTTTTGAAAAACTAGAGTATATGCTTTTTAATGTTTCAATTAAGTAAAAATACCCCAACCTTTTGTATTTATTTTCAAACTCTACACACTCTTTTTTCAAGGGGTACATCTACTAAACATAAAAGTAGAAAAAGACTAGTAAACCAAATTGTTTCTAAAAAAATTGATGATGGTTATTGAAAAAGTTTTCAAGAAAAAACAATTTTTTTTAAAAAATAAAAAGATTAAAGTCATGCAACAATAGCCGTAAAAGAGGAGCTCGGATATAATATCCCTTGAGCTACTCGGATATGCAACCAAAGTGATTACAAATGATAATTGTTAATATATTAACTAATCAACCAAATAATATTGTGATGTGCCTCAACTAATAGACGATTTATGTAAGTTTGATGATGTGGTTGCATGAAACTATGTCAAGTGCAAATTTATAGACTGCTTTAGCATATAGATATTTTGAAGAAACCACACAATATGTTACCAAATTAGTTTTTTTACTAAATATTTTATAAAAAATACGTTTAATAAGAGGTCATGTGTCACACATATCATAAAATTTAAATTAAAAAAATAAAATAATAAAATATAAATATAAATGAAAGAGAATTATATAAAATAAGTAGCATGTGTCAGTTAAAAATTATAATATCCTAAAATCACGTGGTTAATTTTAAATAGTGAATTAAATAACAACTAATAACATATGTGAAACTACTCAAATAAAAAAATATTGAAAAGTTTTAAAAAATTAGTATCCGCAAGATAAACATATTTTCAATAAAAAAAAGTTTATAAGCTTTAGAAAAAACACGTTCAGTTAAAAATAAAACAATATAATTAAACAAAATATTAAGATTATATAGAGTAAAGTTTATAGGTTTAAGGATAGAAACAATTTCAACTGAAAACTAAAAAATA
>BSUD01000006.1:34160238-34186702 GCA_033239045.1 Fagopyrum esculentum
AAAAAAAATTAAGTTTATACCTTTTAGTAAAAAATAAAATTCAATATAAAACTAAAAATATAAGTAACAAAATATTAAAATATTTAAAATCTTTAAAACTTTCAAATATAAATAAATAAATTTTAACAAAATAACAACGTTCAAATAAAAAGTTGAAATAATTAATCAAATATTGTAATTAAAAATAAAAATTATAAATTTAGAAAAAAAAAATTTCAATCAAAAATTTAAAAATATAAATAAATAATATTAAGATCTTTACAATTAGATGGCAAATCTTAATTGTTTTGATTAATTAATAAAACCAAATATTCGTTGATAATATGGTGAAAGATTTATCGAAAATAAAAAAAAGATATCAAAAGATTTGATCAATTAATTAACTTTGCAAAAGAGATTTTTGGGATACAGTTATTTTTTATAAAAATAATTAAAACATTCGTAATACAGAGATTAATTAATAAAAAAAATATTAAAAATAATTGTATCCAGTTAAATCTTTCTTGATTAAATAAAGCGTCACTTTAGAGAAAAAATTTGAGTAACAATCGGAATCGAATTTTGGGTAACAATTAAAATTCAGTTACATAGTAATAGTTATAAAAAAAAATTGGGTAACAATCGGAATCGAATTTTGAGTAACAATCTGTATCCAGTCTTCGTTTTACATCGTCGTACATCCGAACAATCTCGTTGGTAGCAGGAGGCGGAAGCACATCGTCGTAGGACTAAGACCTAACATCCGCATCTCTCTCCCCAAGCAAGTCGCGAAAACGGTATAGGACTGGCGAGGAAGTAGGCTTGACGAAGGCGTCGTTTGGCATTGCCTTTCTTGGTGGTGGTGCGGGTGGCGATAACCGTATTGCTGGTTCTTCGTTGAAAAAAAAAACCCTAATCAAAGTTCTGGGTATCTAGGGTTCTGTCTAGAACCCTACTCGGACAGTGGATGCTTCGATTCCACAGCCTCTACACCCGCCATCGAAGTATTGTATGGAGAGAGATAGAGAAGCTTTAACTACAATACGAAGACTGGGAAAACGAAGATTAAGAAAAAATCGATTCCAGTATACACGTAGATTGTAATAGCTAGGATTTCCGAATTTTAATTAATGTTGATTAACTTAATCGTTGATAGTAATTGACATATAACTTGCGAAGATTTCGCAAGTGATGAGTAAGAGTCCCACCGTTATGTTCCTGGCGTAATTTTGGACGTTTGGGGAAATTTTTACTTTTTCCCCGGGTAATTATTTTTACCCTCCGGTGTTATTTGGAGCATTTGGGAGCTTCAATTAATAAAAATGCAGTTGAGAGAAATGATCAGGACATCGGATATGTCCTAGATATGAAATAACATGGAGAGGCAAAACGGCCAAAAGAGTCGCTATTTCGCTTCTTAACGGCTAAGAAAGACGGCTTAGGAATACACGTTTTCCGAGGCACTTGTGGAATAATTATCCCTACAATATTCCAGATTTAATGTTCCAAACTCGAGAAGTTTGGAGAAAGAGGTTCGACCCGCCTTTTGATCGGTTAATGGATACTTATCGACTTTACTAAAGGATAGTTATCGTCTTCACTATAAATAGCGGAAAATCTTTTATTAATTCATTTCCTTTCACGTTTTCTCGTAAAAGCTTTGATTTCTCTCAACCTTCAAACTCAGATCTACTCTCCGTTTCTAATCCGATTTCAATTCCGTTTGAGTTTCTGGATTCCTCTCTTCATTCTCTTCATATCGGTATCGAGTTTCTGCATTTCCGAGTATATGGAGGGCTGGTCGGGCATATATGTCACCAGGACGGTTCCGTCACTCAGATTCCGGTGAATTTGATGTTGTCCATGCGTAGCCTGCGTCGCTGCGTTTCCGAATCTTCTTTCAGATCGTCAATCGGGTTAGTAACGAATAAGTTATGAATTTATTCGTTTTCCGTACTGCGATTTGGCCTAAATTGACTTTAGGCTTGTCAAAATGGATAATTAGAAATTCCATTATGGTCGTTATATTATTCTGGTGATTATGGGTAGTTTGTTTGATGAAAACTGATGACAGGTGAGTTTAGAAATTGCCTGCGGGCAAAACATTATTCTGGCAATATCTAATTAATTAATTAAAGGTTAATTAATTAAATTAGGATTAAAATTGAGATTGAGGAATGTTGATTAGATACTACCTTGAGATTTGAGGAATTGTGAGTTATGCTGAGATATTGAGGTTTAGTTGGTTGTGAGGCTCATAGATTGAGTATGATCCTTATGGATCCCTTTGGGTCTAGGTGTGACCCCTTTGATGAATAGAGGTTGATATATCTCTTTATGCCTTTTTATAGCCCGTGTTGTCCCTCCAGTGTAGAGGTGATTGTGGTTGAGTTTGTACGAGGTTGAGGTAAGTCTGTAGGACTTACTTAGCTACCATCCCTATATTGGGTGTTTGCATGAGTGGTGTGTGCTTTATATGTTTGCTATGATAGCATGAGTTGTCGTTTTTATCGACCTATGTTCTATTGACTGCCCCACTGCGTGGCTGTGATAACCTTTCCCTTTCATCCCGCCGTGGAGGCTGGGAGGTTCTCTGATGTCGGGCCAGACTGGTTTACAGGAAGGGCGCAATCCACTCCCATAGGGTACACGGATTGTGTGACAGATACTCGTACAGCTGGACATTGTACTCAGAGGCGGGGATGTATCGGTCCTCGTGTCACATACTTTCATCTATCTATATATATACGGTTTTTGAGTGAATGGTTATTATATAAAAATAATAAATGGGTAAATGTGTGATAGCATGCTGAGGTGTTTATCTTTCATGATTGTGTTTGTGCTTATGCATTACCTCATATATGTATGGTTAGCTAACGGTTTCATACCGTGTTGTAGATGTTTACAGGTTAGGCGCTACTGGGTGATCTGGTAGGGTGACAGGCCGAGGACTCTCGTACATTAGGTGGTTGGTTTGAGGTTGTTGTGTTTCCCCTCCTGCGTGAGGATGATCTTTTGTACCTCCTATGTGAGGATGTCGTTTTATATACTCGGCTATGTTGTTGTTTACTTTGGGTCGTACAGTTTATATTGTTTTATGTATTTGTTTTATATCTGTCAGTGTCATGTTGTAAGGTCCAGTGAACTTGTTGTCAGGCTAGGGTCAGGATCCATTGTGAGATCCTAGCCCAATGTGACATCCCGAGTCCCGCGGATTCGGGGTGTTACATAGATATGTTAAGATATTAATCAAAATAAATGCTAGTGTGAGGACCAACAATTCCAGTAAACTCAAATCGGCGGAATGGAGGATAAAACTAAAATCAGTCTAACAAATATGAAAACAAATAATCAATGAATGAACTATAACAACGTAACCTGAAAATTCAGACGAAGCAACTTTAAAATATCCTACGTTCAACTTGATAACCCTGAAAAAGATGAAGAAATATGATTAGAACACAAAAATTGAATGGAATAGGATGAGATATTTTCTATATATATAGTTAGAGGATACACAAAGCGTATAGAAGAAGTTTAGGGTTTACGGTCATTCAACATCAGCAGTAGATATTATTAGGTTTTTTATTTATTTATTATTAAAAAAAATTTAAAAGAGATTAGTTAGAAAAAAGATTTTTTTAGATTTTGTTTTAGTAAAAAAAAATTTATTGGCTTAATAATTTATTTAGTAAAAGATTTAATATGAGAAAAAAAATGTGGGAGCGCCACGTCAGCATTAGTGTAGTGTACTTTAGTAGTATATATAGATAACTATATGCTTGATTTTCAAATATATGTACTTAAAATAAAATTATAATTTTAACTGAAAAATACACTATCAAAACATAAATATATCTATAAAAAAGAACTAAATATGTGGAAGATTTTCTAAATTAATTTTAGTTACTATATGCTCAGAATACAAATTTGACAATCGATAATATACTAACGGAAGTCGTAAACGTACGAGTCAAGATTTAATAAAGGCACGACGGTTACGGGTTCCGGATCCTTGATAATTTGCTAAATGATTTTTAACCCAAAAAAAAAAAAAATTCTGACACCATCGATGTCGGGAAAAAAAAAAGATTTTTTTATTACGGTCACGGATTCCGTAAACGTCTGTGTATTAACGAAATCTTGAACCGTGCCCATAACACCCTATACTAATAAGTTTTATTTAGAAAGGGCTTAAATACAATTCTAAATAAAGATCTTTAGACCAGTTGGGCTGAAGTAGCACGACCCAATGACATTGCCTCACTTATTGGGCTGAAACAGCTAGTATTTCTTTTGAAAGGGGACAAGCTTACAAGCTATACATACATAATAGTTAGGATTGAATGTTTTGATAATAGTTTCTATTTATGCTGTTACTGATATTTCGGATGTTGGTGTAGATTTTTCTACTGCTATTGCTAATTCTGCTATTTCTGGGCAATCTTGGGAAAAGCCTCCATCAGGAGCTATTAAAATATAATATTGATGATGTTGTTGATGCAAATTGGACTGGTCTAGGAATCATCTCGAGGGATGCTCAGGGAACACTCATTCAAGGATTAACCACAACAATTCAACATCGTTATGATCCTTAGATGGATGAGATGCTTGCTATACTTGGCCATTGAAGAAGCTCATACAAGAAACATGCATTCGATCATCATAGAATCATACTGTCAAGATGCTATTGCTCAAAATTAAGGGGAAATATCAGTGTATGTTTGGCTATCTTGGATACATGTTAATGATATTGCCTTTTCCTAAAAAAATCAATCTTCCAAACAAAGTATATCTCTTACCAAACATACCTCAAAGTACGTTAATAAATTTTAAGGTTTTAATTCAACGTCAGAGAACACCAAAAAACGAAGAAAAAAAACAACATAACATTTACTGTAATTATAAAATAAGATATAAAAATTATTTTCTTCTCAAATTTTCATTGAATCTTCGAATTAAATTTTAAGTTTCAATTCAACGCTTGAGAGTTCAAAATACATCACATACATTTAGAAGTGAATTATATATAAAGCCATCAAAATACAACTTAATGTGGACGTGGTTAGCGTCAATGAATCTTCAAATTGAGTTTTAGGGTAGAATTTTAGCAGTTATCTCACGTTGGTGCTTAACGTGGTTAACATCAGTTTACGCCGAATGTCATCGTACATCAATGTTTGTAATTTAGGGTAAATTTGTGTCATGACTTTCATTTTTCGTGTGTTGCGACTTTTTGTTATCTTTTTTCAAAATTCTGGATGGTATCCTTGTATTTTTACTTTTTTTTTCTCTTCACTTTATGCATGAGGGTTTTCAATTTCCATATGGTACCCTTAAACATCATAATTTTTTTGAATATACCTTTCTACCATCCATAAGTTGGCATTTATAAGGAAATCAAAAGATAATATTCATTCAATAAATTATATATACCTTTATAATGACTAACAATAACTAAGTAAATAATAATTACCCCCCACAAAAAAATGCTAAACTTATGGACGGTAGAATGATATATTCCGAAAAATTATAAAGCTCAAGGGCATCATCCGAAACTGAAAAAATCCTTGGGAATAATCCGGTACAAGGACATCATCTAAAATTTTCCCTTTCTTTTTTATCCAATCGATAAGAGGAAAGGATCAACAAGATTTAACACCTAGACATCCACCATCCTCAAACATTCTTTCGAATGATTTTCCTACTTCCCAAGGAGCGTACCATCCACCGTAAACGATCTGTGAACCTTTTTTTTGATGATCGAAAGTGGTTCGAAACACTGGACGACACGCCACCTAGTGGTTTGAAAGGCCATAAAAGATCGGCATATGGACTAACCACCATAAAGAACAACAACAAAAGAAAGAAAAAGAAACACACAAAAATAAATCATGGAATCCCAAAAGCAAATAGATCTTTAAGGAAAAGTAGGATGATCTAATCAATGGGAAGCATCGAGCACAACGTCCGTCTTCGAAGGAAGTACACACGTAGGAAGTTAGAGGAACAATTGTGGACACCTCAAATTTGGACTCATAGCAGAGCCATCAAGAGTCAATCACAAATTCACACCCCCTTTTAGACAAACCACTTGAAATGTCATCCAAAACAAGCATCAAACTAAGAAGACGGCATTGTAAAACACGGGAGTGTTGAGATATAAAAGTGTGTAACTTTGGTGGTTAATGCTTAAAGATTTATAAGGAGAAATTTATTCGTATAATATAAATAAAGTTTTTTTTTTTGTGTGAGAAGAATGAAGAGATTTTGAAACTACTGTAGTGAATCTTTTTAATTAAATTTGTTTAGAAAAGTTCAAAAGGCCTTTTAATTTAATTTGTTTAGAAAACATCAAGGCCTTTTATTATCATTTAACTTCTTAAACATCAATCAAGGATAGACAAGAAACTTGTTTTTGGTTCGACAGGAACGAATCGCCGGGGAGAGGAAGAGAATCCAACTATAAAAGAACAATTCACATGTATTTGGTGAGATTTTCCTGAATTAGACCGAAAATAGAGGATGAGCTCTTCATCCTTCAATGTTGAGGATTTAGTTTTTTGGATACGGAGAAACACAACCACTATGGTCACCATACATTTTGGTTAGTTTGTGAGAGGTTTTCTCACTTGACAGCCAACAAAGGAGGCTTTGAGGCGTGATTATTGCAAATATTTGAAATCCCACCTTCTTTGTAGATGGAAAGACAAAACGAGGAGGTCAAACACCACAACTTGTTTTGAGAAGCGTTGATTTGACGGATAAGTGGAGTGACGGCAGTGTGACGATTCTAGAACCAAAGTCTTAAAGATAAAAAATTGGGTTTTAACCTTCCTTTTCTGGAGGAGAAAATAAAAGTACTTTAAAGTCGAGGGTGAGACAACCGAAGAACACATTCTTTGTTGTTGATTTGATAGGATTTAGTATTCATCATATGAAAGTTGGGTTGAAACTAGTTGATTTGGGGATTTTTCATCTCTTAATATAAGATAGCTTTTTGTTAGGGTTTTGCAAATACATGAGAAATTTCTTCGAGTCGGTGACTCTTGTGGTATCGGGTTTTGTTAAGCTTTTTTTTATTGCAGAGTGGAGTTGTCATGGTGGTAACGGTGTTATGGTGGTGGTGGATGGGAGTTTTTTTTCCTCTCTTTAGGGTTTGAAAAAAGAATCTTTTGGCTACATCAACCATTTCCTTTATCTAGGAAAACCATTATTTTGAAAACTTAAAAAATAATCGATGAAGCTTTAGCCTAAAGCTTGTAAGCCGATAAGAGATGCCGGCGGGAGGAGCTCTTGGGCTATAAATAAAAGATGGTTTGTAATTGATATGGGGTTTGACTTTTTTTTAAGATGCGAAAGAGGGAAGAGAAAGATTGGGACCGGTTGAAGATGGAGCTTGTTTTGTTGACGTCAAGGGAGAAGGGGTCGAGATAATTGCAAGGAGGAAATAAGAAATGTTGTGGTTGTGGCAGTGCAAAACAAGATATGGTAGGGAGCGAGAGATAGTGGTGGTGGAGCAAACCGGAACAAAGTTCAAATTTAAACGGTTTCCATTAATTTTAAATGGGGTTAAGGGATTCCTTGTAAAGTTTGGGGGATCGATCAAATTTACACGGAGTATACATTCCCGGAGGAAGGTGGCCCGATTGCCACCGTTGGTAGTATGCGTGTGGTATGATGGTGGCTTCAAATTCATTGAGGGTGGGGTTTGCCTTTGCCCATACAGTAGTAAGCTTGGAAGATGAAAGAGTCATAAAAGGATCCTTTGAAAGAGTTTTGTTGATTTGAAAGAGAAATAGATGAAATACGGTTAAAAACAATAATCACCATATCCCAAAACTTGATGGTTAATTATGGGTGTGAGACAAAACAACTTCACAAGGCAAATATATCGCCAATGAGGTTTAGGTGCGTGAGAGATTAAAATAGAAAACCTCGAGACCATTTGCAAAATAGAAGAACGGGATCCGGGTTTTGGAAACGAACTATACCCGGCTAGACTCATGATCAAAGATATGTTGATGTCTTTGGTCATGGGTCACGGTTTCAACAAGTTCTTCTCGGTTTCTTCTTCTCCCTGATTTGATTCAGAAATGTTGTGCGTTGTTGAGATACCATAACCAAAAATGAGATCAAGATCATGTGATTCTTATTTGTAGACAAGAGTTTTTCATTGTTTCTTCAAATGTATTTGATTTGGTAAAAAAAAAGATCTTGAGATCCTAATAGTCTAGTGGGAGGTGAAAATCTAGAGAACTATTGCAAGTATATCCACAACTCCGTTAATCTCCCTAAAAATATGTTGTACATGCACTTGTGAGAAATGAGAGAGTAATAACGAGGTTATACGTGATAAAAGAATGTATACTTCCCACAACGGATTGTAGATTCGATATGCTAGGAGTTAGGACCTCACAATGGGTCCCAACTCTAGGTTAACAACAACATAATAAGATCTTACTGACACAAATAAATAAAATCACACTGATTATCAAGGAAAATTGGCGTTTTAAAAACTTGGATCAGTAAAAGGTTTACAGATTTAAGAAATCAAAGTATATATTTTTTTGTTCATATTAAATTAATATTTGGTATGTGGTTCGTTGATCTACTGATATGTGGATAATCATCGACAAACCACAATAGCAATCTCATCCGACTAATTATATGTTTTATGATTTTCGGTTTTCGTATTAGATCTATGTTATTGCAAATAATAAAAATATTTTTTTGACCTTATATCAAACCAATTATATATATAGAGTAATATTTTCTTTATATCATCAGCACTTTCAATATTATTCTTTTTAATAAATATTCGTCAAAAATACGAATTATAAACTAATTTAAATTTTACAAGTTGACTCTCATTCGGCATGTATAATGCTTAGATGACAACAAAATTTACGCAAACAAAAAAATACCCAAGTTGAATATGATATATACATGTTATATCATTTATTAACACAAGTCATATAGTAATAAAAAAAATCATAAGAAAATGGAGTGGTATACTGGTATGAAAGTGTTATTAGAATGATTGTAATGTTGGAAATTTGCAAAAACCATATTTAAACGTGCAAAAAAGGTACGCATTAAAATAGAACTTGGAAAAGTTCCTTAAATGTGTGAACATTGTTATTTAATGATCAATCTATATTTATTGTTGAATCATCTATTTTTTTGTCATTAAGAATATTTTTTTTCTTTCTGATTGTATATGTGATGTTTTAAATCCGATCTTAAAAAAAACTTATACGTAACTATAATATATTAGTTTGTTAATATTGAATGAAACTCTGAAGACATTTATGAAAATATCATATGATTTATTTACAATAAATATTTATGTAATAGTAAAATAAGTCAATACCTTATACTTACAAGAAATATCAAAATATTTATTAAATTTTCCTTGTTTTTTTTTTGAAAATGACATATATAAAAAATTGGATAAAGGATCTCTAGGCTTATAAATTATTAGGTAAATAACATAATCAGACAAATAATGACAAATTTATTCTTATCTATTACAATAAGTTTTTTTCTAATTGAGACATTTCTCTTGTAATTTTACTTTACTAATATTTCTTGTAACTTATTTTGTTAATGAGACATATATCTTGTAACTTATTCTTATAAATGGGACATATTTTTTATAATTTTATAATTATTATATGAATATATGAAAAATTAATAAACAGATCTAGTCATTGAGAATTGATCTATGTTGAGAGTTACTTCCATCATAATATCAACGAACAAGTTAAAACTCACGATTTAAAAAAAAAAAAATTTTATGCATATACATTAACTTTTGATACTTGAAATATTCTCTTGTACATTACTTTTTTTTACACAATTATTGTATAATATATAAGTAACTCAAAAATATCTAAAAAAGTATTATTAAAGTATTTTTCTTATATATAAATAATTTAACTATATTTTATATTTAAATATATACACCAAAATTAAAATAAAATTCTGTAATATATTAAAGAAAATAAATATAGTAAATAAGAATAAATTAGTTGATTAATCATATGATAATGATATAGCAACATCTGAAAATGAAATCCGTTGGCATTTGGAAACGAAATAAGATGCGTAGTGGGACGGTGGTGAGGGTTGCCATCACGTCAATGACGTGGTAGAATACGAGCATGTAACAGGGGATTGGGCTTACAACAAGCTGTCACCTTCTGACCTTCAACCTACAAAAGCTCAGGGCCTGAATTAGTGAATTGATTCAGCCGCTCGAGCCATCGTCTCTCGTCAGTGCCACCTCTTCCAACAAGCTCAAAGACTTCTTCTGCTACAGCATCAACTTTCGACTGCTTCTTTGACGATTCATAAACCCTATCACAATCCTCCCTTCAGTATTTCCCTAGCTTTTTTCTGCATCTTGCGTTGATCGCAGCAGTGTTCAATTAGGGAATTCGAAAGTTAATTATCATGGAGAAGGTTCGTAGATCTATCTTTCTCTTTCTATCACTTGTTTTTGGGTTATGGCTTTTTTTAATTGTTTCTCTTATTGCTATTTGAGGTTCACCATTTGATATAATCAGTTCAATTGCGTAAACTTAGCGATATATCATATTCTTCTGCCCGAAAATTGAGCAGTCCATACCGTCTCCAATTTCTGCTGAATTTTTTTTTAATATTTTGTTTGCTACTAGTAGTGGTAACAAGTGATCACTAAATTCGGTGAGCGTAGTATTGATTATTTGATTCACCAAACTCTCCGTGTGACTGCGTCTGGTTTCCTCGATTCTATAAACCTTGATCTAATTCATCAATTACGCTGCTTAACATGTCTTGGTTGCTCATCTGCACGAACATTGACCAGTTTGATTACAATGTTTGTTTGTCATCATGGATTGTGTTGTAATTCCAGTTTCAGATTCTCATTAGAATGGATCCACGCCTGCGGAATTTTCTCAAACTTCGCTGTTTTTTCCTTTAAATTCAAGTAATTATGATTTGACAATTTATTATGTTATATTGTTGTGATGACCGGAAAACAAATTAATTTGATGAACCGTTGACCGTTCAGCTATCTTGTGAGCGGAATTTTTGCTGTCTATGTCGGCCATATCCAGCTACGGGTTGCGTGATGTTTGAACTCGGATTCTGGATATTTTAAATTGGTTGCCCTGTCTTTTTTGTTTAAAATTTAATTTCAATACATTCATTTTGCTTTAACTTGATTCTTCTAACAAAAGAGGGATATACTAAGCAAAAAAGGACAGATATATATAATGGAGGTAGAAAGACTTTTTGTGAAGCGTGGCTTTTTCCTATGCGGCTCTGCCTCCTTTGGAGGTGGGTGGGTCACGTTGTCACATTTTTAGAGTTGATTACGGGATGGGACCTTCTTCCTTTTCTTCTGTCAAACATACGTAATTAGTCATAGTTAAATAAATTAGTAATTGAGACCTCATATTATTGATAACGTGTTCTATTTTGATTCTATATAGACTTCTTTTCGACAAGTATGTCCCGTTTTTGAAGGCTTTGGTAGTTTGGTGGCACCTTGTCCCCTGACAATTACTCCATCTTTTCCATGAAAGACATAATATAGTTCATGCACAAATTTTGGCTCCAGCTGAACAATTTGAAATTTTGGGTTCTTTCTTTTGGAAGCTATGATAACAGTATTTATTTGGTCTTGATAGTTATAGCTTGTTGAGTTTTGTATATTTCAAAAGCTGATAAAAACATTATTTGTTCTTGTTTTCTTGTGTCTTGGGTTTTTTTCTGAATCATTATATCATCTTGTTGTTTTGTTAAAGAATTAGAAACCTCTAATAAGTGAAATAGAGTGGTTTCAGGTGTTTCCTGTAGCAAATTAGTATGAGCCTTTGACATCACCTCCATAATAATTCTTTGTTCAGTTAATATAAAATAACATGCATATGAGTTAGTAAGGTTTGTTCCCAACAGTCAAATGCACTGTAGACTAATGTATCATTTACAAGTTATGGGCCTAATTGTCTTGAGCTGTTAGTTTGTTCTTCAAGTATGTGGAGGCATACACATGTATAACTCTGTTTGTGAAGAAAACAAGACAGCTTGACGATGCATTATTATTTCTTTATAATATTATGTTACAATTAAGAATGAGAACCACTCTTAACTTGACTATACTCTTGATTACTGTTGTAATATAGGTTATATTTGAATTCAATTGCATCACCGTACCATAGTGTGTAGCAACTAGTTAGCTACATCCACCTAAAACTCAAAAAGGAAAGCTAAAAACGGTTATTCATGTATACCTTGCCATTGAATTGTTCAAGTTTTCTTGTATGGTTTACATGTTCATCTTGCTTCGATAGTGCAGATGATTGTTATTTGGATTATTTGTATCTCAGACTTTTGTACGTGTCTTTTCTAATGACAGGAAAATGCAAAAAAGTCTGCGGAAAGGTTGGAATCAAGGAAATCACATTCCTGGTGGTGGGAGAATCATATCAATGCCAAGAGTGCAAAGTGGCTTTCGGAGAATATGGAGGGTTAGTGCTAGAGCTTCTCTTACACTGATCTCTTCCCTTCTCTTTCATATTGTATTGAACGGATTAAGTAAACTTAGTGAAAACTTAGACCATGTATAGGCCTAATCTTCGTGTTCATCAAATAACTGTTGATATATAAACAGAATCTGCCAGCCTTGTCCAGCAAGAAGACTTCCTTTAAAAAATTATTAAGACAACAGCTCAAATGACATTGCCCATGTTTGGCCAAATATAGGCATGTTATCATACAGTTGGATTGGTTTATATATACATAGAACATTAACACTAATATATCCTATTCATTTGGTCAGTTCTATACTTACTTATATACAAGAACTCTCTGCACAAGAAATTGATAATGATCTCTTTGGACGCAGAAATGGACAGTAATATTGACCGCATGACGAAGTTGATTGAAGATGATGGAGACTCATTTGCGAAAAAAGCTGAAATGTATTATAAAAAGAGGCCAGAACTCCTCTCTCTTGTCCAGGAGTTCCAACGAATGTATCAATCATTGGCTGAGCGTTATGTTCAGCTGACTGGAGACCTGAGAAAAAATGTGCCGGATCTGCACTCTCTCGGGTCAGTTGTGCCTGATTCGGGATCTGAACCATCCACTCCATGGCTCACTCCTGACATGAAATTACCTCGCTTTCGATCCAGCCACCGTGCTGCTGGTTTTGATGTTTTCCTTGGATCAGGAGGAAGTACTTCCGATCGTTATTCTAATAGACTGGATGAGCTATCTTCATTTTCAGATTCTGAAGAATCTGATGTCTCCTCGGTCCACAGTTATCCTAGATTTTTAGCAAGTGAGGAGCCCTTGCATGAGAAGATGATACAAATGGACACGGAATTAAAGAGAACAGAAAGTGTGAGTGTTATTGAACTACAGTATAAGATTGCTAGTTATGAAGAAGAAATTGCTAACCTGAGGATGGAGCTTCAATCAAATAACAAGTTGGAGATGATTGAAAGCAATGACAGCATAAAAATAGAAGCTTATGATCCTGACCAAAAAACCCAAGATCTGATTAGAGAGCTGAGCACAACAAAGGGAAGATTACTTGATGTGGAGAAGCAAGTTGTAAGATTATCGACTGAGAACAGGTTGGCCCATGAAAATATCCGTCAATTACAAGATCAATTAAAGACCGTTCAGAAAGATGCTGCTGTTTTGAAGGCAAAGTTAGATTCCGAGATGAGAAAGTCATCTAAATGGCAGGACAGGATTGCGAGATACAAAGCCAGCTTAATAGACCGGGATTTTGAGATTCGTGAACTAAAGGATTTAGTATCGGATGTTAACAAAAAGTATCAGCTCCATGCCGAGATATCCAGATTATCTGACGAAAAATCCCGAGTAGAAGAAAAGTTAAGAGAAATGGAATTACGTTGCCATACTCTAGAAACTCAGCAAGCTGTGATGGAAAAGAAGTTGCATGAAGAAATTGATCAAATGAAGGTAGATATATCTGAGAAAAATGCCCAATTGGAAACTTTGAGCAATGATCTTGATGCTTTGAGGTTGAAATATGATAGTTTGACGAGTGAAAGAGATGAACTTAGTGCCAAAGTTGAAAAACTCATGTCAGAAGCCAATTTGAGCAATGAGTTGACGATAACAGTTGAGGAACTTAAAGAAGAAGTTGAGAGATATAAGGTTGTGATTACAGAAGAAGCAGAACTGAAACGAGAGGCTATTCGACAACTATGTTACTCTCTAGAGCATTACCGAAATGGATATGAGAATCTTAGAAAAGCCTTTGTAGAACATAAGAGGCTTGCGGTTCTTGCTTCATAGTGTAGGTTTTGTTTCTCTTATCAGTGTTAAGATGGTCTAACCACTCTGGCATCGATCAGCAATAGTTGTTTGGCGTCAATCAGGTACGTGTTTGCTCATTTTGAGTTCTAAATTTCTAGTCCTGTTGTTGTTTGTAGTAAAGAAATTCTCCTTTCGGCGGAATTGTGTTTTGTATAACGTGAAGGGTGTGTATAATCTGATGTTGAGGTTTTGACAAGTAATTCTTATCTGACATGGGAATAAAACTGTGTATTGTTTAATTTCACATATTTTTGAGAATTAAATTTTCCTCTTTTGACACGATAAACACATACTTGTCAGATACTTGCCTGAGAACATCTTCGTCTCATACCTTCATATTTAGTTTTTATTTACTTTTCCTATTTTTTCATTTATCCCAGATTTATATAATAACTAGTTTATGGCCCGTGCCTTGCACGGGTATTTAAAAAATATATACTAATTTTGAGTACATTGATAATATACATCAATATACGTCGAGTATTAATTAACATATAATTATTTAATGTACAATATGAAGATAATAATTAAGTGGTTGACTCGTATCCACTTATATACTCAACGTTCATAATCACCCGGAGATATTTAAGAAGATTAAAATTAATTTGATTACATTCTTATCTTCTACCGACACGGTTTCGAAAAAAAAATTACCAATTTAATTTTCATAAAAATAGTAGTCGTTAATTTAGATAAAAAAAAAACTTTTATTATTTTTCATAAGAAAAAAAAAAGAATATACGGACTTTATAAGAAATATAAAGAGAGAGAAAGATTGTTAAAATAGAAAGGATATATTAAAAAAATTATAATCGGGTTGATTTCAAAAGAGACACGGAACCTAAATCATCAAACTAAACATTATACTTCAACTTAGCCAAAAGACACGGAACCTAATTCATCAAACGAAACATTATTTATCAAACTATCATTCATACTTGATAATCGATGTGGATTGAAAATATTTAACAACTCACAAACCATTAGGTCAATGACCCACAAAGCAGTAGTCAACGACCCACAATGCATAAAAAAAATCAGTTATGAATAAAATTATAGTTCAACTTAGTTAGAAGGCTAATAAATGTTGATTTGATTAATATTCAAACTCTCTATTTATGTAAGTTATCAAACTATCAGTCTTACTTGATAATCGATGTGGATTGAAAATAAGGCCAAGAAATGTATTTTTTTTCAATCTTCAAACCCTCTATTTATACAATTTATCAATCTATCAGTCTTACTTGATAATCGATGTGGATTGAAAATATTTAACAACCCACAAAACATTAAGTCAACAACCAATAAACCCACAAAATATTTGGTCAACGACCCATAAAGTAGTAGGTCAACGACCAAGAAAGTAGATATTAATCAATTATGAATAAAAACTATACTTCAATTTAACCAAAAGAGCAAGAAATGGTATCAAACTATCAACTTTACTTGATAATCGACGTGAGATTGAAAATATTTAACAACCCACAAAACATTAGGTCAACAACCCACAAAGCTGATATTAATCCGTTATGAATAAAAATTATACTTCAACTTAGCGGGAAGGCTAATAAATATTTGATTTGTTTAATCTTTAAACCCTTTATTTATACAAGTTATCAAACTATCAGGCTTACTTGATAATCGATGTGGGATTGAAAATATTTAGCAACCCCCAAAACATTAGGTCAACGACCCACATAGTAGTAGGACAACGACCCACAAAGCTGATATTAATTCGTTATGAGTAAAAATTGTACTTCAACTTACCTAGAAGGTCAAGAAATGTTTGATTTGTTATACTTGTAAAATAAATAAAAAAAAAGGATGAATTTGGTTTAAATTTGGTTGAGATTATTATAGTTGTTATAAATAATCGGAATAAGTTAAAAAAAATTATAAGGGTGAAATAGTATAAAATATGATATATTATGATTATTATTTTTTATACAATACATAATCGAAATAATATAAAAAAAATCACAATTTTTAAATCAAAATTTGTAAAAAAATTTATATTCGAAATATGAAAATATAATGCAAATAAAATATATAAAAAAACGTAAAACATAAAATATGATATATTAAGATGATTAATTTTATAAAATAAATAAATAAAATAAGATAAGTAATTACATTTTTAATATCGAATATCGAAGTAAGTTACAAAATTTTTATTCGAAATAGGAAACTTATATAATGCAAATAAAATATATAAAAAATTATTTTAAAAAATTTAATTGTAATGTAAAATAGTTAAAAAAAAAGTTGTGAAAATAATTATAATTTATTTCGAGATATTTTTTTAATTTTTTATTTAATTGAAAATAATTTTTATTTTTATTTTGATTTAATATTTATGTAGTTTTTTTTTCTATATTTTTGTTTTTTAAATTGAAAATATTTATAATTTTATTCGAAATACATTGAATAAATAAAAATTATAGATACTTCAAAAAGAAAAAAGAAGAGATTTGTAAAGAGATATTGTAGGTGATTAGTTTTAAAAAATTTATTTAGGTAATTTAAAAAAAGGTTTTTGTGGCTTTTAATGAGAGAGTTCGATTTTAAAATACTCACAATAGGGAATGCCACGTCAGCAGGTTAGAACTCTACTTTAGTAGTATATATTGACTAGTTTAGGACCCGTGCCTTGCACGGGTAATTAAAAATATATACTAATTTTGAGTACATTGATATTATATGTCAATATACGTCGAGTATTAATTACCATATAACTATTTAATGTACAATATAAAGACAATAATTAAGTGGTTGACTCGTATCCAATTATATACTCAACTTTCATAATCACCCGGAGAGATTTGAGAAGATTAAAATTAATTTGATTACATTTTTATCTTCTACCGATACGGTTTCGAAAAAAAATTACCAATTTAATTTTCATAAAAATAACAGTCATCAATTTAGATTAAAAACTTTTATTATTTTCCATAAGAAAAAAAAAGAATATACGAACTTTATAAGAAATATATAGAGAGAAAAAGATTTATTTTTAACCGAGTTTAAAATTTAAAAATAAACAAAATTTCATTTAGCAATTGATAAAAATTAAAACCGTTAGTTAAAATAGAAAGGATATATTGGAAAAATTATGATCGGCTTGCTTTTAAAAGAGACACAGAACCTAATTCATCAAACTAAACATTATACTTCAACTTAGCCAAAAGACTAAAAAAATGTATGATTTGTTTAATTTTCAAACCCTCTATTTATATAATTTATCAAACTATCATTCATACTTGATAATCGATGTGGATTGAAAATATTTAGCAGCCCACAAACCATTAGGTCAATAACCCACAAAACAGTAGTCAACGACCCACAAAGCTGGAAAAAAAATTCAGTGTTGAATAAAATTATACTTTAACTTAGTTAGGAGGCCAATAAATGTTGATTTGATTAATCTTCATACCCTCTATTTATACAAGTTATCAAACTATCAGTCTTACTTGATAATCGATGTGGATTGAAAATAAGGCCAAGAAATGTATTTTTTGTTCAATCTTCAAACAAAACATTAAGTCAACAACCAATAAACCCACAAAATATTTGGTCAACGACCCATAAAGCAGTAGGTCAACGACCAAGAAAGTAGATATTAATCAATTATGAATAAAAACTATACTTCAACTTAACCAAAAGAGCAAGAAATGTTATCAAACTATCAGCTTTACTTGATAATCGACGTGAGATTGAAAATATTTAACAACCCACAAAACATTAGGTCAACGACCCACAAAGCTGATATTAATCCGTTATGAATAAAAATTATACTTCAACTTAGCGAGAAGGCTAAGAATATTTGATTTGTTTAATCTTCAAACCCTCTATTTATACAAGTTATCAAACTATCAGTCTTACTTGATAATCGATGTGGGATTGAAAATATTTAGCAACTCCCAGAACATTAGGTCAACGGCCCACAAAGTAGTTGGACAACGACCCACAAAGCTGATATTAATTCGTTATGAGTAAAAATTGTACTTCAACTTACCTAGAAGGTCAAGAAATGTTTGATTTGTTTAATATTTATCAACCCACAAAACATTAGGTCAACGGCTTACAAAGTTGTAAGTCAACAACTGACAAATACATATTATAAATAAAAGTTGTACTTCAAGTTAGTCAAAAGGCCAAGAAATGTATGGTTTGTTTAATCTTCAAACCCTCTATTTATACAAGTTATCAAACTATCAACCTTATTTGATAATCGATGTGGGGTTGAAAATATTTAACAACCCACAAAACGTTATGTCAACGGCTCACAAAACAAATATTAATCCGTTATGAATAAAAATCATACAACTTAGTCGAAAGGTCAAAAAATGTATGATTTGTATAATCTTAAAACCTTTTATTTATACAAGTTATCAAACTATCAACATTACTTGATAATCGATGTGAGATTGAAAATATTTAGCAACCCACAAAACATTAGGTTAACGACCCACAAAGCTGATATTAATCCGTTATGAATAAAAATTATACTTCAACTTAGCGGGAAGGCTAATAAATATTTGATTTGTTTAATCTTCAAACCCTCTATTTATACAAGTTATCAAACTATCAGGCTTACTTGATAATCGATGTGGGATTGAAAATATTTAGCAACCCCCAAAACATTAGGTCAACGACCCACAAAGTAGTAGGACAACGACCCACAAAGCTGATATTAATTCGTTATGAGTAAAAATTGTACTTCAACTTACCTAGAAGGTCAAGAAATGTTTGATTTGTTATACTTGTAAAATAAAATAAAGAATGAATTTGGTTGAGATTATTATAGTTGTTATAAATAATCAGAATAAGTTAAAAAAAATTATAAGGGTGAAATAGTATAAAATATGATATATTATGATGATTATTTTTTATACAATACATAATCGAAATAAGATAAAAAAAAAACCACAATTTTTAAATCAAAATTCGCAAAAAATTTATATTCTAAATATGAAAATATAATGCAAATAAAATATATAAAAAAACGTAATACATTTAATATGATATATTAAGATGATTAAATTTATAAAATAAATAACTAAAATAAGATAAGTATTTACATTTTTAATATCGAAATAAGTTACAAAATTTTTATTCGAAATATGAAACTTATATAATGCAAATAAAATATATAAAAAATTGTTTAAAAAATCTAATTGTAATTTAAAATAGTTAAAAAAAGTTGTGAAAATAGTTATAATTTATTTTGAGATATTTTTTTAATTTTTTATTTGATTGAAAATAATTATAGTTTTATTTTCATTTAATATTTATGTATTTTTTTCTATATTTTTGCTTTTTAAATTGAAAATATTTATAATTTTATTCGAAATACATTGAATAAATAAAAATTATAGATACTTCATGTAACACCCCGAATTCTCAGAACTCGGATTATTACTGGTTAAGACCTCACAATGGGTCCCGACCTCAGTTTGACAACAACATTACTAGGATCTTGCAACAAGACACAAATAAAGAAACCGAAATTCATAAAAACCATGTTTTTAGAGTAATGAATGCAACACTGTCTAGCAGCCTACAATACTTAAACAAAGGAAAAGAACAACTGTCTTAACCAAAAGAAAGGAAAGACAAAACAACCCCAACCCCGCTCTAAGGAGTACGGAGACCCGGCTGACCACTACTTCCGGATCACTCAGCTGCTGATCTAACCTGCGGTAAATCTAAAACAACAACAAGAAGAACCGTTAGCTAGTTATCTAAATATTAGCAGAATAATAGCAGCACAAACACACTCAGATAAACATAAACACTCAGCATGCTTTCAAACAAGTCCGTTTTATTATCTTGCTTTAATTTACTCGTTCACTCTAGTGATACTTATTTTGTGACACGAGGAATTCCCAAACCTCGCCTCCGCCCCCGTGTAACCATCAGGAATGGATCCGATGCATCTCACCTTGTACCCGCATGGTCTGGGTATAGAGAACCTCCCAGTCTCCTGTCAGAGCTGGGCAGTGATGTCACGGCCCGTTATACATACACTTGGGCCTTAAACGTAATAATAACAGTCGTCCTAGCAAGTTATTATTATTAAATCACGCAATAGCACACACCACTACTATCACTCAACTAACACTCAGAAACTGGCTAAGTAAGTCGCAAGGACTTACCTGGGTCAAGATACACTCTAACACGTCTCAAATAGTCCGTACTCGTGGTAACTCAGATGCCTGTCAAATAAGGCATGTGTATCAAAATCACATTCCGATGTCCAACCTCATGCTAAGGAATTACGGAACAAGTTCTTACGGTAGAAGACCATTTTACCCTCAACCGAAGGCTTCTCAAATTTATTCTTAAACTTTCTTATCAACTCACTTATTTAATTGTGTAATTATTCGGTACTCATATATATATCTACATATTTTATTTCTCATCTTGTACGGATTTAGGTACACTTACGTCATGAGTATATATATAAATTCTTATGTTTATGTATATAAACCTGAAATCCCAACTTATTTATATATATATTTATATCTCTTTTATATAGTTTCGTAAATCCCAACTCGTATTTATATATTGATACTCGCATTTTTATATATTCTATATATTATGCTTATAAATATACTTTTATATAAAGATTATATACCCATTAAATTCCAAGCTTCTATAAACATGAATAGACTTTAAAACACTTATATGTACCCTTTTATTTCATATTATATATATATATATATATATATATATATATATATCCGTATATGTATATACTCGGCATACATAACTCTTATATACGCTCACACAACTATCCTTACTAACCTACCGTACTGCATACCGTACCACCTTCAACTACTGTTTATATGCGTACTCCAACTCAGTTTATCTACGTATTCATCTCAAATATATATGTATTCTATCTCATTAATATACATATACAATCTCGCAAAAACTCGCAGGCACAGTAGATAGAAGAAGGACCTGCATTGCAACCAGCTGCTGGTGTCGGTGTCCCCTGGTGGTCGGCGGACGGCGCAGGGCTCGCGGCGGTGGTTACAGGAAGGTCCGGCGGTCGCTCGAAGTTGCAGACGTTCGACTGTTTCTGCTAGAATGAAGCAGCAGTGCGGAATTTAGCGATAACAGCGCTTAGCAGAAGGATGGCGAGGAGGGAGATGCGGCGGGCTTACCGGCTTCCGGTGGGGTCTAGCGGTCGACGAGAAGACTGCGCGGTGGCTCCGGTGTAAGACGAGGCGGAGCAGCGGTGTCTTCTCCTCCTGCAGAAGCGGAAATGCTGAGGCACGCACAGGGGAGAAACGGCGGAGGAAAGGCAGTACACTTACCGGGATCGACTGGGGGCGGCGCAAGCTCGGCGGTGGTGTCTCCGATCGAAGGCGGTAGCGGTTCTGTTGGCGGCGGCGATTTCAGGAGTCCGGCGGTGATGTGTGTTGTGCAGTAGGTTTGCGAGAGGGATAGCGAAGCGGCACAGTAGATTAGAAGGTAATTAGGGTTAATAGAGTGATTAGGTTAGGTTAAGTTATTGGGCTTAGGGTAATGGGCCGACTGTTTGGCCCAATTGGAATTATTGAGCGGTTAGCTCATGAAATCATTGCGGAACTCGTAACTCGTAAATTTTGTGCGGGAATTTATATAATACGGAATTAAATTCCGTATTTATAAATTATAATTATTTTTATTTTAAAAACGTAAATTATTTCCGGTCATTTAATTTATCATTTTATGTGAAACTAGGTCACATAAAATGATAGAACTAAACTCGTATTATTTTACTTATTTATTTATTTACGATTGTCTCATCGGACTTTGGTTAATTTCCATTTACCGGAACTTAAAATTTTCGGTTATTACATCAGTGCCCCCTTAAAAGAAGTTTCGTCCCGAAACTTAGATTGTTCCCCTTACTCACACACTTCTTTCGGTATATTTTAGTTTTCCCGACATTTTCGTTTTCTACCAAGCAGCTACTCAGGCATCAAACAAACAAGTATCACCAAAAAGAAACAGAATCACACAAATCAATATGAAATCCGAAACGGTCAAACAACACCACATCCGAGTACTAACTCGTCAAACAGAAGTAACCTCTAACCCCGCAAAGAACTCGGGATAGTTACGTCTAACACTCTCCTCAGTCTCCCAAGTGGCCTCATCCGCTCCTCTCCTAGACCACTGGATCCTCATCATAGGTATCTCCTTGGATCGCAAACGTCTGGTACTGCGCTCCAAGACAGCTACTGGATACTCTACAAATGTATGGTCAGGCTCAACTATCAGATCCTCATGGCTGATGACATGTCTCGGATCCGGAATGTACTCTCTCAACTGAGATACATGAAAGACCGGATGGACACTCTCTAGTCTCGGCGGTAATGCTAGTCTGTAGGCCACCTCTCCAACTCTCTCCAGGATCTCAAAAGGTCCGACATATTTGGGACTCAGCTTCCCCTTAATGCCGAAGCGTCTGACCCCTCTCGTAGGTGACACTCTCAGCCACACCTGTGCACCCACTCTAAACTCCAAAGGTCGTCGCCTTTTGTCGGCGTAGGACTTCTGACGACTCTGAGCTGCTAACATTCGCTCTCGGACTAGGGCAATCCGAGCGATGTCGTCCTGTATCTGATCTGGAGCTACTCCATCAACTCTGTTAGGCTCATCCCAGCATAATGGTGTACGACATCTTTGCCCGTACAAAGCCTCATAGGGAGCCATCCCAATGGATGCGTGCCAGCTATTATTATATGAAAACTCTACCAGTGGAAGATGATCTGGCCATACCTGTCCCCAATCTAGTACACACGCCCGAAGCATGTCCTCTAAGGTCTGAATGGTCCTCTCAAACTGTCCGTCTGTCTGTGGATGATAGGCGGTAGTGAAGTGGAGACTCGTCCCCAAAGCAGTATGTACCTGCTGCCAAAACCTCGAGGTAAAACGTCCATCTCTGTCAAAGACGATAGTCCTCGGTACCCCATGGAGTCTCACAATGTGCCTGGTGAACTCCTCAGCCAGACGACTCACCGGCCACGTTTCCTTAATCGGAATGAAACGTGCTGTCTTCGTCAGGCGGTCTACCACTACCCAAATAGCATCAAATCCTCTGCTGAGTCTCAAACTAGTGACAAAATCCATAGATATATCCTCCCACTTCCACTGTGGTACTGGAAGTGGGTGGAGCTCTCCTCCATACCTACGGTGCTCAATCTTGACCTGCTGGCAGGTCGCGCACTGAGCTACATATCGAGTCACATCGGGCTTCAAACCACCCCACCAGAAGGACCGTCTCACATCCTTGTACATCTTACTCGCTCCAGGATGTACTGAGTATGGGGTAGCATGAGCCTCACCTAGTATCCTCTGTCTCAACTCACTGTCTGACGGTACACAAACGCGATCCTGTCGTCTCATCACTCCATCTGCACCAATAGTAAACTGTGGGGCCTCATCTCGAGACATCCTGTCTCGGATCCTGATCAAAGTAGGGCAAGTCTCCTGCTTCTGTCGGATCTCATCCAACAGATCAGGAAGTAACTCCATGGTAGACAACTGACCATCAGTATCGGGAAACTGAACCTCTATCTCCAACCAAGCCAAGTCCCTCTGCAACTGTGGCTGTACTGTCAACCGGGCTATCGCCCTCTCTCTAGGCGTCTTCCGGCTCAAAGCATCAGCTACCACATTCGCCTTTCCGGGGTGGTAAAGGATCTCAAGGTCGAAGTCCTTGATCAACTCTAACCACCGCCTCTGGCGGTTATTCAACTCTCTCTGAGTGAATATGTACTTCAGACTCTTGTGGTCTGTAAAGATCTGACATGTCGCCCCATAGAGGTAGTGACGCCAGATCTTAAGAGCATGCACTACTGCAGCCAACTCTAGATCATGTGTCGGGTAGTTCTCTTCATACGTCTTCAACTGGCGAGACGCATAGGCTATGACCTTACCCCTCTGCATCAAAACACACCCCAAGCCCAGCTTGGATGCATCACTGTATACCACAAAGTCATCAATACCCTCAGGTTGTGCTAAAATCGGAGCGGACGTCAATCTCCTCTTCAGCTCCTCAAAACTCTGCTGACACGGCTCAGACCAGACAAACCGAGTGGTCTTCCTCAGAAGACAAGTAAGTGGTCGGGCAATCAAAGAGAACCCTTCCACAAACCGGCGGTAGTAACCTGCTAAACCCAGAAAGCTGCGAACCTCCTTAACATTCTTAGGAGGTTGCCAAGAAGATACTGACTCAATCTTCGCCGGATCGGCCTTAATACCTTCAGCAGTCACCACATGACCTAAGAAAGCCACCTCTGACATCCAAAACTCACACTTGGATAGCTTAGCATACAACTGGCTATCCTGTAGAATCTGCAGTACTGTCCTCAAGTGTCCGGCATGCTCCTCTCGACTCCTAGAGTAGACTAGGATGTCGTCAATGAAGACCACTACAAACTGGTCTAAGAAGTCAATGAATATCCCATTCATCAACTCCATGAACACCGCTGGTGCATTAGTGAGCCCGAATGGCATCACTACGAACTCATAATGACCATACCTAGTCCAGAATGCCGTCTTAGGTATGTCCTGATCTCTCACCCTCAACTGGTGGTAACCTGACCTCAAGTCTATCCTCGAGAACACAGACGCTCCATGCAACTGGTCCAACAGGTCATCTATGCGTGGCAGTGAGTACTTGTTCTTGATGGTTACTTTGTTCAGCTCTCTGTAGTCTATGCACAGCCTCATCGATCCGTCCTTCTTCTTCACAAACAACACTGGTGCACCCCAAGGAGACACGCTAGGGCGTATGAAACCCTTCTCTGCTAGCTCCTCTAACTGCTTCTTCAGCTCAAGCAGCTCTATCGGTGTCATACGGTACGGGGCCTTCGAGATAGGTCTCGTGCCCGGCTCCAAGTCAATGCTGAAATCAACGCTCCTCTGTGGGGGTAGTCCTGGCAGGTCGTCACTGAATACCTCTGCAAACTCGCATGCAACAGGTATCTCCTCTATAGTCAGGCTCTTGCTTTCCTTCATGGCATAACACTAGAAGGCTTCGCAACCCTGCGCTATCAGTCTCGCTGCTCTCACTGCACTGATAATTGTACCTGACTTTCCGAGGTCCCACCCTCGGAATATTACTCTATGGCCCTCCTTCGTGGCAACGGTCACTGTCCTCCTACCAATGTCTAAGACTGCTCCGTGTTTCCTCATCCAGTCTATCCCTAAAATGACATCCTCATGAGCTAAGGGCATGACTAGAAAATTGACTAGCCAGTCTCGATCTCCCATGCGAACAGGACATCCAAAGATCTCTCTAGTCCCTCTTACCTTACTCCCATCAGGTAAGCCTATCATAAAAGGTATCCCCTCTACAGTAGCTAAGGACAACCTATCTACGCATGCATCAAATATGAAGGAGTGTATAGCACCCGTATCAAATAAAACTCGTACAGGTAAGTCATGAATCTGGATCGTACCTGTGGCAGTCGGTGCATCTGGCTGATCAGCATCTCTCAACTCAAACACTCGTGCCTGAGTTCCTCTAGTATCAGCCACACTACCACGTCCTCTGCCCCGACCTGATCCCTGCATAGAACTCTGTGGTGGTGTGTGTCCTGGAGCCCGGTAAGACTGCTGTTGACTAGGAGCTCTGTACTGCTGCTGCTGACTGTTAGCATGAAATATTGTGATATTTTAGGCACGTTTATAATCGTATTTGATTCATATTGATAGTCTTCGATGGAGCTTTATGCATATATGAGCTAGTATTACCTATATTGTCGATATGGATGTCTACACGAGTTCTATGTTGATTATAGGTGATTTGGAGCTATTTCCGAACGAAATCGAGCAAGGGAGAGTTGAGTTGAAGTACTTCCAGATTTAGAACACCTTTTGGAAGCAATTTGGAGTATTAGATTGAGGAATGCACGAATGAAGGCAAAAATCACGGTTTGACCCTAGATTACGGCCGTGGATTATGATGCAGAATTCGATGTTCATTCCAGGGGATATTACGGCCGTGGAACACAACCGTATTCCTCTTCACGCCCTAAATTACGGTCGTGGAATCTTCCACGACCGTGATCTTGGCGAATCTTTTCGCAATATTTCGAAGCCATGATCTTTTGAAGAATGGGCC
>BSUD01000006.1:34188533-34237571 GCA_033239045.1 Fagopyrum esculentum
AATGCTTTTTCTATGAGACCTAACGAAAGTTTGTTTCAATCTTGGGAAAGGTTTCAGGATTTGCTCTTGGATTGCCCTCATCATGGCATATCCAAACTTGCCTTGCTGGAAATTTACTATAAGGGGCTGGATGCGGGAACGCAATTCAACCTTCAATCCCTCTCATGCGGAACGTTCATGGACATGAGAGAAGATGACGCTTGGGACTTCATTGAGAAGCAAGCAAGAGTCATAGAGAAGTATTCCCACCGGAAAGTGGAGGGAAATCGTGTGGAGCAAGGAGCGAAGCTCACACATGAAGCTCAAAATCAGATTTTCTCCCTCAACAATGAAATCAAGGAGTTGAAGGAGGCTATCAAGACCAACTTCCCAAAGCATCAAGAGAAGGATGTTGGCTATTTGGGCAATAACAACGGCGGTGACAACACCAACCGCAACAACAAAAACCGGAACAACAACAATTGGAACAACAATCGTGGTTCGAACAACAACAATTGGCGCTCCAATCAACAAAATTCCGGTAACTCTTATCCTTCCAATTCCAATTCACTAACTCCACCCTCTTCTTCCTCTACTCCTTTGAAAAGCCAGGGGCAAACATCAAATGGAGGAAACAATACGGGAAAGGAAAAGCCGGATCCCATGTTGGAAACGATCTTGGGAAAGCTTCAAAGGTTGGAGAACCGCATCATCAAGGTTGATGATCAAATTTCTAAGGTTGACAAAGCTCAAAAGGTTTTGGAGAATCAAATGTTCAACCATGCGGAGGAAGTTCCTAGGAATCAAGGGAAACTTCCGGGAAAGACGGAGGACAACCCTAAGGGAAGGGTAATGGCGATTACAACTAGGAGCGGAGTGACTACCACCGATCCGCAGCCTACGTTTGTTGAAGTCCCCGTAGAGAAAAGCAAGGAAAAGGGGAAGGAGAAGGAGGACGTCTATGTTCCACCTCCAGCTTTCAAACCTCCCCTACCATTCCCTCAATCTAGAGCGCGAGCGCGCCTAGACAAGCAATTCGGTAAGTTCATAGAACTCATGAGCAAACTGCATATTAATATACCTTTCATTGATGCTATTGTAGGTATGCCGGCTTATGGCAAGTTCTTGAAGGAGCTCCTCTCTAACAAGAGGAAGCTAGAAGATTTTGGAGAAGTCAAGATGAGTTCGGATTCTTCGGACCTCATCAAGACTATGAAGGAGAAAATGCCCCCAAAGCTGAAGGATCCGGGGTCATTTTGCATTCCCATAGGAGTGGGAGAGGTCACATATGACGCTCTATGTGACTTAGGAGCAAGTGTGAGCATCATACCACTTGCATTGTGCAGGAAGATCGGTTTAGGCGACCCTAAACCGGTGAAGATGACATTATACATGGCGGATCGATCCATTACTCGTCCCGTCGGCATTGTAGAGGACGTCCCTGTCAAGCTAGGCAAGTTCTTTGTCCCCATTGACTTTGTTGTGCTTGACATTCCTGCAGATAGTCCGGTCCCGATCATACTCGGAAGACCGTTTCTTGCAACTTCCGGCTGCATGGTCGATTGCAAGAATGGGAGACTCGCTTTTGACATTGGGGAGGAGAAAGTGGAGTTCGTTCTTTCCACTCTAGTGAAGGAGCCGATCTTTGATGAGGATGTTTACAACATCCAAGACGAAGAAGGTTTGTCTAGGGAGGAGGTAAGTGCGATTCTCTTTAACGATCCTTTGCAAAAGGTTATCACTATGAGTCTAACTCATGAAGGAGAAGAAGGAGAGTGCAAAGAAGAAATTGAAGCCTTGGAAGCACAAGAAGAGATGCATGAAGTGGAGTTTGAGAAACTCCACGATGAGGCTGAAAATACAAGATTCCACGGCCATACCCTTTATTCCACGGCCGTGGATTCCACAACCAAATTCGACCTCCATTCCAGAGGATATTACGGCCGTGGAAAAACAGGGGAGAACGTGATTTTGACCGTGGAAAATAGTGATCAGCACGCTTCTTCAACTTCTCCTAATTCCTCTCCAAACCATCCAACATCCTTAGAAACCTCTAAGGAAACATCGGAAGCTCCTCAAGGATCATTGGAAGCTCCGAAAGCGATGGAACTCAAACCACTTCCTACTCATCTAAGGTACGCTTTTCTTGGATCTAATTCTACCTTCCCGGTTATCGTTAGTTCCGAATTAAGCATAGATGAACATGAACAGCTCATGATTGTCCTTAAGAAACATAGAAAAGCCATAGGCTACACTATTGAGGACTTAGTAGGAATTAAACCCTCCCTATGCATGTGTTAGCATGAAATATTGTGATATTTTAGGCACGTTTTATAATCGCATTTGATTCATATTGATAGTCTTTGATGGAGCTTTATGCATATATGAGCTAGTATTGCCTATATTAGCGATATGGATGTCTACACGAGTTCTATGTTGATTATAGGTAATTTGGAGCTATTTCCGAACGAAATCGAGCGAAGGAGAGTTGAGTTGATGTACCTCTAGATCGAGGACACCTTTTGGAAGCAATTTGGAGTATTAGATTGAGGAATGCACGAATGAAGGCAAAAATCACGGTTTGACCCAAGATTACGGCCGTGGATTGTGATGCAGAATTCGATGTTCATTCCAGGGGATATTACGGCCGTGGAAGCTATCCGTATTTGTTTCCACGCCTCAGAATTACGGTCGTGGAATCTTCCACGACCGTGATCTTGGCGAATCCCTTCGCCACGTTTCGAAGCCATGATCTTTTGAAGATCGGGCCGGGCCGACGCTTTGCCCTGCATTATAAAAAGGACGGATGAGGCAAGATTCCGTCACCTCGCTACACCTCGCTTTACCCCGCTACCTAGCTTACGACTTTCAAAACCCTAAGTTGGGCGGCAAGAACGGAGCTTAGCAAGACAAAAACCTTCATTCTTGGAGGTGATTTCTGGGGGGATCTTATTGAAGATCAAAGTTCGCGTTGAGGAAGATCGAAGTTCTTGGAGGATTTTGCAAGAAATCTTCTCTTCTTGCTTAGGTTCGATTTAGGATCGGATTGACATCCCGTTTCCTTTCTTTCCTAAGATTGTTATTGATTGTTTGATTTGAATCTCTTGACAAACACTTGTTTTCGATTGTGATTTTGAGATTCGTCTGAAAGGTTATTGAAGGTTCTTGAAAGTTTCCATCTTCTATCTTATAAATCTTGAATTGATTTCAAATGGCTGTTATTGGCTAAAAACTCTTAACAATTCTAAGGTGAAGGGTTGATAGTTGTGGCATAGATGATGATAGATCGATCGCAAACAGATTAGACCCTGAGAGTTAGAGAAGTGTCGCCGACAACCCTAAATTACGGGTTGTTCTTGAGATTCCACGGCCGTGGAACCTCAAGATCCAACCGTAATTTCCATAAGTTTACGAGCCTGCTTTTACCTTAATCTAAAGTTAAAGATTTGCTTTAGCTTAGCCTAGACTTGTCTTTTCTAGGTGGTAGTGAAGCCTCAACAACCTCTACCTCGATTGTGAGCCTCAACAACCTCAATCGGATAAGTTAGTCTTGACCTTTAGATTGTAGGTTTGGGTATTTGATACTAATCCTTGCTTTTAGAACCTCTTTATATTGAGCCTCAACAACCTGTATAAGGAGTATCTTTTAGGTGAGTTACATAAGGTTTTTGGAACCTCAACCGTACGATTACCTTACATTAGTATACCTTTGCATACCTCTACTCTGTCTCTATATCATTAGTATATCTTGAATCTGTTGTCACAACTGAATACCCGGATCTTTAGGATTGTTGTTTTCCCAATATTTGCAAAACTCCCATATTTATTGCTTGATAATCTGAAATCGAATTTGTTCCCACCCAAATCCCTGTGTTCGATACTCTGGAATTCTTGCTTAGCTACCTCGATCCGTACACTGCGGGTTCGCTGCTTGATTCTAGTTTTATAAATTTAAAACTTATTTGCACACACCTCTAGGGGCGAACAAGTTTTTGGCGCCGTTGCCGGGGATTTGGTTTCGGCCGAATTCGGTAACCGGTTGTCAAGCTTGGGAGCTTGCTCTCGCTATTTGATTCTTCTCGAGTGCATGCGCAGGTCTAGGAACACCGAAGATCTCTTACCTCTTGATCAAGAGCTAGAGAAAACTTTAAGACAAAAACGCAACGAGAAGAGGATGGCTCAAGAGAACGAGAACGATCTTCAGACTAAGTTAGCGGAAAAGGAAGCTCAACTCCGATGGAATGAGAATCTCCTCCAGGATGAGATGGATCGTCATCAAACTCAAGTTAACGGTCTACAAGACATGATCGTTCAAATGAAGATAAAGATGAGCGATCTTGAAGATAAGGTGGGAAAGAAGTCCTCGAGAAGAAGGACAAGGTCTAGGAGAAGAGGTAACTCATCCGCCGATGATAGTGATTCTTCCATGCCCGCGCTAGAAGAGATTGATCCCACGATCAACATAAATCCTTTCAACACACAAGGAGCTGCTAACCGCCGCATTCCACCTAGGAATGTGAGAGTCGAACGTGTGGATAATGAGCCAAGAACTCTTGGCCAGCGGATGGATCCAACACAACAACCACGCCGCTTAGGTGTGAACTTTGATGCTGAAGATGTACAAGGGTTTAGTTTCAACCCTCAAGTTATCACCCTTGTTCGCCAAAGTCAGTTTGGCGGTACAAGCACTGAATCTCCACACCAACACTTGCAAAACTTTGAGTGCATGATGGAGACAATGAGACCAAAGAACGCCACTACTAACAGCTATAAGCTCAAACCTTTCTTTTTCTCTTTGAAAGGGAAAGCGCTATCTTGGTACCAAGCTCTTCCTAGTGGAAAGCTAGAGACGTGGGAAGACCTCTCCGCAGAATTTCTCACTAAGTTCTTTCCGCCCTCCAAAACGGCGGAACTTAGAGGTAAAATTAATGCTTTTTCTATGAGACCTAACGAAAGTTTGTTTCAATCTTGGGAAAGGTTTCAGGATTTGCTCTTGGATTGCCCTCATCATGGCATATCCAAGCTTGCCTTGCTGGAAATTTACTATAAGGGGCTGGATGCGGGAACGCAATTCAACCTTCAATCCCTCTCATGCGGAACGTTCATGGACATGAGAGAAGATGACGCTTGGGACTTCATTGAGAAGCAAGCAAGAGTCATAGAGAAGTATTCCCACCGGAAAGTGGAGGGAAATCGTGTGGAGCAAGGAGCGAAGCTCACACATGAAGCTCAAAATCAGATTTTCTCCCTCAACAATGAAATCAAGGAGTTGAAGGAGGCTATCAAGACCAACTTCCCAAAGCATCAAGAGAAGGATGTTGGCTATTTGGGCAATAACAACGGCGGTGACAACACCAACCGCAACAACAATAACCGGAACAATAACCGGAACAACAATTGGAATGGAAACAACAACAATTGGAACAACAATCGTGGTTCGAACAACAACAATTGGCGCTCCAATCAACAAAATTCCGGTAACTCTTATCCTTCCAATTCCAATTCACTAACTCCACCCTCTTCTTCCTCTACTCCTTTGAAAAGCCAGGGGCAAACATCAAATGGAGGAAACAATACGGGAAAGGAAAAGCCGGATCCCATGTTGGAAACGATCTTGGGAAAGCTTCAAAGGTTGGAGAACCGCATCATCAAGGTTGATGATCAAATTTCTAAGGTTGACAAAGCTCAAAAGGTTTTGGAGAATCAAATGTTCAACCATGCGGAGGAAGTTCCTAGGAATCAAGGGAAACTTCCGGGAAAGACGGAGGACAACCCTAAGGGAAGGGTAATGGCGATTACAACTAGGAGCGGAGTGACTACCACCGATCCGCAGCCTACGTTTGTTGAAGTCCCCGTAGAGAAAAGCAAGGAAAAGGGGAAGGAGAAGGAGGACGTCTATGTTCCACCTCCAGCTTTCAAACCTCCCCTACCATTCCCTCAATCTAGAGCGCGAGCGCGCCTAGACAAGCAATTCGGTAAGTTCATAGAACTCATGAGCAAACTGCATATTAATATACCTTTCATTGATGCTATTGTAGGTATGCCGGCTTATGGCAAGTTCTTGAAGGAGCTCCTCTCTAACAAGAGGAAGCTAGAAGATTTTGGAGAAGTCAAGATGAGTTCGGATTCTTCGGACCTCATCAAGACTATGAAGGAGAAAATGCCCCCAAAGCTGAAGGATCCGGGGTCATTTTGCATTCCCATAGGAGTGGGAGAGGTCACATATGACGCTCTATGTGACTTAGGAGCAAGTGTGAGCATCATACCATTTGCATTGTGCAGGAAGATCGGTTTAGGCGACCCTAAACCGGTGAAGATGACATTATACATGGCGGATCGATCCATTACTCGTCCCGTCGGCATCGTAGAGGACGTCCCTGTCAAGCTAGGCAAGTTCTTTGTCCCCATTGACTTTGTTGTGCTTGACATTCCTGCAGATAGTCCGGTCCCGATCATACTCGGAAGACCGTTTCTTGCAACTTCCGGCTGCATGGTCGATTGCAAGAATGGGAGACTCGCTTTTGACATTGGGGAAGAGAAAGTGGAGTTCGTCCTTTCCACTCTAGTGAAGGAGCCGATCTTTGATGAGGATGTTTACAACATCCAAGACGAAGAAGGTTTGTCTAGGGAGGAGGTAAGTGCGATTCTCTTTAACGATCCTTTGCAAAAGGTTATCACTATGAGTCTAACTCATGAAGGAGAAGAAGGAGAGTGCAAAGAAGAAATTGAAGCCTTGGAAGCACAAGAAGAGATGCATGAAGTGGAGTTTGAGAAACTCCACGATGAGGCTGAAAATACAAGATTCCACGGCCATACTCTGTATTCCACGGCCGTGGATTCCACAACCAAATTCGACCTCCATTCCAGAGGATATTACGGCCGTGGAAAAACAGGGGAGAACGTGATTTTGACCGTGGAAAATAGTGATCAGCACGCTTCTTCAACTTCTCCTAATTCCTCTCCAAACCATCCAACATCCTTAGAAACCTCTAAGGAAACATCGGAAGCTCCTCAAGGATCATTGGAAGCTCCGAAAGCGATGGAACTCAAACCACTTCCTACTCATCTAAGGTACGCTTTTCTTGGATCTAATTCTACCTTCCCGGTTATCGTTAGTTCCGAATTAAGCATAGATGAACATGAACAGCTCATGATTGTCCTTAGGAAACATAGAAAAGCCATAGGCTATACTATTGAGGACTTAGTAGGAATTAAACCCTCCCTATGCATGCATAAAATACTAATGGAGGAGGATTTTAGAACTTCAAGACAACCTCAAAGGCGGTTGAATCCGACCATGAAGGAGGTTGTCAAGAAGGAAATTCTTAAACTTCTTGATGCAGGTATCATCTATCCTATCTCCGATAGCAAGTGGGTGAGCCCAGTTCAAGTAGTTCCGAAGAAGGGAGGAATGACGGTCATCACCAATAAGAACAACGAACTCATTCCTACCCGAACCGTGACTGGATGGCGAATGTGCATAGACTACCGCAAGCTCAACAACGCAACGCGGAAGGATCACTTTCCATTGCCATTCATCGACCAAATGCTTGAAAGGTTAGCACAACATTCATACTTTTGCTACCTTGACGGTTATAGTGGTTTCTTTCAGATCCCGATACATCCGGATGATCAAGAGAAGACCACATTTACGTGCCCTTGGGGTACGTTCGCTTATAGGAGGATGCCGTTCGGGCTTTGCAACGCCCCAGCCACCTTTCAACGGTGCATGATGGCCATCTTCTCCGAATACGTAGAGGAAATCATGGAAGTCTTCATGGACGACTTCTCCGTTTACGGTTCCTCTTTTAACGATTGTCTTTCTAACCTTTCTCTTGTTTTGCAAAGATGTGAGGACACTAACCTAGTTCTTAATTGGGAGAAGTGTCAATTCATGGTTAAGGAAGGAATCGTTTTAGGTCACTTAGTCTCTAGTAGAGGGATAGAGGTAGACAAGGCTAAAATAGAGACCATAGAGAAACTTCCTCCCCCAGTTTCGGTAAAGGGAATAAGAAGTTTTCTAGGACATGCTGGATTTTATAGACGTTTTATCCAAGACTTTTCTAAGATATCAAAACCTCTCACTAATCTATTGATGAAGGATGCGGTTTTTGAGTTTTCGCAGGAATGTCTAGATGCGTTCAACACCATCCGGCAAGCTCTAATTTCAGCACCCATTATCCAACCACCGGATTGGACTCTCCCTTTCGAGATTATGTGCGATGCTAGTGACGTAGCCATTGGAGCTGTTCTTGGGCAACGAAAGGAAGGACGAACCCATGCCATATACTACGCTAGCAAGACGCTAGACGAAGCCCAGCTCAACTACGCCACTACGGAGAAGGAATTCTTAGCCATTGTCTACGCTATTGACAAGTTTCGCTCTTATCTTGTAGGTGCAAAGGTGATTGTCTACACGGATCATGCTGCGATCCGGTACCTCCTTGCAAAGAAGGATGCGAAGCCAAGGCTGATTAGATGGATTCTTCTCCTACAAGAATTCGATCTTGAGATCCGCGACAAGAAAGGCTCGGAAAATTCTGTTGCGGATCATTTGAGTCGCCTAACACATCTAGAGGACAACCACTTACCCATTGATGACTCCTTTCCGGACGAACACCTACACATCATCGAGGAGTGCATCAAGGTAATCTCCAAAGGTGACGAACCATGGTTTGCTGATTTCGTTAATTATTTGGTTTGCCAGGAAATACCACCCGGACTATCATATGCGCAAAGGAAGAAGTTCTTCAAGGACGTCCGGGAATACCATTGGAACGAGCCTCTTCTCTTCAAGAGAGGTCCGGATGGCATCATTCGGCGATGTGTGCCGGAAGATGAGATGCAAAGTGTCATCCGTCATTGTCATTCACTACCTTGTGGAGGACACGCTAGTTCGAACAAAACTAGCGCAAAGGTATTGCAATCCGGATTCTATTGGCCTACTTTATTTAAAGATGTGCAATCCTTTGTTTCTTGTTGCGATGCTTGTCAAAGAACAGGCAATATCTCTAGAAGGAACGAGATGCCCCTCAACAACATCCAAGAGGTGGAGATTTTTGACGTTTGGGGAGTCGACTTCATGGGACCATTCCCTTCTTCTTGTGGGAACCAATACATACTATTGGCGGTGGACTACGTTTCTAGATGGGTGGAAGCCATTGCCTCTCCTACGAATGATGCCATGGTGGTGGTTAAGTTCTTCAACAAGACCATTTTTCCGCGATTCGGGACGCCAAGGACGATCATTAGTGATGGAGGTTCTCACTTCATAGCCCGTCGCTTTGAAGCTCTTCTATCCAAGTATGGGGTTACTCACAAGATTGCCACCCCTTACCATCCACAAACGAGTGGACAAGTTGAGATCTCAAATAGGGAGATCAAGGGAATTCTAGAGAAGACGGTTTCGAGGACTAGGAAGGATTGGTCCTTGAAACTAGATGATGCGTTGTGGGCATACCGGACTGCATACAAGACCCCCATAGGAACCACACCATACAACCTTGTGTATGGGAAGTCTTGTCACTTGCCGGTAGAGCTAGAGCACAAGGCGTTTTGGGCTATCAAGTGGCTGAATTTCAGCATGAAAGAAGCGGGAGAGAAGCGTCTCCTAGACATCAACAAGCTGGATGAACTCCGTTTGAACGCCTACGAAAACGCTAAGATCTACAAGGAAAGAGCAAAGCGTTGGCATGATAAGCATATCATTCCAAAGGACTTCCAAGAAGGAGATCAAGTTCTCCTCTTCAATTCGAGACTTCGCCTCTTTCCAGGTAAGTTAAAATCTCGTTGGACCGGACCTTTTCTAATTAAGCGTATTTTTCCCCATGGTGCAGTTGAAGTATGGGGTGAAGCTAGCGGAAGTTTTAAGGTGAACGGTCAACGACTCAAGAAGTACTCACCGGAACTCCAAGCTGAGGAGTTTGCACCTACCGCACTCGAATAAGTGCGAGTATGGTCTAGCTACGGACCTTAAACAAAGCGCTTCTTGGGAGGCAACCCAAGGTATTGCATTTTCGTTTTTGCTTTCGATTCATAGATTAGCTTAGAATAGAAGTTTTTGCCTTGTTTTTGCCTCGATTTCTCCCGGTATGTTCGTGTTTTTGGTTGTAGGATCGATGGAAAAGGGGAAAGGAAGGATAATGTCGAAGAGAAGTGACGAAATTTGGACTTTGAAGCTTTACAGAGAGTTCCACGGTCTAAATTACGGTCGTCGTTGCTACAGTGGCCGTAATTCTCAAAGGCCTGTGAAAAATCACCAAAATTACGGGTCCGTACATTTCCACGGCCGTGGAATGCCCCGATAGACCGTAATTTTTGAAATTTTGCCTGCAAGTATAAAAGCCACACTTCACCACAAAAACACCACAAAAACCCCCAATTTCCACGCCCTAAACGCCGAAAACACGCAGCCCTTCCCAAATCTTCGTTCTCTAATCGTTTTTAACGATTCTTCTTCCTAAACCAAAGCAAATCCAACCAAGAACAAGATCCAAGCAACAAATCGCGCGGAAAACGATCAACAAACCCGCATTTTGGATTTCTCAATCCGAAAAAAGAGGTTTTTGCTCTCTTCTTGATTTTGCTCGTTTTTGTTCGTTTTTGTTAGAGATTATTAGGAAGAACTGATTGAGATTGGAAGAAATTAGACTAGGACTGATTGTGGTGGAGTTTGGTTGCTGATTTGTTGAGAATCGAAAATTCTGTGTCGAATCACGGTCTGAAGAGGTTCCACGGCCGTGGTTTTGTGAAGAACAGACCGTAATTTGTAACAGAATGGACTTCGTGAGGAGAGTTTCGGGAAGAATTAAGGAGAAGAAGGGGGAACAGAATAAGAAGAGAAAGGGTAACCCCTCCACCTCTAGGGCACCACCACCACCCTCATCCCCCTCACCTTCACCTCCATCCTCACCTCCATCCTCACCACCTCACCCTAGCATCCCGATTATACACGAAAACTACCTTCCCGCACTTGAGAGAATAGAGAAGAGGGCAGTGATTGGCCCTAGGTACCTGTTGTTGGAGGATCTACATCCTCTCAACATTGTAGATGACCTCACTTGGCTCTTGGATAGAGCCGGTTTGCTTGTCTTCACGAACATTCGTGAAGACGCTTATGAGGAGATCACCCGAGAGGTTGTGACGTCTTTCGAGCACAGCCATGTCGATAGGACCGTCTCCTTCCGTCTCATGAATCGAGACTACCAGTTGAGTATAGTTGAGTTTGGAGCCATTTTTGGGTTCCACGAGACCTACAACGGTCGCATGCCTAGGAACGTATCCGCTAAGGATTTTTGGGCGGATGTAGCTATGATCTATGCCGACGAGGACCGTTGGCATCCAGCTGATACCAAGGCCAAATTGATGTACCATTTGGCCTTGAAGATAGCTCACCGTGTTCTTTCGGAGTGTCTCTTCCCTAGGACGGAGACGCCCCAAAAGATCAAGACGGATGAGCTATTCCTCCTCTATGCTATGCTTCACGGATGCCGCGCCGATTGTGCTACCCTTTTAGCGGCGACTATGAGTAAGTTGAAGAACAAGTCGAGAGGGAACATTGGGTATGGTGGGATAGTGGCCCACATAGCTAGAACTTTTGGAGTGGATTTCTCAGCTTGCACGCGTATACCGGCAGTTCCATTAGGGCTACACGCTTTCATGGTTAGGGGACTCATCTTCCCCACACATAGAGGTCCGCCTTACGCGGGCATGCCCTGGGAGAGTAGGACCGGCAGGGGTATTGAGTGGCTGCCGGAGTATTCCATTGTGGCAGGACGCCACAACTGGAAGGAGACGTTCGCTGCGATGCATGCGAACAGGCTTGTAGCTCCCCCTTACGTCCCACCGCCGGTTGTAGATGAGGAGGATATGGGAGAGCCGTTTGAGAGTGGTGCAGGAGCAGAGCAGGAGTTCGGCTCGTTTCCGGATCAGCCGGACCAGCAGGATGTACCTAGACGCTCTCCGCGTCCGACTAGAGCTTCAGGCTCGTCATCTCACCGCGCCAGCGTGAGCGAGAGACCCACGTGGATGACCACACCTCCCACCTGGTACGAGACACCTCCTCCTTGGACCACTACACACGCAGCAGCAGCAGCACCACCACCAGCAGCAGCACCAGCAGACGCTCCCGGATGGTATGAGAGGATGCCGGAGTGGGCCACCGGACTTTCAGAGAGAGTCGGAGCATTAGAGATCCGGGCAGACGCTAGAGACAGACACATGGACGACCTCGACCACATGATGAGGGACGTCTACCGCCAGCAGTTTGGGCGGTACTATGACCCGAGTTTCTCTCCATTCCCACCTCCACCGGCACCGCAGTGATCGATGACCGGACTTGCTCGTTTTAGACATCCTCGCCGCCATTTGTGAGTTTCCTTTTCCTTTCTTGCTTTTGTTCTTTTTTGTGAACATTAGGGACAATGTTCGTCCTAAGTATGGGGTGGGATGTACTAAATGTTTGTAATAACTCTACTCTATATGTTGCTTCTATTCCGAGACTATTATTGCATGTTCATCATATGTCACACGTTTCATTCTTGCATTGCATGAAAAAGAACTTTAAAAACCCATAAAAATTGAAAATTTTTGAAAAATTTGATGCTTCTAATGAATTGAGATGAATTCTATGATAAACACTACTTGTGAATTAAGTTGATAACGATTGCATGCTTGAGAGGATAGTAATTCGAAAAGAAATTGAATGAATAGATTTTACATCTTTTGCAAGTTTTATAATGTGAAAATGTTACCTAAATCATATAAGAAATCGAAGTTGAAATCACATTATAAGTTCTTATGCTTCTTTTTGAAATGATTAAGGCAATTCGATACTTTCTTTCTTCTTTCCTTTGATCATCTAGCTCCTCATTGAAATATTAGCCTCCCTTACCCATCCGGGAACTTGGAAAGTGAATGAGAAAAAGGCATGTATGATGTGGGAGGGCCATGAGAGCATATATTTGCGATCAATTGAATAGAAAGAAATTATAGGTTTGGGGAAGTCAATCATGACGATGAGTAACTCGGCACCATTCACATAGCCGGGTGTTTGTGTCTTGCCAAAGTCGGATTGAGCGATATTCCTAGCGGATTATGGTATGTGCGCTAAGGGTTTGAGGCATCTCGCAAAAATGAGAAACGCCAATCTCCTAGGCTTCGGTTTTTGTGCACCTCTATCCATAACTCCAAAAGTAAAGTCGAAAAATGAAAAGTAAGAGCGAAGCTCAAAGTGAAGAGTTGCGGAAACCGCAAAAGAAGAAGAAGGTAGTAGTCCATTTTCCCGGATTTATGCACCACTCTCCCTTAAAGTTTCCTTTCCCTTCCATACTCTAGACCTTTTCCTTTGGAAAGTCCTTAAGATCAAAAGAATGTTATATGGCTTGGTGGTCTAAATTGAAGTTCTTATGATTGATTTTGATAATGTTTGAAGGTTATAATGCTTGTTTGGAAGTTAAATTGTTTCATAAGCTTTCTTTACCTCTCACTCTCCAATCAAGTGCGTGAAAGTTTGAAAACGAATGAAGCAAGGTTTGAGAATGATCTATTCTTTAGAAGTCACTTTCATCCAAAAGAAGGTACACATATTTCATCCTAACTCTTGTTTGAAGCTTTTTGAAAGACCTTGCTTAGGGACAAGCAAGTATTAAGTATGGGGTTATTTGTTAGCATGAAATATTGTGATATTTTAGGCACGTTTATAATCGTATTTGATTCATATTGATAGTCTTCGATGGAGCTTTATGCATATATGAGCTAGTATTACCTATATTGTCGATATGGATGTCTACACGAGTTCTATGTTGATTATAGGTGATTTGGAGCTATTTCCGAACGAAATCGAGCAAGGGAGAGTTGAGTTGAAGTACTTCCAGATTTAGAACACCTTTTGGAAGCAATTTGGAGTATTAGATTGAGGAATGCACGAATGAAGGCAAAAATCACGGTTTGACCCTAGATTACGGCCGTGGATTATGATGCAGAATTCGATGTTCATTCCAGGGGATATTACGGCCGTGGAACACAACCGTATTCCTCTTCACGCCCTAAATTACGGTCGTGGAATCTTCCACGACCGTGATCTTGGCGAATCTTTTCGCAATATTTCGAAGCCATGATCTTTTGAAGAATGGGCCGGCCCGACACCTTGCCCTGCATTATAAAAAGACGGATGAAAGGAGATTTCATTATCATCGCTTACCCTCGTTCAGGCTCACTTATCCACGCTTCTTCAATTGAGAGGCATTTTCGGAGATCTCATTGGGGATCGAAGCTGATTTGGAGAGTTGTTCAAATCTTGCACGTTCGGTGGAGATTTGTTGCTGCGATCTTTGGATTTGTGAAAGATCGAAGTTCTTGAAGGAATTGCAAGAAGATCTCTCTTCTTGTTTAGGTTTGAATCGGAAACGGATTGACATCCCATTTCCTTTCTTTCCTAAGATTGTGATTGGTTGTTTTGATCTGAATCTCTTGACAAACACTTGTTCTTGATTGTGATTTTGAGATTCGTTTGAAAGATTATTGAAAGTTCTTGAAAGTTTCCATCTTCTATCTTATAAATCTTGAATTGATATCAAATGGCTGTTATTGGCTAAAAACCCTTAACAATTCTAAGGTGAAGGGTTGATAGTTGTGGCATAGGTGATGATAGATCGTTCGCAAACAGATTAGACCCTGAGAGTTAGAGAGAATCGTCGACAACCCTAAATCACGGTTGGATCTTGAGATTCCACGGTCGTGGAACTCAAGAACAGACCGTGATTTCACTCTAGTTTACGAGCCTGCTTTTACTTTAATCCAAAGTTAAAGATTTGCTTTAACTTAGTTTAGACTTGTCTTTTCTAGGTGGTAGTGAAGCCTCAACAACCTCTACCTCGATTGTGAGCCTCAACAACCTCAATCGGATAAGTTAGTCTTGACCTTTAGGTTATAAGTTTGGGTATTTGACACTAATTCTCGTCTTTAGAATCTTTCTATATTGAGCCTCAACAACCTGTATAGGGAGTATCTTTTAGGTGAGTTGCATAAGGTTTTTGGAACCTCAACCGTACGATTACCTTACATTAGTATACCTTTGCATATCTCTACTCTGTCTTTACATCATTAGTATATCTTGAATCTATTGCCGCAACTGAATACCCGGATCTTTAGGATTGTTGTTTTCCCAATATTTGCAAAACTCCCATATTTATTGCTTGATAACTTGAAATCGAGTTTGTTCCCACCCAAATCCCTGTGTTCGATACTCTGGAATTCTTGCTTAGCTACCTCGATCCGTACACTGCGGGTTCGCTGCTTGATTCTAGTTTTATAAATTTAAAACTTATTTGCACACACCTCTAGGGGCGAACACTGACTAGGAGTCCGGTACTGTGGCGGTCTCTGTACACTCCCTGATAAGCCTGTAGGAGAAAAACCCTGCTGAGATGGAGCCTTGCCCTGACGGCAGAAGGCAGCTCTATGTCCAACCTTACCGCACTAGAAGCAAGTCACTGTTGGCTTCGTGCAGTTTGATCGGATGTGCCCATAGCTATTGCAGTTGTGGCACTGCAAGCCACCAGCTGAAGTCTGACCAGTAGTTGTATGACTCTGTCGCCCCTGAGTCTGTCCCCGTCCAAAAGCAGCTACTCCTGAACTACCACTAGCATAACCTGTCCTCTGCCGCTTATCCGGCCTATCTGACTGAGCAGCTCTCCTCGACACTGGTCGATCTCTCTCATAAGCAGATGCTCTATCTTGATAGTTTGACAGAGTCTCACAGCGAAATCCTGCCAGATAGGAACGGGTACTCTCTCTCAATCTCCATGAAAAGAGATAGACATGCTGCTCCTCAAGAGGCGCAGCTGGTCCAAGCAGTGTCAGTTCCTTCTGGAACTTCTTGATGGCAGCAGCGATCGGAATGTCCTCAAATCCAGCCTCAATGAAGTCCTGGAATCTCTCTCTCCTCAACGAGACAGGGCAGTATCTGTCTCTAACAATGCTCCTCATCTGCTCCCAACTGGTGACTCGACTACGCATGGTCCGTCACCAGGAATGAGCATCTCCAGTGAAGCAGGTCTGCACCAAGTCTACCTGCCGATCCTCTGGGCAGCGTATTGCCTCTAACGCAGTCTCCACCTGCCCAATCCAGTGCTCCACCTCCAATCCTATCTCTCCATTATATGAGGGGACCTTTTGAGAGTTGAAAGCCTTCAACCACTCATCCGGTCTCGGAGCTCTAGTCCTAGTAGGAGCTCTATCAGCCACAACTCTCCTCTCAAGTACAGCTGGCACCTGAGGCGCTCCCTGTGTCACCTGGACAGATCTAACCGGTACTGGTGGTACCTGGGTAAGTCTCTCTGTCCTAGCAGCCTCCTCCATACGCTCAACGTAGGCTCGGTACTCTCTGTACTCAGTCGCTCCAATGGAAACACGTCCTGACTCTGTCGAACGTGCTCTCTGTGCTCCAGACCTAGCAACGGTCTCGTTCCTGACCTCAGGACCAACACTCTCTGCTACTTCCTCCACTCCAGCCTCTGGCATGATCACTGCTGGGGGATCCTCTCGTGGAGCTCGACCTCGACCTCGGGCTAGTAGGGGTCTACCTCCACGGCCGCGTCCTCTAACTGTAGGGGTCCTATCTCCCCTACCTGGTCCAGCTGGAGGGAGAGGTGGACGACCTCTGCCTCGACCAGTAGCTAGCGTAGCTCTAGTACGTGCCATCTGCGCAAGAATAATAACTATAATTACTACTAGCTGAAAGTCCAAAAGTCCAACTACAGTAACCTAAAGTCCAACTAAGCATACTGAGATCCGCGGTAGTAGTGGTGGTCAGCCGTACTTTTCTATTCCCAACCAGACTATGCATGCATTTAAAACCAAAAATTTTCTTTTTTAAAACTCAGATCCCTTTTCGGGTTCTGCTTAAAACTTATTCAGCCTTTCAGAAGATTTCAAGTGCCATTGTTGCCAACCTAGAGCTCTGATACCATGTTGTAACACCCCGAATTCTCAGAACTCGGAGTATTACTGGTTAAGACCTCACAATGGGTCCCGGCCTCAGTTTGACAACAACATTACTAGGATCTTGCAACAAGACACAAATAAAGAAACCGAAATTCATAAAAACCATGTTTTTAGAGTAATGAATGCAACACTGTCTAGCAGCCTACAATACTTAAACAAAGGAAAAGAACAACTGTCTTAACCAAAAGAAAGGAAAGACAAAACAACCCCAACCCCGCTCTAAGGAGTACGGAGACCCGGCTGACCACTACTTCCGGATCACTCAGCTGCTGATCTAACCTGCGGTAAATCTAAAACAACAACAAGAAGAACCGTTAGCTAGTTATCTAAATATTAGCAGAATAATAGTAGCACAAACACACTCAGATAAACATAAACACTCAGCATGCTTTCAAACAAGTCCGTTTTATCATCTTGCTTTAATTTACTCGTTCACTCTAGTGATACTTATTTTGTGACACGAGGAATTCCCAAACCTCGCCTCCGCCCCCGTGTAACCATCAAGAATGGATCCGATGCATCTCACCTTGTACCTGCATGGTCTGGGTATAGAGAACCTCCCAGTCTCCTGTCAGAGCTGGGCAGTGATGTCACGGCCCATTATACATACACTTGAGCCTTAAACGTAATAATAACAGTCGTCCTAGCAAGTTATTATTATTAAATCACGCAATAGCACACACCACTACTATCACTCAACTAACACTCAAAAATGGCTAAGTAAGTCGCAAGGACTTACCTGAGTCAAGATACACTCTAACACGTCTCAAATAGTCCGTACTCGTGGTAACTCAGATGCCTGTCAAATAAGGCATGTGTATCAAAATCACATTCCGATGTCCAACCTCATGCTAAGGAATTACGGAACAAGTTCTTACGGTAGAAGACCATTTTACCCTCAGCCGAAGGCTTCTCAAATTAATTCTTAAACTTTCTTATCAACTCACTTATTTAATTGTGTAATTATTCGGTACTCATATATATATCTACATATTTTATTTCTCATCTTGTACGGATTTAGGTACACTTACGTCATGAGTATATATATATAAATTCTTATGTTTATGTATATAAACCTGGAATCCCAACTTATTTATATATATATTTATATCTCTTTTATATAGTTTCGTCAATCCCAACTCGTATTTATATATAGATACTCGCATTTTTATATATTCTATATATTATGCTTATAAATATACTTTTATATAAAGATTATATACCCATTAAATTCCAAGCTTCTATAAACATGAATAGACTTTAAAACACTTATATGTACCCTTTTATTTCATATTATATATATATATATATATATATATATATATATATATATATATATATATATATATATATATATCCGTATATGTATATACTCGGCATACATAACTCTTATATACGCTCACACAACTATCCTTACTAACCTACCGTACTGCATACCGTACCACCTTCAACTACTGTTTATATGCGTATTCCAACTCAGTTTATCTACATATTCATCTCAAATATATATGTATTCTATCTCATTAATATACATATACAATCTCGCAAAAACTCGCAGGCACAGTAGATAGAAGAAGGACCTGCGTTGCAACCAGCTGTTGGTGTCGGTGTCCCCTGGTGGTCGGCGGACGGTGCAGGGCTCGCGGCGGTGGTTACAGGAAGGTCCGGCGGTCGCTCGAAGTTGCAGACGTTCGACTGTTTCTGCTAGAATGAAGCAGCAGTGCGGAATTTAGCGATAACAGCGCTTAGCAGAAGGATGGCGAGGAGGGAGATGCGGCGGGCTTATCGGCTTCCGGTGGGGTCTGGCGGTCGACGAGAAGACTGCGCGGTGGCTCCGGTGTAAGACGAGGCGGAGCAGCGGTGTCTTCTCCTCCTGCAGAAGCGGAAATGCTGAGGCACGCACAGGGGAGAAACGGCGGAGGAAAGGCAGTACACTTACCGGGATCGACTGGGGGCGGCGCAGGCTCGGCGGTGGTGTCTCCGATCGAAGGCGGTAGCGGTTCTGTTGGCGGCGGCGATTTCAGGAGTCCGGCGGTGATGTGTGTTCTGCAGTAGGTTTGCGAGAGGGATAGCGAAGCGGCACAGTAGATTAGAAGGTAATTAGGGTTAATAGAGTGATTATGTTAGGTTAAGTTATTGGGCTTAGGGTAATGGGCCAACTGTTTGGCCCAATTGGAATTATTGAGCGGTTAGCTCATGAAATCATTGCGGAACTCGTAACTCGTAAATTTTGTGCGGGAATTTATATCATACGGAATTAAATTCCGTATTTATAAATTATAATTATTTTTATTTTAAAAACGTAAATTATTTCCGGTCATTTAATTTATCATTTTATGTGAAACTAGGTCACATAAAATGATAGAACTAAACTCGTATTATTTTACTTATTTATTTATTTACGATTGTCTCATCGGACTTTGGTTAATTTCCATTTACCGGAACTTAAAATTTTCGGTTATTACACTTCAAAAATAAAAAGAAGAGATTTGTTAAAGAGATACTGTAGGTGATTAGTTTTAAAAAATTTATATAGATAATTTAAAAAAGGTTTTTGTGGATTTTAATGAGAGAGTTCGATTTTAAAATACTCATACCAGGGAACGTCATGTTAGCAGGTCAGAACTCTACTTTAGTAGTATATATTGATTGATTGATGATTGATCGATATATTGATGACTATTATGTAGTAACCGTTTAGCATACCTACATAATTGGTCGATTTCGGTTTGCGATTCTCCGGGTACAAAGTGTATTTCCACAAGAAATATCTTCTATTTTAGTTTAGACACAGACCGATGATGAATTATATACTGGGCCGGATATTTAGTATGGGCTTTCATTCATTATTTGGGCTTTTAGAATGCAGCCCCTCATTTAAAATCTCGTGCTTCCTCTCCAAAACAAGAAAACAATAAATATTTAGCAACCCACAAAACATTAGATTAACGACCCACAAAGCTGATATTAATCCCTTATGAATAAAAATTATACTTCAACTTAGCGGGAAGGCTAATAAATATTTGATTTGTTTAATCTTCAAACCCTCTATTTATACAAGTTATCAAACTATCAGGCTTACTTGATAATCGATGTGGGATTGAAAATATTTAGCAACCCCCAAAACATTAGGTCAACGACCCACAAAGTAGTAGGACAACGACCCACAAAGCTGATATTAATTCGTTATGAGTAAAAATTGTACTTCAACTTACCTAGAAGGTCAAGAAATGTTTGATTTGTTATACTTGTAAAATAAAATAAAGGATGAATTTGGTTTAAATTTGGTTGAGATTATTATAGTTGTTATAAATAATCGGAATAAGTTAAAAAAATTATAAGGGTGAAATAGTATAAAATATGATATATTATGATGATTATTTTCTATAAAATACATAATCGAAATAAGATAAAAAAAAACCACAATTTTTAAATCAAAATTCGCAAAAAATTTATATTCTAAATATGAAAATATAATGCAAATAAAATATATAAAAAAACGTAATACATTTAATATGATATATTAAGATGATTAAATTTATAAAATAAATAACTAAAATAAGATAAGTATTTACATTTTTAATATCGAAATAAGTTACAAAATTTTTATTCGAAATAGGAAACTTATATAATGCAAATAAAATATATAAAAAATTGTTTAAAAAAGCTAATTGTAATGTAAAATAGTTAAAAAAAGTTGTGAAAATAGTTATAATTTATTTTGAGATATTTTTTTAATTTTTTATTTGATTGAAAATAATTATAGTTTTATTTTTCATTTAATATTTATGTATTTTTTTTCTATATTTTTGCTTTTTAAATTGAAAATATTTATAATTTTATTCGAAATACATTGAATAAATAAAAATTATAGATACTTCAAAAAGAAAAAGAAGAGATTTGTTAAAGAGATACTATAGGTGATTAGTTTAAAAAATTTATATAGATAATTTAAAAAAGGTTTTTGTGGATTTTAATGAGAGAGTTCGATTTTAAAATACTCATACCAAGGAACGTCATGTCAGCAGGTCAGAACTCTACTTTAGTAGTATATATTGATTGATTTAGTCTTTTATTTATCAATTAATATACATTTATGCCTTTAAATTTTATCTTTAATATCAAAATGAAAATTATAAAGGGAGAATTTGATATACTAGGCCTTTTTGAGAATATGATTTAGTAAATGTACCCAAAATTTTTTACCACTTTCATTTAATGGTAGGTAAAAATAATTAACCCCTCCATTTAAAAAAAAGAATGTTTGTTATTTGTTATTTGTTATTTAAGTGTAAGTTTTAATTTTTAATTACTGAATTTGTTTTTTATTTTATTTTATTTTATTGTCTTTTTATTTTCTTTATTATTTTTTTTATTTTCTGGAATAAATTTATCATACCAGAAATTTCTCATACCAGAAATTTTATCATACCAGAATTTTTATCATACCAGAAATTTATCATACCAGAATTTTCTCATACCAGAATTTTATCATACGAAAATTAGATACCAGAAATTAGATACCAGAAATTAAATACCATAAATTATATACCAGAAATCAAATACAAGAAATTTGATACCATAAATTTTATCATACCATAAATATGAGTTTTCTGGTATGAAAATTCATGCCAGAAAACTCATACCAGAAATTTTTGGTATGAATTTTCGTACCAGAAAACTCATACCAGAAATTTCTGATATGAAAAATCATACTAGAAAATTCTGGTATGAGTTTTCTGGTACAACAATTCATACCAGAAAATTTGTATACCAATAAGCATCACGAATCCTGGTAGATTACAAGGACAAAACACAAACATTTACAATCAACAACTGTTACAAACATCACTTAATCATATTGATAAAACAGAAGACTCAATTAAGTATCATTGGCTTCTGAACTGCTACTCACTAAATACGCCTTTTCCATCTTCCGTGCAGTGAAGGTGCTTAACAGCTTCTTTGCAAGTTTCTGCAATGGATAAAATGGCCCCCCCATGAAACAAAAGATTTCAGTTTTAGCCCCCACATGGTTGTACAAACATGGTATTCATGTGAACTGGAGATCCGATTTTCAGAACCCAAAGGCTGAAGTTTATTCTTTCAAATATAAAAGATATTTGAGGGGATACAACAACATCACCTGATGCAGATGCAACCCATGATGGCAGCTTATTACTCAAAAAATGGCCCCAGTGATGACATTGAACAGGTCCCTCCACCTACTTACTAAAGCTTCTTTTTATACTCTTTTGTTGCTTCTTTTCTCATCTGGGTTCTTCATTTTCTGCTGTTTAAGTTCCTGCACATTTGGGTTCCTCATTTGCTGCGTACAAAGGGATACACAAACGCCTACTCAGAATATGCATTTTTGACTGCAATATCATACTATAAATCTAGATCTAGATCTAGATCAAATCAAACATTATACAAGCTAAGAGATACCCACATTCTTCTCTCTCCTTGTTCATGCCAGATATTAGGGTTTTGGTAAATCTCGGCGAAGTTAGGGCTTTGAAATGGGCACTACAACTCCAAACGTGAGGGAGAGGTGAAGGAACAAGTGAGGCTGAGCGAGGGGAAACGATTTCTCACCGGCGGAAACGGAGGCAGCAAAACAACGGCGTAGGCAACCTCAGCGGCGAAGGCGACCTCCAACGGCGACTATCGAGCCCTCAACGGAGGCGACCTCCAGGCGGCGACTAGCTTCCGGGTGCGGCGTTGAAGACAGCCGGAGAGTGAGTTGGCGCGACGACAACAACGGCGGGCCGCACCTCCTCTGCCCTGGATCTGAGATTTGCTGGTAGAAAACTCATACCAGAAAGGGGAGGTGAGTGAAGAGAGTGAAGGTTGAGGAAAAGTCGTAAGGTGAGAGAAGCGGCTCAGGAAAAATTAGGGTTGGAGGGTAAAAAATATGGGAGGGGTATATTTACTAATTGGAAAACTGAAAAAAGCCCACTTAGTGTACAATTAAAAAAAACAGCCTAGTTAGCTAATTAGCCCAATTATAAATCAACATGGTCTTATTTTATCGAGAAGTTTAAAATGCAGAAAAACAAGAAAGGAAAAGACATTATTATTCATGGGACGTAGATGTTTGGATTGTGGAAAAGTGGAAAATTTTCAGAATTGAACGTAAAAAGAGATAACTCAAGCGCGCCAGGTAGGGGTCGAACCTACGACCTTCTGCTTAGGAAACAGACGCTCTATCCACTGAGCTACAGGCGCTTACTTGTATTTACTTATTTGTTAAACATAATTATACCGTGAAAAAAGAAAGTGTTTTTTTTGGAAACAAAACCGATGATATTATTTAAGATCAAGTTCCGCCGGAGCTAGTGTACTATGCGGAAATGCGGAAAAGTGTTTGCCTACGATGCACAGACACCTCGAGAAGTCGGACTGTTCCACGTTCTATCGTGTCGGACACGGTCAAATATGACCCGACACGATCAAAACACGTTATAGTTGTAGGACACGGCGAGGACGCGGATTGTGTCCGGTCAAGACACGGTCAACGAAAGTTTTCCTATTTTTAATGCTAAAAAATAAAAATAAATTTATCGTAATATTTTTCTTCTCTCCCATTTTTTCGCGATTAAACATATCCCTATATTGCCACCTGCGAGATTGTGATTGCCGGAAGCAAGACATTGATCTTCTTATTCTTATTCTTCGACGGAGCCTTCTTCTTATTACAAATTTTTATCATTGTACTCCTTGTTTGATTATGTTGTTCGGTTGTTGTTGATTTGAAAAATGGATTCTTTCTTCAATTTTGAAACTAAGAATGTTTATTTGAGATTGTAAGACTAAATATGTTTATTTTTTTGTTTTGTAAGAGTGAAAATGTTTGTTTCTAAGATTTTATTCGGTTATTTTGTTGTCATGTTTTTTTTCGGGAAGTGTTCAAGTAAGGCCCATTATTCCGGTACGGCCGTGCGGCCGTCCGTACGGCCGACACGTGTCCCGGAATTTTTTTTTTTTTTTATAAAGAACGAGTAAAAGTTATAGTTCAAAATTTATTATGGAATAGTTCATAACTTATAAAATGATAGTTCATGAACTATAATAGGATAGTTCATAGTGCAAAATTTATAAAGGAATGAAAGTAATAGTTCAAAACTTATTAAGAAATAGTTCATAACTTTTAAAAGGATAGTTCATGAATTATAATAGAATAGTTCATAGTGCAAAATTTATAAAGGATTAAAAGTAATAGTTCAAAACTTATTATGGGATAGTTCATGAATTATAATAGAATAGTTCATGAATTATAATAGAATAGTTTAAAGTGCAAAAATTTATAAAGGAGTGAAAGTAATAGTTCAAAACTTATTATGGGATAGTTCATGAATTATAATAGAATAGTTCATGGATTATATTAAAAAGTAATAGTTCATGGATTATATGATAATAGTTCAAAGTTTATAGGAGAATAGTGCATAAGTTATAACATGGTAGTTCAAACAAATTTTCATTCGTTTTCGGAAAAAAAAAAATTTCGTTTCAGAAAAGGAAAAAAAAAAAAAAAATTTCGGGACACGTGTCGCCCGTACGGTCGGCCGTACGACCGTACCACAATATATGGGCCGTACCTGAACATTTACCGTTTTTTTTCTACTCATATATCATTGGGTTTTTCATATATATATGTATCTTATTATGATATATGAATTCTGCGTTTCAATAACTTTAAACTGATATATTATTTGTTTTCCTTGTCGTGTCCCCATTTCCGATACTTTTGAGGATTGTCGTGTCCGTTTTTCGTGTTTGTGTCTGTGCATCATAGATATCTACATACATTACATATACAGAAACATGAAAAGCCAAACGTACGTGTGGTGGGCGACGTTATTGCATGCTCGACGTGCATGGAAACAAGTACAAGTCTACAAACCCGATGATAAGTGTATGAACTCCTCTACTAAGGGGTCTTCATAACAACGAGAAGCAACAATGTAGAATAAGCCTGAGATACGGTTGACACAATCAAGGGCATTTCTTTCCATTATTGCTTCCGTACAACCCATCTGGAACAAGATACGTAGGCCAAACTCAGCAAAGGCGATAGTCATACAACTTTGAAGACGTTGAGTTCCCGCTGCAAGGATGAAGCCATACGAGTCCCTAATGGCAACACACAGTCCAGTCCCCTCATATCCAAGCACAGCAGCATCCGTGTTCAATATTTAGTTTGCCCCATCGGTGGTGGAAGCCAAGACAATGGCCCTATAGCCGATACACATGAAATAGATTGGGTAAGTAAAGTTTATCATCACAAATGTAGGAGACAAGCCGTTTATGGATTACAAGTGGTTGACGAGGAACCTCGTTGAAAACTGAAGGAATAGGACAATTGATAGTGATATACAATCCGGATATTTTAGGAGTCGTAGTGCTTTTTCTAGAAGCCCACTACTACTATTGATGAGATTAAATAGTTAAACCATGACAATTATAAACGGGTCTTATGCGGTCACGCACTCAGGGTTGGCGGACTAGATCAAAAGAAAGATGGTTTTTGTTATTAGTATATATTATATATATATTAATAAGAATAGGATAATTTGATTTGTGAAATAAATAATAAAAAAGTTTATTGGTGAAGTTAATTAGAGAGTTACTCATAAGAAGTTACTTTGTAAAAAAAGTTTACAAATATTTTAATATTTAATTGTCATATATTACTAAAAGATGACGAACCCAAGGCAGTCTTCCTCTCTCCCTAATTCCTAACAAAAGTGAAAAGCCAATTGTTCCAAAGCAGTTTGATTGTTACCTCGATCTTCGTCCTAGTAGTCAAAGACAAATGAGATCTAGACGCCGGGCTCGTGTGGACTAAGTAGAGAAGCCACACCTGAGATTTTCATTCTCTTTTGTTCCTTTCTGAATATATTTGGTTCACGCATCAACATATATTTCCTATGAACGATCTATCATTTCCTATCGATTATGCTTGTTGACCCTTATATTAGATGTTTGAATACGATTTAAAATTCCACTTAACGTATCTAATATTCCTTCAACTGATATCAGAACGATCTGGCATAAATTGATAGAATCAATTGATTAAAAGTCAATCTTGATGCGAATCTTTATTTAAGTTGTAGTGATTTTTATATGGATTATTATGCAACATTAAAATTGATATTTTTTTTGATTGAAATATTTTAATTCTATGAAATAATATATATATATATATATATATATATATATATATATATATATATATATATATATAATTAAAGAGTTAATTATATGGATTAACTATGAAAATGATTTATAAAAATAAGAATGTAACTTACTTATTATGAGCTCCTTGTTATTTATTTGTGAAATTGATATATAATTAAGGAGTTAATTATATGAGTAAGAATGTGGAGTTTAGAAAAATTAGAGTTATAAAATAAGAATGCAAGTTACTTATTTGGACTTTTTACCATTTATTTGTGAAATAAAATGAGGCCCTATTGTTGGACTTCAAAATAAGCTTCTTGGTAATGCGTGAAATAAAATATCAATTATTCAATTAATTATATGAACTAGAATTAATATATATTTAAGGAGTTAATTATATGAATTGATTTGGAGGAGTTGAGAAAAAGGGACAAGAGTAAATTTATTTTAATTACTTGTGTTGGACTCCTTAAAAATATTTATGATATTTGATTATCCTCTCATAATTATCTTTATAGTTAATGTGCATAATATTATGATATCATCTATTTTAGTTGTTTCCTAACAGTTAGGAAATTCCACTTAATATTAAATATTAAAAAAAATTAATACAATTTAATCCAATAATTACTAAAATGATTAATATTTATTAATATCATATAAAGATTTAATTTTATATTAAGATATTATATGCATGTGTTTTATATTTATGATACAATTTTTGCATAAGGTGACTAGTATGACCCATAAATACAATTTATGTATCGTCTTATATTTTCTTGTACACGATATGCAATTGGGTTGGTTTGCTGTAATTTATTTTCTACAATTAGAGTAATTAAAAATTGTAATGCAAGAAGCACAAGACATAAGAAGGTCAAGAATGGAGATCAAGAAAGATACAAGGTGAAGATGTAACACCCCAAATTTTACAACTTAGGGAGTTACTGGTTAGGACCGCACAATGGGTCCCGACCTTAGTTTGACAACAACTTAACATGATCTTACAACAAGGCACCGATAAGGAAAACAAAAAAATCATAAAAATAGTTTTTATCAATGCATGAATGTGACCAGATCAACTACAGCCGGAAAAGTAATATATCAAAGTACGGAAGGAAACGATGTTCAACAGAAAAACCCACAAATGCAAAAACTGCAAAACGTCCTAAAGTACGACACCCCGGCTGACCACTACCATCTGGATCACTCGGCATCTGCTCTAACCTGTGTCAAATCTAAACAACATATCAACCGTTAGCTAACTAACCAAATATAAGTAAAATGACAACAGCACAAACACAAGCAGAAACAAAAATAAACAAACAACATGCTGGCACTCAACAAATTATTATCTGTCCTTTAAGTGATTCACATTATTCAAATTAAGTTGTGGCACGAGAACTATTTTTAGTTCTCGCCTCCGTTCCTTATCCAACTGGTGTAGGTATAGCTGACTTCCTTTGGTAGCGTCACTACAAACCATGTGTGGACTAGTCCCGAAAGAAACCCCCAGCGCCCGGCGAGCTACTGAGCGGAATGCCACCGCCCGTTACTCTTAGGCCAAAATACAGGTCGGTATTTATATATCACAACCTATCTCTCTAACATGTCAATCACACACCACCATCATCATTTATACTCATATTTAGCAGTCAGCTAAGTAAGCCCAAAGGACTTACCTGTTATAATGCTCGACTCTTTAGTAATCACTTGCTCTGTAACTGTACCCACTCGGTTGCCTGTTAAAGGCGATAAGTGTATTAGCACACTTTCACGTAGATAGAAGTCTAAGACTTCTGAGATTAAATAATTATGAAGACGTACTAGCTATATTGTTAGTTTTAGGGTAAAATGACCATTTTGCCCTTCGTTCCGATTTTCTCGAAGACCCAAAAATTCATGCCCAAACTCCTATTTGAAGTTCTAAAATATATCCTAACTCTTAGAATTTTATTAGGTGCGAAACGGACATTTTTCTTATGTTTCAATTTTTCCGGAAGAACCGAAAAAGGTTCAACTTCGGCTCTAAAAATAAAATTCTTAACGGCTTATAAAATTTCCGAATTTATTATCTAGATCATCTATGAGGTTCTATCTAGCCTTAGAAGAAAGAATTTCACTAAACTGTTCAGCCGATATTTTTATAATAATTCCCAAAGTCGGTTCCTCACTCTACTTTCTTATACTTAGCCAATTTTATAAGTTCAATAAAACTGCTCAACTACCTAACTTCGGGAGCTCGTAACTTTCAATCCGACCGTTCATTTCTCACCAAATTTTAATATGATAAACTACTTATATCCATCTACAACATATCCAAAATTCAACGGTGGATCTTTATCCAAACATTTTATAATTGTTCGACAAGGTGGGCTGTTCGAAACCTAAAAGCTGAAGAAATGAAATTAGTTTACAGCAGCCCCTTCCATTCATTTATGCACATACTCAGCAGCTCGTTTACGTTATTTATGCTTAGGCTTAACAACAGCAGTTCACAACACATGGGTGACAGCGAAAACGAAGAGGGGCGGAGCAAGCTTACGAAATCTGCAAATCCGGCGTTAAGGGTTGGCGGGTTTCGGCGTCTCTTTCGGCTGCAGAGAAATGACTCGTATCCTCCCTTGTTTGTACCGTTCTGCTGGCCGGCTATCACTGCAGGATCCGTGAGAGACCGATCTAGTCGATTAGTCATACGGAATAGGAGATAAAGAAGGGGTATGCGCTGCACTTTACTTACGATCGAAGGCTGCGGAGTCGGCTGAAACGATCACAACAGGAGGCACCGGAGGAAGACTGCAGGCTCGGTGGTGGCTGGCGGCGCACTGGGTGGACGGCGGAAACAGTAGCCGAGGACGGTGGCGGCGGTCCGGCTGGTGCGCAGCTACTGCCAACAGTGCGGCGGTGGTTAAGTCTGGCTCGAACAGAACAGAAACGAAAGAGGGTGCGGGAGGGAGACGAGAGAAGGGAGCATCGATCTTACCGTCCGGCTGGGCGTGCAGGGTTGGGCGGCTGGATCCGGCGGGGAGCGGCGCAAGGCGGTCGGCGCGAGCGGTGGCGGAGGACTCCGGCTGGTGCGCAGCTTCAGCGTTGCGGCGTCCCTTCTCAGCGGCAAGGAATGCGAGTTACAGAAGGTGAGTAGAGGAGCGGTAGGTTTAACGTAGGTTTAGAATTAGGTTAATTAATTAGGTTAATTAATTAGGTTAATTAGATTAGTCATTAGGAATGGGCCGGCTGGGCTGGGCCGATAATTTGGGCCTAGTAGCGGGTTAACTCCAATCCAACTCTTTTTAGAACGGATCCGGAACTCGTTAAAGTGCGGGAATTTATATAATACGGAATTAGTTTCCGTATTTATAAATTATAATTGATTTTATTTAAAAGCGTAGATCATCCCCGGGAATTTAATTTATCATTTTATGTGAATCTAGGTCACATAAAATGATAGAACTAAACTCGTTCTGTTTTACTGATTTATTATTTACAATGGTCTCGTCGGATTTTGTTTAATTTCATCTTACCGGAACTTAAAATTTTTGGTTATTACATCAGTGCCCCCTTAAAAGAAGTTTCGTCCCGAAACTTAAATTGTTTCCCCTATTCACGTATTTCTTTCGGTATATTTTAGTTTTCTGGACATCTTTGTTTTCTAACAAGCAGCTACTCAAGCAGCAATCAAACAAGTATCACTAAAGAAAACAGAAACACTCCAAACCACATGAAAAACTGAAAGGTCAAACAACACAACATCCGAGTACTAACCCGTCAAACATGAGTAACCTCTAACCCCGCAAAGAACTTGGGATAGTTACGTCTAACACTCTCCTCAGTCTCCCAAGTGGCCTCATCAGCTCCTCTCCTAGACCACTGAATCCTCATCATAGGTATCTCCTTGGATCGCAGACGTCTGGTACTGCGTTCCAAGACAGCTACGGGGTACTCTACAAACGTATGGTCAGGCTCCACTATCAGATCCTCATGGCTGATGACGTGTCTCGGATCCGGAATGTACTCTCGCAGCTGAGATACATGAAAAACTGGGTGTACTCCCTCTAGTCTCGGTGGCAGTGCTAGTCAGTAGGCAACCTCTCCAACTCTCTCTACGATCTCAAATGGTCCGACATACCGGGGACTCAGCTTCCCCTTAATGCCGAAACGTCTAACTCCCCTCGTAGGTGACACTCTCAACCACACCTGTGCACCTACTCTAAACTCCAAAGGTCGACGCCTCTTATCGGCGTAGGACTTCTGACGACTCTGAGCTGCTAACATCCTCTCCCGGACTAAGGCAATCCGGGCGATGTCGTCCTGTATCTGATCTGGTACTACTCCATCAGCCTTGCTAGGCTCATCCCAACATAGCGGTGTACGACATCTCCGGCCGTACAAAGCCTCATAAGGTGCCATCCCAATAGACGCATGCCAGCTGTTATTATATGAAAACTCTACTAGTGGGAGGTGATCTGGCCATACCTGTCCCCAATCTAGCACACATGCCCGTAACATGTCCTCCAGGGTCTGGATGGTCCTCTCTGACTGACCGTCTGTCTGTGGGTGGTAGGCAGTGGTAAAGTGAAGACTCGTACCCAGAGCGGTATGTACCTGCTGCCAGAACCTCGAGGTAAAACGTCCATCCCTGTCGGATACGATAGTCCTCGGTACTCCATGGAGTCTCACAATATGTCTGGTGAACTCCTCTGCTAGACGACTTACCGGCCACGTCTCCTTAATCGGAATGAAACGTGCGGTCTTCGTCAGACGGTCCACTACCACCCAAATGGCATCAAAGCCTCTGCTGAGCCTCAATCCAGTGACGAAATCCATCGTAATGTCTTCCCACTTCCAGTGTGGTACTGGCAGTGGGTGTAGCTCTCCTCCGGATCTACGGTGCTCAATCTTGACCTGCTGACAGGTCGCACACTGAGCTACATAACGGGCCACATCAGGCTTCAAACCACCCCACCAGAAGGAACGTCTCAAATCCCTATACATCTTACTCGCTCCTGGATGTACGGAGTAAGGGGTAGTATGAGCCTCACCTAGTATCCTCTGCCTCAACTCACGGTCTGATGGCACACAAACACGGTCCTGTCGTCTCATCACTCCATCGGCACCAATAGTGAACTGAGGTGCCTCATCTCGTGCCATCCGGTCTCGGATCCGGGTCAACATCGGACAGGCCTCCTGCTTCTGTCGGATCTCACCCAACAGGTCAGGGAGTAACTCTATGGTGGCTAACTGGTGAGCTGTATCCGAGAACTGGATCTCAATCTCTAACCAAGCTAAGTCTCTCTGCAGCTGTGGCTGTACTGTCAACCGGGCTATCGCCTTCTCCTGAGGCGTCTTCCGACTCAAAGCGTCGGCAACTACATTCGCCTTTCCAGGGTGGTAAAGAATCTCAAGGTCAAAATCCTTGATCAACTCTAGCCACCGCCTCTGGCGGTTATTCAACTCCCGCTGAGTGAATATGTACTTCAGACTCTTATGGTCTGTGAAGATCTGACAGGTCGCTCCATAGAGATAGTGGCGCCAGATCTTAAGAGCGTGCACTACTGCTGCTAACTCTAGGTCATGAGTGGGGTAGTTCTCTTCATACGTCTTCAGCTGTCGAGACGCATATGCTATAACCTTACCCCTCTGCATCAAGACACACCCCAAGCCCAGCTTGGATGCATCACTGTACACTACGAAGTCCTCTGTACCCTCAGGCTGTGCTAAGGTCGGAGCAGACGTCAATCTCCTCTTCAGCTCATCAAAACTCTGCTGACACGGTTCAGACCAAACGAACCGAGTAGTCTTCCTTAGGAGGGAAGTGAGTGGTCGGGCGATCAGGGAAAACCCTTCCACAAACCGACGGTAATACCCTGCCAATCCAAGGAAACTGCGAACCTCCTTCACATTCTTCGGAGGTTGCCAAGAAGACACTGACTCAATCTTCGCCGGGTCGACCTTAATCCCCTCGGCAGTCACTACATGGCCAAGGAATGCCACCTCTGACATCCAGAACTCACACTTGGATAGTTTAGCATATAGCTGACTATCCTGTAGAATCTGCAGCACTGTCCTCAAGTGTCCGGCATGCTCCTCTCGACTTCTAGAGTAAACTAGAATGTCGTCGATGAAGACCACTACAAACTGGTCTAAGAAGTCGATGAAAATTCCATTCATCAACTCCATAAATACTGCTGGCGCATTAGTGAGCCCGAATGGCATCACTACAAACTCATAATGACCATACCTAGTCCGGAATGCCGTCTTAGGTATGTCCTGGTCTCTCACCCTCAGCTGGTGATAACCCGATCTCAAATCTATCCTCGAGAACACTGATGCTCCATGCAGCTGGTCCAACAGATCATCTATGCGAGGCAATGGATACTTATTCTTGATGGTGACCTTGTTCAACTCTCTGTAGTCGATACACAGTCTCATCGATCCATCCTTCTTCCTCACAAACAGCACTGGTGCGCCCCAGGGAGAAACACTAGGGCGTATGAAGCCCTTCTCTGCTAACTCCTCTAACTGCTTCTTCAGCTCAAGCAGCTCTATCGGGGCCATGCGGTACGGGGCCTTCGAGATCGGTCTCGTGCCCGGCTCTAACTCGATGCTAAAATCCACACTCCTCTGTGGGGGTAGCCCTGGTAAGTCGTCCCTGAAGACCTCTGCAAACTCACATGCGACTGGTATCTCCTCTACTGTCAGGCTCTTGCGCTCCTTCATGGCATAACACCAGAAGGCCTCGCAACCCTGTGCTATCAAATCCACCTGTCGGTCCACGGGGCAACGTATTGCCTCCAAAGCAGTCTCAATCTTCCCTATCCAGTGCTCCACCTCTAGCCCTATCTCTCCGCTGAATGAGGGGACCTTTTGAGAGTTGAAAGCCTTCAACCACTCATCCGGTCTCGGTGCTCTGGCCCCAGTAGGTGCTCTATCCACAGCAGCCCTCCTCTCAGATACAGCCGGCACCTGAGACACTCCCTGTGTCACCTGAGCTGACCTAGCCGGCTCCACTGATGGTACCTGAGTAAGCCTCTCCACTCTGGCAGCTTCTTCCCTGCGCTCAACATAGGCCCTGAACTCTCTATACTCCGATGCTCCAATTGAGACACGTCCCGACTCAGTAGAACGAGCTCCCTGTGCTCCAGACCTAGCGGCGGGCACAGGCCTGACCTCGGGGCCTACACTCTCAGCTACTTCCTCTACAGCAACCTCTGGTACGTCTGCTGCAAGTGTGTCATCTCGAGGGACTCGTCCTCGACCTCTCCCTAGTGGAGGTCTACCCACACGACCACGCCCTCTGACAGTAGGGGTGCTATCAGCTCTATCCTGTCTGACTGGGGGAAGGGGGGGACGACCCCTACCTCGGCCAGTCACTTGTGCAGCCCTAGTACGTGCCATCTGCACGAACAGTAATCACTATAGTTATAACTAGCTAATCTATCATAGCATTACAAGTCCATAAATTTTCTAAGATTACCGAGATCCGCAGAGGTAGTGGTGGTCGTCCGTACTCTCTATCCCAACCCGACTCTGTATGCATTTAAAACCAAAATTTTTCGTTGGAAAACTCAGACCCCTTTCGGGTTCTGTTTATTTACTTATACGACCTTTTTAGAAGATTCAAGTGCCATTGTTGCCAACCTAGAGCTCTGATACCATGTTGTAACACCCCAAATTTTACAACTTAGGGAGTTACTGGTTAGGACCGCACAGTGGGTCCCGACCTTAGTTTGACAACAACTTAACATGATCTTACAACAAGGCACCGATAAGGAAAACTAAAAATCATAAAAATAGTTTTTATCAATGCATGAATGTGACCAGATCAACTACAGCCGGAAAAGTAATATATCAAAGTACGGAAGGAAACGATGTTCAACTGAAAAACCCACAAATGCAAAAACTGTAAAACGTCCTAAAGTACGACACCCCGGCTGACCACTACCATCTGGATCACTCGGCATCTGCTCTAACCTGTGTCAAATCTAAACAACATATCAACCGTTAGCTAACTAACCAAATATAAGCAAAATGATAACAGCACAAACACACGCAGAAACAAAAAATAAACAAACAACATGCTGGCACTCAACCAATTATTATCTGTTATTTTAGTGATTCACATTAATCAATTTAAGTTGTGGCACGAGAACTATTTTTTTTGTTCTCGCCTCCGTTCCTTATCCAACTGGTGTAGGTATAGCTGACTTCCTTTGGTAGCGTCACTACAAACCATGTGTGGACTAGTCCCGAAAGAAACCCCCAGCGCCCGGCGAGCTACTGAGCGGAATGCCACCGCCCGTTACTCTTAGGCCAAAATACAGGTCGGTATTTATATATCACAACCTATCTCTCTAACATGTCAATCACACACCACCATCATCATTTATACTCATATTTAGCAGTCAGCTAAGTAAGCCCAAAGGACTTACCTGTTATAATGCTCGACTCTTTAGTAATCACTTGCTCTGTAACTGTACCCACTCGGTTGCCTGTTAAAGGCGATAAGTGTATTAGCACACTTTCACGTAGATAGAAGTCTAAGACTTCTGAGATTAAATAATTATGAAGACGTACTAGCTATATTGTTAGTTTTAGGGTAAAATGACCATTTTGCCCTTCGTTCCGATTTTCTCGAAGACCCAAAAATTCATGCCCAAACTCCTATTTGAAGTTCTAAAATATATCCTAACTCTTAGAATTTTATTAGGTGCGAAACGGACATTTTTCTTATGTTTCAATTTTTCCGGAAGAACCGAAAAAGGTTCAACTTCGGCTCTAAAAATAAAATTCTTAACGGCTTATAAAATTTCCGAATTTATTATCTAGATCATCTATGAGGTTCTATCTAGCCTTAGAAGAAAGAATTTCACTAAACTGTTCAGCCGATATTTTTATAATAATTCCCAAAGTCGGTTCCTCACTCTACTTTCTTATACTTAGCCAATTTTATAAGTTCAATAAAACTGCTCAACTACCTAACTTCGGGAGCTCGTAACTTTCAATCCGACCGTTCATTTCTCACCAAATTTTAATATGATAAACTACTTATATCCATCTACAACATATCCAAAATTCAACGGTGGATCTTTATCCAAACATTTTATAATTGTTCGACAAGGTGGGCTGTTCGAAACCTAAAAGCTGAAGAAATGAAATTAGTTTACAGCAGCCCCTTCCATTCATTTATGCACATACTCAGCAGCTCGTTTACGTTATTTATGCTTAGGCTTAACAACAGCAGTTCACAACACATGGGTGACAGCGAAAACGAAGAGGGGCGGAGCAAGCTTACGAAATCTGCAAATCCGGCGTTAAGGGTTGGCGGGTTTCGGCGTCTCCTTCGGCTGCAGAGAAATGACTCGTATCCTCCCTTGTTTGTACCGTTCTGCTGGCCGGCTATCACTGCAGGATCCGTGAGGGACCGATCTAGTCGATTAGTCATACGGAATAGGAGATAAAGAAGGGGTATGCGCTGCACTTTACTTACGATCGAAGGCTGCGGAGTCGGCTGAAACGATCACAACAGGAGGCACCGGAGGAAGACTGCAGGCTCGGTGGTGACTGGCGGCGCACTGGGTGGACGGCGGAAGCAGTAGCCGAGGACGGTGGCGGCGGTCCGGCTGGTGCGCAGCTACTGCCAACAGTGCGGCGGTGGTTAAGTTTGGCTCGAACAGAACAGAAACGAAAGAGGGTGCGGGAGGGAGACGAGAGAAGGGAGCATCGATCTTACCGTCCGGCTGGGCGTGCAGGGTTGGGCGGCTGGATCCGGCGGGGAGCGGCGCAAGGCGGTCGGCGCGAGCGGTGGCGGAGGACTCCGGCTGGTGCGCAGCTTCAGCGTTGCGGCGTCCCTTCTCAGCGGCAAGAATGCGATTTACAGAAGGTGAGTAGAGGAGCGGTAGGTTTAAAATTAGGTTAATTAATTAGGTTAATTAATTAGGTTAATTAGATTAGTCATTAGGAATGGGCCGGCTGGGCTGGGCCGATAATTTGGGCCTAGTAGCGGGTTAACTCCAATCCAACTCTTTTTAGAACGGATCCGGAACTCGTTAAAGTGCGGGAATTTATATAATACGGAATTAGTTTCCGTATTTATAAATTATAATTGATTTTATTTAAAAGCGTAGATCATCCCCGGGAATTTAATTTATCATTTTATGTGAATCTAGGTCACATAAAATGATAGAACTAAACTCGTTCTGTTTTACTGATTTATTATTTACAATGGTCTCGTCGGATTTTGTTTAATTTCATCTTACCGGAACTTAAAATTTTTGGTTATTACATCAGTGCCCCCTTAAAAGAAGTTTCGTCCCGAAACTTAAATTGTTTCCCCTATTCACGTATTTCTTTCGGTATATTTTAGTTTTCTGGACATCTTTGTTTTCTAACAAGCAGCTACTCAAGCAGCAATCAAACAAGTATCACTAAAGAAAACAGAAACACTCCAAACCACATGAAAAACTGAAAGGTCAAACAACACAACATCCGAGTACTAACCCGTCAAACATGAGTAACCTCTAACCCCGCAAAGAACTTGGGATAGTTACGTCTAACACTCTCCTCAGTCTCCCAAGTGGCCTCATCAGCTCCTCTCCTAGACCACTGAATCCTCATCATAGGTATCTCCTTGGATCGCAGACGTCTGGTACTGCGTTCCAAGACAGCTACGGGGTACTCTACAAACGTATGGTCAGGCTCCACTATCAGATCCTCATGGCTGATGACGTGTCTCGGATCCGGAATGTACTCTCGCAGCTGAGATACATGAAAAACTGGGTGTACTCCCTCTAGTCTCGGTGGCAGTGCTAGTCAGTAGGCAACCTCTCCAACTCTCTCTACGATCTCAAATGGTCCGACATACCGGGGACTCAGCTTCCCCTTAATGCCGAAACGTCTAACTCCCCTCGTAGGTGACACTCTCAACCACACCTGTGCACCTACTCTAAACTCCAAAGGTCGACGCCTCTTATCGGCGTAGGACTTCTGACGACTCTGAGCTGCTAACATCCTCTCCCGGACTAAGGCAATCCGGGCGATGTCGTCCTGTATCTGATCTGGTACTACTCCATCAGCCTTGCTAGGCTCATCCCAACATAGCGGTGTACGACATCTCCGGCCGTACAAAGCCTCATAAGGTGTCATCCCAATAGACGCATGCCAGCTGTTATTATATGAAAACTCTACTAGTGGGAGGTGATCTGGCCATACCTGTCCCCAATCTAGCACACATGCCCGTAACATGTCCTCCAGGGTCTGGATGGTCCTCTCTGACTGACCGTCTGTCTGTGGGTGGTAGGCAGTGGTAAAGTGAAGACTCGTACCCAGAGCGGTATGTACCTGCTGCCAGAACCTCGAGGTAAAACGTCCATCCCTGTCGGATACGATAGTCCTCGGTACTCCATGGAGTCTCACAATATGTCTGGTGAACTCCTCTGCTAGACGACTTACCGGCCACGTCTCCTTAATCGGAATGAAACGTGCGGTCTTCGTCAGACGGTCCACTACCACCCAAATGGCATCAAAGCCTCTGCTGAGCCTCAATCCAGTGACGAAATCCATCGTAATGTCTTCCCACTTCCAGTGTGGTACTGGCAGTGGGTGTAGCTCTCCTCCGGATCTACGGTGCTCAATCTTGACCTGCTGACAGGTCGCACACTGAGCTACATAACGGGCCACATCAGGCTTCAAACCACCCCACCAGAAGGAACGTCTCAAATCCCTATACATCTTACTCGCTCCTGGATGTACGGAGTAAGGGGTAGTATGAGCCTCACCTAGTATCCTCTGCCTCAACTCACGGTCTGATGGCACACAAACACGGTCCTGTCGTCTCATCACTCCATCGGCACCAATAGTGAACTGAGGTGCCTCATCTCGTGCCATCCGGTCTCGGATCCGGGTCAACATCGGACAGGCCTCCTGCTTCTGTCGGATCTCACCCAACAGGTCAGGGAGTAACTCTATGGTGGCTAACTGGTGAGCTGTATCCGAGAACTGGATCTCAATCTCTAACCAAGCTAAGTCTCTCTGCAGCTGTGGCTGTACTGTCAACCGGGCTATCGCCTTCTCCTGAGGCGTCTTCCGACTCAAAGCGTCGGCAACTACATTCGCCTTTCCAGGGTGGTAAAGAATCTCAAGGTCAAAATCCTTGATCAACTCTAGCCACCGCCTCTGGCGGTTATTCAACTCCCGCTGAGTGAATATGTACTTCAGACTCTTATGGTCTGTGAAGATCTGACAGGTCGCTCCATAGAGATAGTGGCGCCAGATCTTAAGAGCGTGCACTACTGCTGCTAACTCTAGGTCATGAGTGGGGTAGTTCTCTTCATACGTCTTCAGCTGTCGAGACGCATATGCTATAACCTTACCCCTCTGCATCAAGACACACCCCAAGCCCAGCTTGGATGCATCACTGTACACTACGAAGTCCTCTGTACCCTCAGGCTGTGCTAAGGTCGGAGCAGACGTCAATCTCCTCTTCAGCTCATCAAAACTCTGCTGACACGGTTCAGACCAAACGAACCGAGTAGTCTTCCTTAGGAGGGAAGTGAGTGGTCGGGCGATCAGGGAAAACCCTTCCACAAACCGACGGTAATACCCTGCCAATCCAAGGAAACTGCGAACCTCCTTCACATTCTTCGGAGGTTGCCAAGAAGACACTGACTCAATCTTCGCCGGGTCGACCTTAATCCCCTCGGCAGTCACTACATGGCCAAGGAATGCCACCTCTGACATCCAGAACTCACACTTGGATAGTTTAGCATATAGCTGACTATCCTGTAGAATCTGCAGCACTGTCCTCAAGTGTCCGGCATGCTCCTCTCGACTTCTAGAGTAAACTAGAATGTCGTCGATGAAGACCACTACAAACTGGTCTAAGAAGTCGATGAAAATTCCATTCATCAACTCCATAAATACTGCTGGCGCATTAGTGAGCCCGAATGGCATCACTACAAACTCATAATGACCATACCTAGTCCGGAACGCCGTCTTAGGTATATCCTGGTCTCTCACCCTCAGCTGGTGATAACCCGATCTCAAATCTATCCTCGAGAACACTGATGCTCCATGCAGCTGGTCCAACAGATCGTCTATGCGAGGCAATGGATACTTATTCTTGATGGTAACCTTGTTCAACTCTCTGTAGTCGATACACAGTCTCATCGATCCATCCTTCTTCCTCACAAACAGCACTGGTGCGCCCCAGGGAGAAACACTAGGGCGTATGAAGCCCTTCTCTGCTAACTCCTCTAACTGCTTCTTCAGCTCAAGCAGCTCTATCGGGGCCATGCGGTACGGGGCCTTCGAGATCGGTCTCGTGCCCGGCTCTAACTCGATGCTAAAATCCACACTCCTCTGTGGGGGTAGCCCTGGTAAGTCGTCCCTGAAGACCTCTGCAAACTCACATGCGACTGGTATCTCCTCTACTGTCAGGCTCTTGCGCTCCTTCATGGCATAACACCAGAAGGCCTCGCAACCCTGTGCTATCAATCTGGCTGCCCTCACTGCACTGATGACTATGCCGGACTTTCCGAGGTCCCAACCTCGGAATATAACTCTGTGGCCCTCCTCCGTGGCAACAGTCACAGTCCTCCTACCAATATCCAGGACGGCTCCATGTCTAGTCATCCAATCAATCCCTAGTATCACGTCCTCATGTGCTAGGGGCATGACTAGAAAATTTACTAACCAAATCCGGCCTCCCAGGTGAATAGGGCAATCAAAAATCTCTCGAGATCCTCTAACCTTACCCCCATCTGGTAACCCAACCACGAAAGGTACACCCTCTACTGTAGCTAAGGACAACCTATCTACACATGCATCTGATATAAAGGAGTGTGTGGCACCCGTATCAAATAAAACACGCACAGGTAAGTCATGGATCCAAATGGTACCTGTGGTCGGAGGTGCTGCAGGCTGCTCAGTGCTCCTCAGCTCAAACACTCTCGATGGTCCTCCTCTAGTGTCAGTGGTACTACCACGTCCTCTGCCACGACCTGACTCCGGTGCAGCACTGTATGAAGCAGGATGTCCTGGAGCCCGGTACTGCTGCTGCTGCTGGCTCGGAGCTCGGTACTGAGGGGGTCTCTGTACACTCTTCTCAGCACCTGCAGGCGAAGATCCCTGCTGAGAAGAAGCCTTGCCCTGACGGCAGAAGGTAGCCCTGTGTCCCGGCTTCCCACAAGTAAAGCAAGTGACCAGTGGTTTCGGGCAGTCTGGCTTAATGTGATCACGGCCACCACAGTTAAAGCACTGTCGATCTCCACTGGGTGTCCGGACTGTAGAGTGATAGCTGGACCTCCCCTGAGTCTGTCCTCTACTATGGCCTGCTACTGCCCCACTGCTACCAGCATGTCTTGTCCTCTGCCGCTTATCCGGCCCACCAGACTGTGCTGCTTTCCTAGAAGCTGGCCTATCTCTCTCATAAGCAGAGGCCCTATCCTGATAATCAGACAAGGTCTCACAGCGGAAGCCAGCCAGGTAGGATCGGGTACTCTCTCTCAACCTCCTGGAGAAAAGATAAACATGCTGCTCTTCTGGAGGTGCAGACGGTCCAAGCAAAGTCAACTCCTTCTGAAACTTCTTTATGGCTGCAGCAATCGGGATATCCTCGAATCCCGCCTCAATGAAATCCTGGAATCTCTCCCTCCTCAGCGAAACTGGACAGTACCTATCTCTAACAATGGTCTTCATCTGCTCCCAGCTGGTGACTCGGCTACGAATGGTACGCCACCATGAATGAGCATCATCTGTGAAGCAGGTCTGTATCAAATCCACCTGTCGGTCCACGGGGCAACGTATTGCCTCCAAAGCAGTCTCAATCTTCCCTATCCAGTGCTCCACCTCTAGCCCTATCTCTCCGCTGAATGAGGGGACCTTTTGAGAGTTGAAAGCCTTCAACCACTCATCCGGTCTCGGTGCTCTGGCCCCAGTAGGTGCTCTATCCACAGCAGCCCTCCTCTCAGATACAGCCGGCACCTGAGACACTCCCTGTGTCACCTGAGCTGACCTAGCCGGCTCCACTGATGGTACCTGAGTAAGCCTCTCCACTCTGGCAGCTTCTTCCCTGCGCTCAACATAGGCCCTGAACTCTCTATACTCCGATGCTCCAATTGAGACACGTCCCGACTCAGTAGAACGAGCTCCCTGTGCTCCAGACCTAGCGGCGGGCACAGGCCTGACCTCGGGGCCTACACTCTCAGCTACTTCCTCTACAGCAACCTCTGGTACGTCTGCTGCAAGTGTGTCATCTCGAGGGACTCGTCCTCGACCTCTCCCTAGTGGAGGTCTACCCACACGACCACGCCCTCTGACAGTAGGGGTGCTATCAGCTCTATCCTGTCTGACTGGGGGAAGGGGGGGACGACCCCTACCTCGGCCAGTCACTTGTGCAGCCCTAGTACGTGCCATCTGCACGAATAGTAATCACTATAGTTATAACTAGCTAATCTATCGTAGCATTACAAGTCCATAAATATTCTAAGATTACCGAGATCCGCAGAGGTAGTGGTGGTCGTCCGTACTTTCTATCCCAACCCGACTCTGTATGCATTTAAAACCAAAATTTTTCGTTGGAAAACTCAGACCCCTTTCGGGTTCTGTTTATTTACTTATACGACCTTTTTAGAAGATTCAAGTGCCATTGTTGCCAACCTAGAGCTCTGATACCATATTGTAACACCCCAAATTTTACAACTTAGGGAGTTACTGGTTAGGACCGCACAATGGGTCCCGACCTTAGTTTGACAACAACTTAACATGATCTTACAACAAGGCACCGATAAGGAAAACAAAAAAATCATAAAAATAGTTTTTATCAATGCATGAATGTGACCAGATCAACTACAGCCGGAAAAGTAATATATCAAAGTACGGAAGGAAACGATGTTCAACAGAAAAACCCACAAATGCAAAAACTGCAAAACGTCCTAAAGTACGACACCCCGGCTGACCACTACCATCTGGATCACTCGGCATCTGCTCTAACCTGTGTCAAATCTAAACAACATATCAACCGTTAGCTAACTAACCAAATATAAGTAAAATGACAACAGCACAAACACAAGCAGAAACAAAAATAAACAAACAACATGCTGGCACTCAACAAATTATTATCTGTCCTTTAAGTGATTCACATTATTCAAATTAAGTTGTGGCACGAGAACTATTTTTAGTTCTCGCCTCCGTTCCTTATCCAACTGGTGTAGGTATAGCTGACTTCCTTTGGTAGCGTCACTACAAACCATGTGTGGACTAGTCCCGAAAGAAACCCCCAGCGCCCGGCGAGCTACTGAGCGGAATGCCACCGCCCGTTACTCTTAGGCCAAAATACAGGTCGGTATTTATATATCACAACCTATCTCTCTAACATGTCAATCACACACCACCATCATCATTGTACTCATATTTAGCAGTCAGCTAAGTAAGCCCAAAGGACTTACCTGTTATAATGCTCGACTCCTTAGTAATCACTTGCTCTGTAACTGTACTCACTCAGTTGCCTGTTAAAGGCGATAAGTGTATTAGCACACTTTTACGTAGATAGAAGTCTAAGACTTCTGAGATTAAATAATTATGAAGACGTACTAGCTACATTGTTAGTTGTAGGGTACAATGACCATTTTACCCTTCATTCCGATTTTCTCGAAGACCCTAAAATTCATGTCCAAACTCCTATTTGGAGTTCTAAAATATATCCTAACTCTTAGAATTTTATTAGGTGCGAAACGGACATTTTTCTTATGTTTAAATTTTCCGGAAGAACCGAAAAAGGTCTAACTTCGGCTCTAAATATAAAATTCTTAATGGCTTATAAAATTCCCGAATTTATTATCTAGATAATCTATGAGGTTCTATCTAGCCTTAGAAGAAAGAATTTCACTAAACTGTTCAGCCAATATTTTTATAATAATTCCCAAAGTCGGTTCCTCACTCTACTTCTTATACTTAGCCAATTTTCCTAAGTTCAAAAAAAACTGCTCAACTACCTAACTTCGGGAGCTCGTAACTTTCAATCCGACCGTTCATTTCTCACCAAATTTTAATATGATAAACTACATATATCCATCTACAACATATCCGAAATTCAACGGTGGATCTTTATCCAAACATTTTATAATTGTTCGACAAGGTGGGCTGTTCGAAACCTAAACGCTGAAGGAATAAAATTAATTTACAGCAGCCATTTCCACTCATTTATGCACATACTCAGCAGCTCGTTTTACGTTATTTATGCTAGGCTTAACAACAGCAGTTCACAACACATGGGTGACAGCGAAAACGAAGAGGGACGGAGCAAGCTTACGAATTCTGCAAATCCGGCGTTAAGAGTTGGCGGGTTTCGGCGTCTCCTTCGGCTGTAGAGAATTGACTCGTATCCTCTCTTGCCTTTACCGTTCTGCTGGCCGGCTATCACTGCAGGATCCGTGAGGGACCGATCTATTCGATTAGTCATACGGAATAGGAGATAAAGAAGGGTATGCGCTGCACTTTACTTACGATCGAAGGCTGCGGAGTCGGCTGCAATGATCACGACAGGAGGCGCTGGAGGGAGGCTGCAGACTCGGTGGATGGCTGGCGGCGTGCTGGGTGGACGCCGGAAGTAGTGGCTGAGGACGGCGGCGGCTGCGGTGCAATCTCCTGGGAGCGAACAGCCTTGCGGTGAGTTCCGGACAGGTTCGCGTATCAAAGGAAATCTAGCGGTGGAAGGGTTAGGTTCGACTTACCGATGGCCGGCGGCGCGGTGGGGTGCCAGGCGTGGCAGCGGCGGCGGCCCTTCCTTCCTCAGGCGTCGGCGAGCCTTGGCGGCGGCGGTGGTTGCGGTTTCTCCCTCTCAGCGGCAAGGCGCAGCGGTATTGCAGAGGCGTTCGATTGGAGCGTTCAATTTACGCAGGATTAGAATTAGGTTTTATTAATTAGGTTAATTAATTAGGTTAATTAGATTAGTATTAGGAATGGGCTGGCTGGGTTGGACCGGAGCTTTGGGCCTAGTAGCGGTTAATTCCAATCCAACTCTTTTTAGGACGGATCCGGAACTCATTAAAGTGCGGGAATTTATATAATACGGAATTATTTTCCGTATTTATAAATTATAATTGATTTTATTTTAAAAGCGTAAATTATTCCCGGGGATTTAATTTATCATTTTATGTGAATCTAGGTCACATAAAATGATAAAACTAAACTCGTTTAATTTAACAGATTTATTTATTTGCCATGATCTCCTCGAGCTTGTATGATTTCCCTTAACCGGAACTTAAAATTTTCGGTTATTACATCAGTGCCCCCTTAAAAGAAGTTTCGTCCCGAAACTTAAATTTTTTGGTATATTTTAGTTTTCTCAACACCTTTGTTTTCTACCACGCAGTTACTCAGACAGCAAACAAACAGTATCACCAAAAGAGAAACAGAAACACTCAAAAATCATCATGAAAACCTGAAAGGTCAAACAACACAACATCCGAGTACTAACTCGTCAAACCAGAGTAACTCCTAACCCCGCAAAGAACTCGGGGTAGTTACGTCTAACACTCTCCTCAGTCTCCCAAGTGGCCTCATCAGCTCCTCTCCTAGACCACTGGATCCTCATCATAGGTATCTCCTTGGATCGCAGACGTCTGGTACTGCGTTCCAAGACAGCTACGGGGTACTCTACAAACGTATGGTCAGGCTCCACTATCAGATCCTCATGGCTGATGACGTGTCTCGGATCCGGAATGTACTCTCGCAGCTGAGATACATGAAAAACTGGGTGTACTCCCTCTAGTCTCGGTGGTAGTGCTAGTCGGTAGGCAACCTCTCCAACTCTCTCTACGATCTCAAATGGTCCGACATACCGGGGACTCAGCTTCCCCTTAATGCCGAAACGCCTAACTCCCCTCGTAGGTGACACTCTCAACCACACCTGTGCACCTACTCTAAACTCCAAAGGTCGACGCCTCTTATCGGCGTAGGACTTCTGACGACTCTGAGCTGCTAACATCCTCTCCCGGACTAAGGCAATCCGGGCGATGTCGTCCTGTATCTGATCTGGTACTACTCCATCAGCCTTGCTAGGCTCATCCCAACATAGCGGTGTACGACATCTCCGGCCGTACAAAGCCTCATAAGGGGCCATCCCAATAGACGCATGCCAGCTGTTATTATATGAAAACTCTACTAGTGGGAGGTGATCTGGCCATACCTGTCCCCAATCTAGCACACATGCCCGTAACATGTCCTCCAGGGTCTGGATGGTCCTCTCTGACTGACCGTCTGTCTGTGGGTGGTAGGCAGTGGTAAAGTGAAGACTCGTACCCAGAGCGGTATGTACCTGCTGCCAGAACCTCGAGGTAAAACGTCCATCCCTGTCGGATACGATAGTCCTCGGTACTCCATGGAGTCTCACAATATGTCTGGTGAACTCCTCTGCTAGACGACTTACCGGCCACGTCTCCTTAATCGGAATGAAACGTGCGGTCTTCGTCAGACGGTCCACTACCACCCAAATGGCATCAAAGCCTCTGCTGAGCCTCAATCCAGTGACGAAATCCATCGTAATGTCTTCCCACTTCCAGTGTGGTACTGGCAGTGGGTGTAGCTCTCCTCCGGATCTACGGTGCTCAATCTTGACCTGCTGACAGGTCGCACACTGAGCTACATAACGGGCCACATCAGGCTTCAAACCACCCCACCAGAAGGAACGTCTCAAATCCCTATACATCTTACTCGCTCCTGGATGTACGGAGTAAGGGGTAGTATGAGCCTCACCTAGTATCCTCTGCCTCAACTCACGGTCTGATGGCACACAAACACGGTCCTGTCGTCTCATCACTCCATCGGCACCAATAGTGAACTGAGGTGCCTCATCTCGTGCCATCCGGTCTCGGATCCGGGTCAACATCGGACAGGCCTCCTGCTTCTGTCGGATCTCACCCAACAGGTCAGGGAGTAACTCTATGGTGGCTAACTGGTGAGCTGTATCCGGGAACTGGATCTCAATCTCTAACCAAGCTAAGTCTCTCTGCAGCTGTGGCTGTACTGTCAACCGGGCTATCGCCTTCTCCTGAGGCGTCTTCCGACTCAAAGCGTCGGCAACTACATTCGCCTTTCCAGGGTGGTAAAGAATCTCAAGGTCAAAATCCTTGATCAACTCTAGCCACCGCCTCTGGCGGTTATTCAACTCCCGCTGAGTGAATATGTACTTCAGACTCTTATGGTCTGTGAAGATCTGACAGGTCGCTCCATAGAGATAGTGGCGCCAGATCTTAAGAGCGTGCACTACTGCTGCTAACTCTAGGTCATGAGTGGGGTAGTTCTCTTCATACGTCTTCAGCTGTCGAGACGCATATGCTATAACCTTACCCCTCTGCATCAAGACACACCCCAAGCCCAGCTTGGATGCATCACTGTACACTACGAAGTCCTCTGTACCCTCAGGCTGTGCTAAGGTCGGAGCAGACGTCAATCTCCTCTTCAGCTCATCAAAACTCTGCTGACACGGTTCAGACCAAACGAACCGAGTAGTCTTCCTTAGGAGGGAAGTGAGTGGTCGGGCGATCAGGGAAAACCCTTCCACAAACCGACGGTAATACCCTGCCAATCCAAGGAAACTGCGAACCTCCTTCACATTCTTCGGAGGTTGCCAAGAAGACACTGACTCAATCTTCGCCGGGTCGACCTTAATCCCCTCGGCAGTCACTACATGGCCAAGGAATGCCACCTCTGACATCCAGAACTCACACTTGGATAGTTTAGCATATAGCTGACTATCCTGTAGAATCTGCAGCACTGTCCTCAAGTGTCCGGCATGCTCCTCTCGACTTCTAGAGTAAACTAGAATGTCGTCGATGAAGACCACTACAAACTGGTCTAAGAAGTCGATGAAAATTCCATTCATCAACTCCATAAATATTGCTGGCGCATTAGTGAGCCCGAATGGCATCACTACAAACTCATAATGACCATACCTAGTCCGGAATGCCGTCTTAGGTATGTCCTGGTCTCTCACCCTCAGCTGGTGATAACCCGATCTCAAATCTATCCTCGAGAACACTGATGCTCCATGCAGCTGGTCCAACAGATCATCTATGCGAGGCAATGGATACTTATTCTTGATGGTGACCTTGTTCAACTCTCTGTAGTCGATACACAGTCTCATCGATCCATCCTTCTTCCTCACAAACAGCACTGGTGCGCCCCAGGGAGAAACACTAGGGCGTATGAAGCCCTTCTCTGCTAACTCCTCTAACTGCTTCTTCAGCTCAAGCAGCTCTATCGGGGCCATGCGGTACGGGGCCTTCGAGATCGGTCTCGTGCCCGGCTCTAACTCGATGCTAAAATCCACACTCCTCTGTGGGGGTAGCCCTGGTAAGTCGTCCCTGAAGACCTCTGCAAACTCACATGCGACTGGTATCTCCTCTACTGTCAGGCTCTTGCGCTCCTTCATGGCATAACACCAGAAGGCCTCGCAACCCTGTGCTATCAATCTGGCTGCCCTCACTGCACTGATGACTGTGCCGGACTTTCCGAGGTCCCAACCTCGGAATATAACTCTGTGGCCCTCCTCCGTGGCAACAGTCACAGTCCTCCTCTAGTGTCAGTGGTACTACCACGTCCTCTGCCACGACCTGACTCCGGTGCAGCACTGTATGAAGCAGGATGTCCTGGAGCCCGGTACTGCTGCTGCTGCTGGCTCGGAGCTCGGTACTGAGGGGGTCTCTGTACACTCTTCTCAGCACCTGCAGGCGAAGATCCCTGCTGAGAAGAAGCCTTGCCCTGACGGCAGAAGGTAGCCCTGTGTCCCGGCTTCCCACAAGTAAAGCAAGTGACCAGTGGTTTCGGGCAGTCTGGCTTAATGTGATCACGGCCACCACAGTTAAAGCACTGTCGATCTCCACTGGGTGTCCGGACTGTAGAGTGATAGCTGGACCTCCCCTGAGTCTGTCCTCTACTATGGCCTGCTACTGCCCCACTGCTACCAGCATGTCCTGTCCTCTGCCGCTTATCCGGCCCACCAGACTGTGCTGCTTTCCTAGAAGCTGGCCTATCTCTCTCATAAGCAGAGGCCCTATCCTGATAATCAGACAAGGTCTCACAGCGGAAGCCAGCCAGGTAGGATCGGGTACTCTCTCTCAACCTCCTGGAGAAAAGATAAACATGCTGCTCTTCTGGAGGTGCAGACGGTCCAAGCAAAGTCAACTCCTTCTGAAACTTCTTTATGGCTGTAGCAATCGGGATATCCTCGAATCCCGCCTCAATGAAATCCTGGAATCTCTCCCTCCTCAGCGAAACTGGACAGTACCTATCTCTAACAATGGTCTTCATCTGCTCCCAGCTGGTGACTCGGCTACGAATGGTACGCCACCATGAATGAGCATCATCTGTGAAGCAGGTCTGTATCAAATCCACCTGTCGGTCCACGGGGCAACGTATTGCCTCCAAAGCAGTCTCAATCTTCCCTATCCAGTGCTCCACCTCTAGCCCTATCTCTCCGCTGAATGAGGGGACCTTCTGAGAGTTGAAAGCCTTCAACCACTCATCCGGTCTCGGTGCTCTGGCCCCAGTAGGTGCTCTATCCACAGCAGCCCTCCTCTCAGATACAGCCGGCACCTGAGACACTCCCTGTGTCACCTGAGCTGACCTAGCCGGCTCCACTGATGGTACCTGAGTAAGCCTCTCCACTCTGGCAGCTTCTTCCCTGCGCTCAACATAGGCCCTGAACTCTCTATACTCCGATGCTCCAATTGAGACACGTCCCGACTCAGTAGAACGAGCTCCCTGTGCTCCAGACCTAGCGGCGGGCACAGGCCTGACCTCGGGGCCTACACTCTCAGCTACTTCCTCTACAGCAACCTCTGGTACGTCTGCTGCAAGTGTGTCATCTCGAGG
>BSUD01000006.1:34241656-34358660 GCA_033239045.1 Fagopyrum esculentum
ACCCAACCACGAAAGGTACACCCTCTACTGTAGCTAAGGACAACCTATCTACACATGCATCTGATATAAAGGAGTGTGTGGCACCCGTATCAAATAAAACACGCACAGGTAAGTCATGGATCCAAATGGTACCTGTGGTCGGAGGTGCTGCAGGCTGCTCAGTGCTCCTCAGCTCAAACACTCTCGATGGTCCTCCTCTAGTGTCAGTGGTACTACCACGTCCTCTGCCACGACCTGACTCCGGTGCAGCACTGTATGAAGCAGGATGTCCTGGAGCCCGGTACTGCTGCTGCTGCTGGCTCGGAGCTCGGTACTGAGGGGGTCTCTGTACACTCTTCTCAGCACCTGCAGGCGAAGATCCCTGCTGAGAAGAAGCCTTGCCCTGACGGCAGAAGGTAGCCCTGTGTCCCGGCTTCCCACAAGTAAAGCAAGTGACCAGTGGTTTCGGGCAGTCTGGCTTAATGTGATCACGGCCACCACAGTTAAAGCACTGTCGATCTCCACTGGGTGTCCGGACTGTAGAGTGATAGCTGGACCTCCCCTGAGTCTGTCCTCTACTATGGCCTGCTACTGCCCCACTGCTACCAGCATGTCCTGTCCTCTGCCGCTTATCCATTTATTAAATTTTTTTATTTTTTAATATTTTAAATATTAATAAATTAATTTTTTGAAAAATAAAATCCATATCACACATTTAATCCATTTATTTGATGACATGTAAAATTCCGGTTGCCACGTCATCGCCGGAGCTAGAGTTTTTGCCGGAAAAGTATGGTGTATTAGTATTGGTAAATACATTGATAGTTTGTATCGCTCCTAGTAATTTTCAAAGTTCGTATTATTTTCGGTTCAATGTTGATAGTTGGTATTATTTTGGGTTATTTTTCCTTTATTTTATACATTGTAAGGGACATACTACGATCACAATTATTGCATTTGAATGATTTATTTTAATTTTTATATTATTTTTATTTATGTTTTCCACTTATAAATAAAAGACAAATAAAAAAAATTAAGTTTCAAAGGTAAATTGGGTTTGTGGCTTTCCATATCATAAATCATTAAGTTCTGGAATTTTGGTTGGATGAACTTCACAAAAGTGAGGGTGTTCTTCTATAATTTTGGACCAAGTGAGGGTGAATCTATACGGAGGTTCATAAACCTTGACATGGTAGCTCTCAACGAGAGACCAAAAGAAAAACTTTTGAATCTTGAGGCATGAGATGATAGACCATCAGTCAAGAATTATAAGGAGTTATAATTAATAATTGTTATTTACCTTGAACACATAAGACTAAAGGCAATGTAAAAGTATGTTGCTTGTATAGGGTGAGATCTTGAGATATTTTATTCAAAGGGACGACAACACCTGAATAAATGTGCTTTTACTTATTTTAAATTGTTTAAATTAAAGTATTTGCAATTTCAAACATATACTGATTTGTATATCATTAATAACTTGTTGATAATGTCGAACGATAATTTGAAATTCTTTTTTTGCTCAATTGTTGAGGAAAACAAGCTCGATGGAACAAACTTCTTTGATGGGGAAAGGAATCTGACAATCATTCTCACGTTTGAGGGGCATGGGGAGGTACTAGCTACTGTGACCAACACCTCATCAAATGAGGAGAATGAAGAGGCATTACATGTAGCTTGCCTCATGCTTGCTACAATGGAGCTTGGTTTGCAAAAGAGGTTTGAGCTTTTTATGCTTATGCTATCATAACTGAACTGAAAAATGTTGTTTCAGGATCAGGCAAGGATAGAGTGTGTAATAACCGAAAAATTTAATTCCGATTAATTCCGAGTCAAACCGAGTTTTAGAGACCTTGACCTCTTTAAGATACCTAACTTTATGACTAGAATTAATTTTATCATTTTATGTAAGTATTATAACCACATAAAATTATGAAAAGTACACCAAACCCTAGTTATATATATATATCTAGGTCTTTTGACGAGTTTTGACGAAGTCATGACGAGATCCAGACTAAGTCATGACAACTTTTGACAAAGTCAGGACATGAGTTTGACAAGCCCAATTTCAGCCATGAACCTTACCATCTGGGCCCGTTTCGAGTAAGGCAACTGACCCGTTAAGGCCCCTATCTCCCATCCCCTCTTCTGCGTTGCTTGCCCTAGCCGCGCCTCACAGCAACAGGCCTCGCTCTGCACGTCTCTTCCCCTCACGCAGCAGCCAGCGGCGCCGGAACCCTAGCAGCCTCCCCTCTTCCCCCTGTTGACTCCAGCCGGCGCCATCTCCCTCTCCAACACAGCCCCACGTCTTTCTGCTTCCCCAGTTCGCCAGCCAAGGACACGAGGATCTGCAGACCGCCTCTCTTCTCGCCTCTGTCGAGCCAGCACTTGCAACCAGCGAGGGAATTGGGCGATTGCCGACCATTCTAGACAGCCTTCGTTAGCGCCGAGCCCTGCACCATCTTCATAGACCGTGTGAGTCTCGACCTTCTGCTGCACCATAGTGTTTTCTTCAGCCAGGTAAGGACATGTCTTCGTTCCTCTCTCCACCTTCTTAATGTCAAGACCATACTAACTCACTCACCCTCCTTCTCTATACCCGGACGAACCTCCAGCCTAGGCCTAATCGGATGTCAACAGTGAGACAAGGGTGAGCTTTCCAACCACTGCAGTGGTGAAACCGAGCCGAGCCCCTCAACCTCCGAGTCTGTGGTACCGATCGACACCAGTAGCCTCCCGTACAGCAGTCCGAACTTCCATAGAAGAAAATGTGAAGATAGATGCGTTTCTGAGTTTTTGGAAGGGACGAGCAGTGAACTTCGGGTCCAATTTTGGGTAAGCTATACTCTTCCTTTTTGGCTAGTTTTCGGATATGTTATAGATGGTATTTCAAAGTAAATCATACAAAAATTTCAGAGGAATCCATGTTACGGTTTGAGAGATATGAGGTTTCAAAGTTCAGTTTTATAAATGTGCTGAGTTGAGAAAAACAGCATGGGATGCTGTTTTGTGAGATAGCTTAGAATAGGCTTTTGATCTCTGTTAGGCTTGAAATTTTGATATGATATAGTTGACATCTTGTTGTAGATCATATTAAAATTTGGGAAGAATCGGAGTTACGGTTTGAGAGTTATTGTGTTTCAAAGTTGACGTTTTTACATGGGCTGAGTGTTGGGGAAAACAGCAAGTGATGCTGTTTTGTGAGATGATTTTGAATAAGCTCTTGTTATCCGTTGGACTTGAATTTTGGATATGATATAGTTTACATACTGTTGTAGAACATGTTAAAATTTGAGAGGCATCCAGCGAGTGGTTTGGGATTTACGATTTTTCCAAGATTGAGTCGTAAGCAGTTTTTCTGTTGTGCTGAAATTCGGTTTTGGGAGATAGTTTTAAATAGGATTTTGATCTCCTTTGCAGCTAAATTTTGGATATATTATAGATAAGATTTTATAGTAGAACATATTAAAATTTGGGATAAATACAGTGAGTGGTTTAGGAGTTATGATTTTTCAAAGTCTACTCAGATTTGGGCTAAGTATAGAATTTGTAAAGTCAACTTTAGGAATTTTTATAAAACTGTTGAATGAACAGTTTGGAGAAATTCTTTCTCCTAAAGTTATATAGAACCTCATAGATGATCTAGAGATTTAATTCGGAATTATTATAAGCTGTTAAGAATTTTATATTTAGAACCGAAGTTAGACCTTTACAATTCTTCCGGAAAATAGAAACATAGAAAAAAATGTCAGTTTGGAACCAAATAAAATTTTAGGAGTTAGAAAATAAATTTTGATCCTCAAATAGGAGATTAGACATGAATTCTAGATTTTTCGAGAATTTCGGGACCAAGGGTAAAATGGTCATTTTACCCTAAATTAACACTGTAACTAGTTATGTCTTAATACATCATTCGATCTTAGAAGTTTTAGACTTCTAACTACGTGAGAGTGTGCTAATACACTTATCGCCTTTGACAGGCAACTGAGTTGCTACAGTTTACAGAACGAGTGGTTTACAAAGAGTCGAGTTGTATATCAGGTAAGTCCTTTGGGCTTACTTAGCTGACTTCTAAATATGAGTATAAATGATGATGGTGGTGTGTGATTGAAATGCTAGAGAGATAGGTTGTGATATATAACTACCGACCTATATTTTGGCCTAAGAGTAACGGGCGGTGGCATTCTGCTCAGTAGCTCGCGGGGCGCTGGGGGTTTCTTTCGGGACTAGTCCATACATGGTTTGTAGTGATGCTACCAATGGAAGTCAGCTAGACCTACACCAGTTGGATAAGGAACGGAGGCGAGAACTAATAATAATTCTCGTGCCACAACTTAAATTGAATAATGTGAATCACTTAAATAATAGATAATAATTGGTTGAGTGCCAGCATGATGTTTGTTTATTTTTGTTTCTGCTTGTGCTTGTGCTGTTATCATTTTGCTTATATTTGGATAGTTAGCTAACGGTTTATCCGTGTTGTAGATCTGTAGAGATAGACAGTTGCAGAGAGATCCGGAACGGATGGTCAGCCGGGTCCACGTACTCATTAGATGGGGACGGGGGAGTCTTCCATACGTCATGCATGTTATGTATCTTTATATATGTTTGTAAGGTTGTCACATGTGTACGTTTATACCATTGAAAATATTATGTTTTAGAAATTGTTTTAAATACATTTGTGCCTTGTTGTAAGATCCAAGTAATGTTGTTGTTAAACCAAGGTCGGGACCCATTGTGAGGTCCTAACCAGTAGCTCCCCGAGTTCCGAGAATTTGGGGTGTTACAACATGGTATCAGAGCTCTGGGTTGGCAACAATGGCACTTGAAATCTTCTAAAAGACCGAATGTATAAAATAACTAGAACCCGAAAGGGGTCTAAGATTTTCAAAACGGATTTCTGTTTTTACACACGTGCATAGTCGGGTTGTTGGGTTAGTAGTACGTCGGACCACCATCGTTCTCCGTGGATCTCTGCAGCTTAGTAGATGAGAAATAGTTTGTGGACTTATAGTATTGTATGTTTATGTAAGTTATATGTATATCTATACGCATGTAACTTTTAGTACCTTAAAGGATAGGAAATATACTTTAGTTGAGTTAATATCATGCGATCATCGCCTTATGATAAAATTTTAGTAGATCGTAAAGAGTATCTCTATAGGAAAATAATGGACTCCGACCTCGGAGTAAAGTAATGTGTCCTGACGTACATTCTGGCGATTCCTACAATCATTTGAAGAACGAGTTGGCATAAAGTGAAGATAAAAAGATGATTCTTAACCACGAGAATAATTAGATAAGAAAGAATATCAAATAAACTCAGATAGAAGTGATAGAAGTCCATACAAGGAATTTAGCGGTGGGAAGACGAGAGATGAAACTCAAGAATATACGTAAGGACTGATAAGAAGCGCAAATTGAAGCGGACAAAATCGGAATACAAATTAAGTGGTGTCGAGTACAACTACACTTGGCGGGTTAAATGACAGTGCAACAAAGGTGGACGGCGCCATAGGCAAGTATGGGCCTGAGAGTACAAAGAAGATATGGTGTTGACCCCGATGTGAAAGATTAAAGAAGTACAAAGAGTTACAGACGAGAAATAAATTTCTTCATCATAGAGATGGCTTGACTTCCTTAAAGATTCAAGAATTTTGAAAGAAATCATGAAACAAGTATCAAATACAATAGAAGTTAGAAATTTCGACAACATATTTCTATAAAGGTGGAATCACAAAACTACACCAACCAATTCGGAAGAATGTGGAAAAGTAATTTGGTGGATTAGAGAGTCCATAATAACTTCTCATTCAAATAAAGATCTAAGTTACCAACATTAACGGTCATATCAGGGAAACACGAACAAACGATGAACCAAGTAGGAAGAATTGTGAAGACACGCTTACAAGTTATCGTGGCAGACTTGATAAACTCATTGACGACAAATGAATGTTGGGACTAGACTCAGAAGAGTATAGTGATCTCATAAGAGAACAAGAGAAGTGCAGACTGTGGAAGGAGCTAAAGAGTTTTAACAAAGAAACTGGAGGAAATAGATTTCACCAACTGTATCAAACTTCGAAAGAGATAGAAGAATAATAAGTCCGTGGTCTTATTGAAGGTCAACTACCGACTAGTTGGTAATAACTGAGACATAACACGTGCGGGTCAACTAGTGGTAACTGGTTAGCAGATAAGGAGGATAACCCTAGACTTATGAAAGAATTTCATAGATATTTGGAGGACCCTCCAAGAGATCAACGACGACAGATGTGAAGCTAAATTGATACGCGTGCTAGTACCCTTAATAATAACATGGAGTGAGTTTGAGCCAAGAACCCTAATTAAGAACTTAAGAAGAAAGACGAGACGGCCCGGAATAACCCCTTATGTCATGTGAGACCAAGGAAATTGTGTGAGTGATGTACTACCTATTGGCTAGGAAAAAGGTACATGTCACAGCTAGTACCGATGGCTGGTACAAGAAGAACTAGAGGAGTAAGAAGTATATGATTTTGATTAGCTTCTATGTCAATCAAGACACAATGTGCGTAGCATTCCATACTAGATAAACCGCAAGTAGAGGGAAGTTAAGGTCATGAGAGTCGCGTAGACGTGCTTACAAGCTATAGTAGAAGATCTAGAAAGGACCATTGATATCAGATGGATGACACAGTTGGACTCGAGAAATGGAGTTAGTTCACGGGGGAACTGGAAGTTTGTAATGTAGAATGAGCTAAAGGAGTATAAATTGATGAACTCGAGTAAGTAGTGCCCGCCAGGAAATTCAACGGCAAAAGAAGTATGAGAAAAGTAAGTCCTTTGGGCTTACTTAGCTGACTTCTAAATATGAGCATGAATGATGATAGTGGTGTGTGATTGAGATGTTAGAGTTATAGGTTGTGATAAATATTTACCGACCTATACTTGGCCTAAGAGTAACGGGCGGTGGCATTCTGCTCAGTTAGCTTGCGAGCGCTGGGGGTTTCTTTAGGGACTAGTCCATACTCGGTTTGTAGTGATGCTACCGGCGGAGGTCAGCTAGACCTACACCCAGTTGGATAAGGAACGGAGGCGAGAGCTGTTAATAGCTCTCGTGCCACAACTTAAATTGAATAATGTGAATCACTTAAATAATAGATAATAAACGGTTGAGTGCCAGCATGATGTTTGTTTATAATTTTTCTGCGTGTGTTTGTGCTATTGTTATTCTTCTTATATTTGGATTGTTAGCTAACGGTTTATCCGTGTTGTAGATCTGTAGAGATAGACAGTTGCAGAGAGATCCGGAACGGATGGTCAGCCGGGTCCACGTACTCATTAGATGGGGACGGGGGAGTCTTCCATACGTCATGCATGTTATGTATCTTTATATATGTTTGTAAGGCTGTCACATGTGTACGTTTATACCATTAAAAATATTATGTTTTTCGAAATTGTTTTAAATACATTTGTGCCTTGTTGTAAGATCCAAGTAATGTTGTTGTTAAACCAAGGTCGGGACCCATTGTGAGGTCCTAACCAGTAGCCCCCGAGTTCCGAGAATTTGGGGTGTTACAACATGGTATCAGAGCCAGGTTGGCAACAATGGCACTTGAAATCTTCTAAAAGACCGAATGTATAAAATAACTAGAACCCGAAAGGGGTCTAAGATTTTCAAAACGGATTTCTGTTTTTACACACGTGCATAGTCGGGTTGTTGGGTTAGTAGTATGTCGGACCACCATCGTTCTCCGTGGATCTCTGCAGCTTAGTAGATGAGAAATAGTTTGTGGACTTATAGTATTGTATGTTTATGTAAGTTATATGTATATCTATACGCATGTAACTTTTAGTACCTTAAAGGATAGGAAATATACTTTAGTTGAGTTAATATCATGCGATCATCGCCTTATGATAAAATTTTAGTAGATCGTAAAGAGTATCTCTATAGGAAAATAATGGACTCCGACCTCGGAGTAAAGTAATGTGTCCTGACGTACATTCTGGCGATTCCTACAATCCCTTGAAGAACGAGTTGACATAAAGTGAAGATTAAAAGATGATTCTTAACCACGAGAATAATTAGATAAGAAAGAATATCAAATAAACTCAGATAGAAGTGATAGAAGTCCATACAAGGAATTTAGCGGTGGGAAGACGAGAGATGAAACTCAAGAATATACGTAAGGACTGATAAGAAGCGCAAATTGAAGCGGACAAAATCGGAATACAAATTAAGTGGTGTCGAGTACAACTACACTTGGCGGGTTAAATGATAGTGCAACAAAGGTGGACGGCGCCATAGGCAAGTATGGGCATGAGAGTGCAAAGAGGATAGGGTGTTGACCCAGATGTGAGAGATTAAAGGTTACAAAGATAGAGAGTGAGTTTAATGACGATAAATAGACTGTGTAACCATGGAAGCAAGTGGAGTCCTCCAAGATACGGGAATTTTGAAAGAAACTTCGACATCATAAGTATCAAAGAAACTAGAAGACTAAAACTGTGACAACGAATTTCCATAAGGATATCATGGTCAAAACAAAACCAATTAAGAGGAAGAATGTGGGAAAGATAATTTGGTGGATTAGAGAGTCCATAATAACTTCTCATTCAAATAAAGATCTAAGTTACCAACATTAACGGTCATATCAGGGAAACACGAACAAACGATGAACCAAGTAGGAAGAATTGTGAAGACACGCTTACAAGTTATCGTGGCAGACATGACAAACTCATCGACGGCAAATGAATGTTGGGACTAGACTCAAAAGAGTATAGTGATCTCATAAGAGAACCAGAGAGGTGTAGATTGTGGAAGGAGCTAAAGAGTTTTAACAAAGAAGCTGGAGAAAATAGATTTCACCAACTGTATCAAACGTCGAAAGAGATAGAAGAATAATAAGTCCGTGGTCTTATTGAAGGTCAACTACCGACTAGTTGGTAATAACTGAGACATAACACGTGCGGGTCAACTAGTGGTAACTGGTTAGCAGATAAGGAGGATAACCCTAGACTTATGAAAGAATTTCATAGATATTTGGAGGACCCTCCAAGAGATCAACGACGACAGATGTGAAGCTAAATTGACACGCGTGCTAGTACCCTTAATAATAACATGGAGTGAGTTTGAGCCAAGAACCCTAATTAAGAACTTAAGAAGAAAGACGAGACGGCCCGGAATAACCCCTTATGTCATGTGAGACCAAGGAAATTGTGTGAGTGATGTACTACCTATTGGCTAGGAAAAAGGTACATGTCACAGCTAGTACCGATGGCTGGTACAAGAAGAACTAGAGGAGTAAGAAGTATACACTTTTGATTAGCTTCTATGTCAATCAAGACACAATGTGCGTAGCATTCCATACAAGGGAGAACGATGATTCTATTCCGATATTTACGGAAGAAACCCTTGTGACTAAGAGGTGCAAGGAATGAAGACCTGCAATTGAGTGTAAGAGCGAAGATAGACCTCCCAAGTGTAGAGAAGTTTGATCTCGTCAGAGGTATAAGAAGTTGAAAGGAATCACGACGCCAATATTAAAAAGAGTAAAGGGCCGGTGGTAGAGTCAATGGAGTTCAACAAAGCGATAGTGTAAACAACGGTACGGAAGGGCAGGTGAGAATGACCTAGGGGACTCGAGAAAGAGAGTTGGCCCTAAGGGTAAGGAAGTGGGGAAGATAGAACGAACTAAAGAAGGGGAAAAGGGATTAACCGAGTAGTTGTTACTTACCAGAAATTTTATGCCAATGGAGGTACGAGAAGAGCGAGTACGAGATATCGAGGTAAGTCAACTATAGACTAACCAATATCCATGGAGGATGTGCAAATGTCGCTGGTATTGATGAGTTATGTGCCGCCAAGAAGAGATATTTGTGAATGTGGATTTACGAAGTAGCTTTACCGATGCCTTGGAAGATTTCTTCCAATAGGCAACGACAACCTTCTTGGATGAACTAAAGGTATAAAGAGAACCATGTTAGAGATTTCGTATTGGTTGGTTAGATCAAACTCGGTCGAATCAAAGAGTTTGAATCCGTGTTAGAAGAATTCCACAAAATGAACGGGAGAGGTTGTCTTCTAACCGTTATCTTATATCCTTTAAGCAAGTAAGGAAAGTTCTTGATACTTCATCCGTATAAGACTTGTGGTCGAATCGGGAGGAAGAGTTTTGGGGTCAATCATTTTAGACTCAAGGAAAATGTCCTTATGGTTAACGGGTGACAACATAATTATCAAAGTAACACAGCGGAAGCGTGATGGGTCATAACCCACATAACAAGAAATTCGAGAGTACAGAAAATGACGTGTCGAGTGTAAGACGGTGATAATTGGTAAAATGCATTTCGTTTAGAAAGAACGTGAAGTAGGCTACGTGGAATGACAGGAAATTTTGTAGAGGAACGGTATCACCATCTAGATAGATGAGAAAGTATGTGCACATAGAAGTATAGAAAGAGAGTGGTACCCCATTATAGATACAAGTGAAGCATGCCGACCTCGTCACATGTCGGCATACAAGTAAATTGGGAACGTAATACCTAGCAAGGTACTTTAGAATGACTTTCTTGATGGAATGAAAAAGGAAGCTACGGGAGTGTACTTACAGACCAGTACTCGTACATATAGAAAACATAATCTCAAGAGTAGAATATAAGAAGAATTTTATACCAGAACAGATCCGAGTTGCGTTGCATGTCAGAGAAATATTATCGGTCTGATAGACGTGAGGGATATAAGAGTAGAATGTTGATGGTGTGTTAGCAGTTATCAAGCAATTATGATCAAACGATGGTGAGGTAAGATTACCTTGTGCCTAGTGTCGTCATCGTGAATACATTCTATATCACCTAAGATTTCGATACTGCGTAAGAAGCTTGAGTGGAACTAGGGATCTATAAAATAATATGATGACGTCGATAGAATACAAAGATCGTGAATACATTCTATATCACCTAAGATTTCGATACTGCGTAAGAAGCTTGAGGGGAACTAGAGATCTATAAAATAATATGATGACGTCGATAGAATACAAAGATCGTGAATACATTCTTTAATGGAGGAACCATATGACGGAGTCATATTATGACATAAGACCAAGTGAGTTATGATACAACTAGCCTTAAACACTTAGTAAAGTACCGGGAGATGTATAAGGGGGATATCCTAGATCGGATATCCGGAACCTTCAGAAGATCATAAATAAAATAATTGGAATAAAATTACCTCAGGAAGGTCATCAAAAGATTTAGAGGCGAGGTAGGTAAGACAACCTTGTGAGACCTTACAAGCGGAGTTGAAAGTGAGTGAAGGACTACTATTCCTCACCCTATTGAGGAGAACAACCCCATTGATCAACATATTTAGTTAGAAGGAATACCTACTAGACACGAGTTAGGTCCTCAGAATAGAGGATCGGACAGTTGGGCCGAATGATACCGGTGAGATATTCGATAACCAATCTAGAACGTGGTAGCAAGCGCTTATGATGTATGTACATGAAAAGATTTGCGGAGAAATGGGTTTTATGAAAAGCCGACGAGGCTACTTGAGATATTGTGGATAGTATGAGACGTCATAACCTTTCAGAGATCTATACAAAGATAGTGGTAACCTTGAAAACAACTAGTTAGGGCTTGAACCTGCATGTGTGTGCTACTGTTTGACTACTTGTTTATTTCATGCTTGAGTGTTTAGTCCTGTGTGTTATATTGATGACCTTTGGTGTCTGAGTACTTAGATGTGGAAATGTTGAGGCTTTTGTGTAGTGATTAGATACACCCGACTGGTGCCTTAAAGACCAGTCATGATTATCTAACCCTAAGTTTCGGGACGAAACTTATTTTTAGGGGGTACTGATGTAATAACCGAAAAATTTAATTCCGATTAATTCCGAGTCAAACCGAGTTTTAGAGACCTTGACCTCTTTAAGATACCTAACTTTATGACTAGAATTAATTTTATCATTTTATGTAAGTATTATAACCACATAAAATTATGAAAAATACACCAAACCCTAGTTATATATATATATCTAGGTCTTTTGACGAGTTTTGACGAAGTCATGACGAGATCCAGACTAAGTCATGACAACTTTTGACAAAGTCAGGACATGAGTTTGACAAGCCCAATTTCAGCCATGAACCTTACCATCCGGGCCCGTTTCGAGTAAGGCAACTGGCCCGTTAAGGCCCCTATCTCCCATCCCCTCTTCTGCGTTGCTTGCCCTAGCCGCGCCTCACAGCAACAGGCCTCGCTCTGCACGTCTCTTCCCCTCACGCAGCAGCCAGCGGCGCCGGAACCCTAGCAGCCTCCCCTCTTCCCCCTGTTGACTCCAGCCGGCGCCATCTCCCTCTCCAACACAGCCCCACGTCTTTCTGCTTCCCCAGTTCGCCAGCCAAGGACACGAGGATCTGCAGACCGCCTCTCTTCTCGCCTCTGTCGAGCCAGCACTTGCAACCAGCGAGGGAATTGGGCGATTGCCGACCATTCTAGACAGCCTTCGTTAGCGCCGAGCCCTGCACCATCTTCATAGACCGTGTGAGTCTCGACCTTCTGCTGCACCATAGTGTTTTCTTCAGCCAGGTAAGGACATGTCTTCGTTCCTCTCTCCACCTTCTTAATGTCAAGACCATACTAACTCACTCACCCTCCTTCTCTATACCCGGACGAACCTCCAGCCTAGGCCTAATCGGATGTCAACAGTGAGACAAGGGTGAGCTTTCCAACCACTGCAGTGGTGAAACCGAGCCGAGCCCCTCAACCTCCGAGTCTGTGGTACCGATCGACACCAGTAGCCTCCCGTACAGCAGTCCGAACTTCCATAGAAGAAACTGTGAAGATAGATGCGTTTCTGAGTTTTTGGAAGGGACGAGCAGTGAACTTCGGGTCCAATTTTGGGTAAGCTATACTCTTCCTTTTTGGCTAGTTTTCGGATATGTTATAGATGGTATTTCAAAGTAAATCATACAAAAATTTCAGAGGAATCCATGTTACGGTTTGAGAGATATGAGGTTTCAAAGTTCAGTTTTATAAATGTGCTGAGTTGAGAAAAACAGCATGGGATGCTGTTTTGTGAGATAGCTTAGAATAGGCTTTTGATCTCTGTTAGGCTTGAAATTTTGATATGATATAGTTGACATCTTGTTGTAGATCATATTAAAATTTGGGAAGAATCGGAGTTACGGTTTGAGAGTTATTGTGTTTCAAAGTTGACGTTTTTACATGGGCTGAGTGTTGGGGAAAACAGCAAGTGATGCTGTTTTGTGAGATGATTTTGAATAAGCTCTTGTTATCCGTTGGACTTGAATTTTGGATATGATATAGTTTACATATTGTTGTAGAACATATTAAAATTTGAGAGGCATCCAGCGAGTGGTTTGGGATTTACGATTTTTACAAGATTGAGTCGTAAACAGTTTGTTTTCTGTTGTGCTGAAATTCTGTTGCAGCTAAATTTTGGATATATTATAGGTAAGATTTTATAGTAGAACATATCAAAATTTGGGATAATTCCAGTGAGTGGTTTAGGAGTTATGATTTTTCAAAGTGTACTCAGATTTTGGCTAAGTATAGAATTTGTAAAGGGAGTAGTCAACTTTAGGAATTTTTATAAAATTGTTGAATGAACAGTTTGGAGAAATTCTTTCTCCTAAAGTTAGATAGGACATCATAGATAATCTAGGGTTTTAAGTCGGAATTTTTATAAGCGGTTACGAATTTTATATTTGGAATCGAAGTTAGACCTTTACGATTTCCCGGAAAATAGTAACATAGGAAAAATGTTAGCTTGGAACCAAACGAAGCTTTGGGAGTTAGAAATGATTTTAGAATCTCAAATAGGAGCTTAGACATGAATTTTAGAATTTTCGGGAATTTCAGGACCAAGGGTAAAATGGTCATTTTACCCTAAATTAATACTGCAACTAGTTATGTCTTAATACATTATTCTATTTTAGAAGTCTTAGACTTCTAACTACGTAGGAGTGTGCTAATGCACTTATCTCCTTTGACAGGCAACTGAGTTGCTACAGTTTACAGAGCGAGTTGGTTTACAGAGAGTCGAGCTTTATATCAGGTAAGTCCTTTGGGCTTACTTAGCTGACTTCTAAATATGAGTATAAATGATGATGGTGGTGTGTGATTGAAATGCTTATGGAGATAGGTTGTGATATATAATTACCGACCTATATTTTGGCCTAAGAGTAACGGGCGGTGGCATTCTGCTCAGTAGCTCGCGGGGCGCTGGGGGTTTCTTTCGGGACTAGTCCATACGTGGTTTGTAGTGATGCTACCAGTGGAAGTCAGCTAGACCTACACCAGTTGGATAAGGAACGGAGGCGAGAACTAATAATAATTCTCGTGCCACAACTTAAATTGAATAATGTGAATCACTTAAATAATAGATAATAATTGGTTGAGTGCCAGCATGATGTTTGTTTATTTTTGTTTCTGCTTGTGCTTGTGCTGTTATCATTTTGCTTATATTTGGATAGTTAGCTAACGGTTTATCCGTGTTGTAGATCTGTAGAGATAGACAGTTGCAGAGAGATCCGGAACGGATGGTCAGCCGGGTCCACGTACTCATTAGATGGGGACGGGGGAGTCTTCCATACGTCATGCATGTTATGTATCTTTATATATGTTTGTAAGGCTGTCACATGTGTACGTTTATACCATTAAAAATATTATGTTTTTGAAATTGTTTTAAATACATTTGTGCCTTGTTGTAAGATCCAAGTAATGTTGTTGTTAAACCAAGGTCGGGACCCATTGTGAGGTCCTAACCAGTAGCCCCCGAGTTCCGAGAATTTGGGGTGTTACAACATGGTATCAGAGCCTGGTTGGCAACAATGGCACTTGAAATCTTCTAAAAGACCGAATGTATAAAATAACTAGAACCCGAAAGGGGTCTAAGATTTTCAAAACGGATTTCTGTTTTTACACACGTGCATAGTCGGGTTGTTGGGTTAGTAGTATGTCGGACCACCATCGTTCTCCGTGGATCTCTGCAGCTTAGTAGATGAGAAATAGTTTGTGGACTTATAGTATTGTATGTTTATGTAAGTTATATGTATATCTATACGCATGTAACTTTTAGTACCTTAAAGGATAGGAAATATACTTTAGTTGAGTTAATATCATGCGATCATCGCCTTATGATAAAATTTTAGTAGATCGTAAAGAGTATCTCTATAGGAAAATAATGGACTCCGACCTCGGAGTAAAGTAATGTGTCCTGACGTACATTCTGGCGATTCCTACAATCCCTTGAAGAACGAGTTGACATAAAGTGAAGATTAAAAGATGATTCTTAACCACGAGAATAATTAGATAAGAAAGAATATCAAATAAACTCAGATAGAAGTGATAGAAGTCCATACAAGGAATTTAGCGGTGGGAAGACGAGAGATGAAACTCAAGAATATACGTAAGGACTGATAAGAAGCGCAAATTGAAGCGGACAAAATCGGAATACAAATTAAGTGGTGTCGAGTACAACTACACTTGGCGGGTTAAATGATAGTGCAACAAAGGTGGACGGCGCCATAGGCAAGTATGGGCATGAGAGTGCAAAGAGGATAGGGTGTTGACCCAGATGTGAGAGATTAAAGGTTACAAAGATAGAGAGTGAGTTTAATGACGATAAATAGACTGTGTAACCATGGAAGCAAGTGGAGTCCTCCAAGATACGGGAATTTTGAAAGAAACTTCGACATCATAAGTATCAAAGAAACTAGAAGACTAAAACTGTGACAACGAATTTCCATAAGGATATCATGGTCAAAACAAAACCAATTAAGAGGAAGAATGTGGGAAAGATAATTTGGTGGATTAGAGAGTCCATAATAACTTCTCATTCAAATAAAGATCTAAGTTACCAACATTAACGGTCATATCAGGGAAACACGAACAAACGATGAACCAAGTAGGAAGAATTGTGAAGACACGCTTACAAGTTATCGTGGCAGACATGACAAACTCATCGACGGCAAATGAATGTTGGGACTAGACTCAAAAGAGTATAGTGATCTCATAAGAGAACCAGAGAGGTGTAGATTGTGGAAGGAGCTAAAGAGTTTTAACAAAGAAGCTGGAGAAAATAGATTTCACCAACTGTATCAAACGTCGAAAGAGATAGAAGAATAATAAGTCCGTGGTCTTATTGAAGGTCAACTACCGACTAGTTGGTAATAACTGAGACATAACACGTGCGGGTCAACTAGTGGTAACTGGTTAGCAGATAAGGAGGATAACCCTAGACTTATGAAAGAATTTCATAGATATTTGGAGGACCCTCCAAGAGATCAACGACGACAGATGTGAAGCTAAATTGACACGCGTGCTAGTACCCTTAATAATAACATGGAGTGAGTTTGAGCCAAGAACCCTAATTAAGAACTTAAGAAGAAAGACGAGACGGCCCGGAATAACCCCTTATGTCATGTGAGACCAAGGAAATTGTGTGAGTGATGTACTACCTATTGGCTAGGAAAAAGGTACATGTCACAGCTAGTACCGATGGCTGGTACAAGAAGAACTAGAGGAGTAAGAAGTATACACTTTTGATTAGCTTCTATGTCAATCAAGACACAATGTGCGTAGCATTCCATACAAGGGAGAACGATGATTCTATTCCGATATTTACGGAAGAAACCCTTGTGACTAAGAGGTGCAAGGAATGAAGACCTGCAATTGAGTGTAAGAGCGAAGATAGACCTCCCAAGTGTAGAGAAGTTTGATCTCGTCAGAGGTATAAGAAGTTGAAAGGAATCACGACGCCAATATTAAAAAGAGTAAAGGGCCGGTGGTAGAGTCAATGGAGTTCAACAAAGCGATAGTGTAAACAACGGTACGGAAGGGCAGGTGAGAATGACCTAGGGGACTCGAGAAAGAGAGTTGGCCCTAAGGGTAAGGAAGTGGGGAAGATAGAACGAACTAAAGAAGGGGAAAAGGGATTAACCGAGTAGTTGTTACTTACCAGAAATTTTATGCCAATGGAGGTACGAGAAGAGCGAGTACGAGATATCGAGGTAAGTCAACTATAGACTAACCAATATCCATGGAGGATGTGCAAATGTCGCTGGTATTGATGATTTATGTGCCGCCAAGAAGAGATATTTGTGAATGTGGATTTTCGAAGTAGCTTTACCGATGCCTTGGAGGATTTCCTCTTATAAGCAATGACAACCTTCTTGGATGAAGTAAGGTATAAAGAGAACCATGTTAAAGATTTCGTAATGGCTGGTTCAGTTCAAACTCCGGTCGAGTTAAAGAGTTTGGATCCGTGTTAGAAGAATTCAACAAAATGAACGGAGAGGTTGTCTTCTAACCGTTATCTTATATCCTTTAAGCAAGTAAGGAAAGTTCTTGATACTTCATCCGTATAAGACTTGTGGTCGAATCGGGAGGAAGAGTTTTGGGGTCAATCATTTTAGACTCAAGGAAAATGTCCTTATGGTTAACGGGTGACAACATAATTATCAAAGTAACACAGCGGAAGCGTGATGGGTCATAACCCACATAACAAGAAATTCGAGAGTACAGAAAATGACGTGTCGAGTGTAAGACGGTGATAATTGGTAAAATGCATTTCGTTTAGAAAGAACGTGAAGTAGGCTACGTGGAATGACAGGAAATTTTGTAGAGGAACGGTATCACCATCTAGATAGATGAGAAAGTATGTGCACATAGAAGTATAGAAAGAGAGTGGTACCCCATTATAGATACAAGTGAAGCATGCCGACCTCGTCACATGTCGGCATACAAGTAAATTGGGAACGTAATACCTAGCAAGGTACTTTAGAATGACTTTCTTGATGGAATGAAAAAGGAAGCTACGGGAGTGTACTTACAGACCAGTACTCGTACATATAGAAAACATAATCTCAAGAGTAGAATATAAGAAGAATTTTATACCAGAACAGATCCGAGTTGCGTTGCATGTCAGAGAAATATTATCGGTCTGATAGACGTGAGGGATATAAGAGTAGAATGTTGATGGTGTGTTAGCAGTTATCAAGCAATTATGATCAAACGATGGTGAGGTAAGATTACCTTGTGCCTAGTGTCGTCATCGTGAATACATTCTATATCACCTAAGATTTCGATACTGCGTAAGAAGCTTGAGTGGAACTAGAGATCTATAAAATAATATGATGACGTCGATAGAATACAAAGATCGTGAATACATTCTTTAATGGAGGAACCATATGACGGAGTCATATTATGACATAAGACCAAGTGAGTTATGATACAACTAGCCTTAAACACTTAGTAAAGTACCGGGAGATGTATAAGGGGGATATCCTAGATCGGATATCCAGAACCTTCAGAAGATCATAAATAAAATAATTGGAATAAAATTACCTCAGGAAGGTCATCAAAAGATTTAGAGGCGAGGTAGGTAAGACAACCTTGTGAGACCTTACAAGCGGAGTTGAAAGTGAGTGAAGGACTACTATTCCTCACCCTATTGAGGAGAACAACCCCATTGATCAACATATTTAGTTAGAAGGAATACCTACTAGACACGAGTTAGGTCCTCAGAATAGAGGATCGGACAGTTGGGCCGAATGATACCGGTGAGATATTCGATAACCAATCTAGAACGTGGTAGCAAGCGCTTATGATGTATGTACATGAAAAGATTTGCGGAGAAATGGGTTTTATGAAAAGCCGACGAGGCTACTTGAGATATTGTGGATAGTATGAGACGTCATAACCTTTCAGAGATCTATACAAAGATAGTGGTAACCTTGAAAACAACTAGTTAGGGCTTGAACCTGCATGTGTGTGCTACTGTTTGACTACTTGTTTATTTCATGCTTGAGTGTTTAGTCCTGTGTGTTATATTGATGACCTTTGGTGTCTGAGTACTTAGATGTGGAAATGTTGAGGCTTTTGTGTAGTGATTAGATACACCCGACTGGTGCCTTAAAGACCAGTCATGATTATCTAACCCTAAGTTTCGGGACGAAACTTATTTTTAGGGGGTACTGATGTAATAACCGAAAAATTTAATTCCGATTAATTCCGAGTCAAACCGAGTTTTAGAGACCTTGACCTCTTTAAGATACCTAACTTTATGACTAGAATTAATTTTATCATTTTATGTAAGTATTATAACCACATAAAATTATGAAAAATACACCAAACCCTAGTTATATATATATATCTAGGTCTTTTGACGAGTTTTGACGAAGTCATGACGAGATCCAGACTAAGTCATGACAACTTTTGACAAAGTCAGGACATGAGTTTGACAAGCCCAATTTCAGCCATGAACCTTACCATCCGGGCCCGTTTCGAGTATAGCAACTGGCCCGTTAAGGCCCCTATCTCCCATCCCCTCTTCTGCGTTGCTTGCCTTAGCCGCGCCTCACAGCAACAGGCCTCGCTCTGCACGTCTCTTCCCCTCACGCAGCAGCCAGCGGCGCCGGAACCCTAGCAGCCTCCCCTCTTCCCCCTGTTGACTCCAGCCGGCGCCATCTCCCTCTCCAACACAGCCCCACGTCTTTCTGCTTCCCCAGTTCGCCAGCCAAGGACACGAGGATCTGCAGACCGCCTCTCTTCTCGCCTCTGTCGAGCCAGCACTTGCAACCAGCGAGGGAATTGGGCGATTGCCGACCATTCTAGACAGCCTTCGTTAGCGCCGAGCCCTGCACCATCTTCATAGACCGTGTGAGTCTCGACCTTCTGCTGCACCATAGTGTTTTCTTCAGCCAGGTAAGGACATGTCTTCGTTCCTCTCTCCACCTTCTTAATGTCAAGACCATACTAACTCACTCACCCTCCTTCTCTATACCCGGACGAACATCCAGCCTAGGCCTAATCGGATGTCAACAGTGAGACAAGGGTGAGCTTTCCAACCACTGCAGTGGTGAAACCGAGCCGAGCCCCTCAACCTCCGAGTCTGTGGTACCGATCGACACCAATAGCCTCCCGTACAGCAGTCCGAACTTCCATAGAAGAAACTGTGAAGATAGATGCGTTTCTGAGTTTTTGGAAGGGACGAGCAGTGAACTTCGGGTCCAATTTTGGGTAAGCTATACTCTTCCTTTTTGGATAGTTTTCGGATATGTTATAGATGGTATTTCAAAGTAAATCATACAAAAATTTCAGAGGAATCCATGTTACGGTTTGAGAGATATGAGGTTTCAAAGTTCAGTTTTATAAATGTGCTGAGTTGAGAAAAACAGCATGGGATGCTGTTTTGTGAGATAGCTTAGAATAGGCTTTTGATCTCTGTTAGGCTTTAAATTTTGATATGATATAGTTGACATCTTGTTGTAGATCATATTAAAATTTGGGAAGAATCGGAGTTACGGTTTGAGAGTTATTGTGTTTCAAAGTTGACGTTTTTACATGGGCTGAGTGTTGGGGAAAACAGCAAGTGATGCTGTTTTGTGAGATGATTTTGAATAAGCTCTTGTTATCCGTTGGACTTGAATTTTGGATATGATATAGTTTACATACTGTTGTAGAACATGTTAAAATTTGAGAGGCATCCAGCGAGTGGTTTGGGATTTACGATTTTTCCAAGATTGAGTCGTAAGCAGTTTTTCTGTTGTGCTGAAATTCGGTTTTGGGAGATAGTTTTAAATAGGATTTTGATCTCCTTTGCAGCTAAATTTTGGATATATTATAGATAAGATTTTATAGTAGAACATATTAAAATTTGGGATAAATACAGTGAGTGGTTTAGGAGTTATGATTTTTCAAAGTCTACTCAGATTTGGGCTAAGTATAGAATTTGTAAAGTCAACTTTAGGAATTTTTATAAAACTGTTGAATGAACAGTTTGGAGAAATTCTTTCTCCTAAAGTTATATAGAACCTCATAGATGATCTAGAGATTTAATTCGGAATTATTATAAGCTGTTAAGAATTTTATATTTAGAACCGAAGTTAGACCTTTACAATTCTTCCGGAAAATAGAAACATAGAAAAAAATGTCAGTTTGGAACCAAATAAAATTTTAGGAGTTAGAAAATAAATTTTGATCCTCAAATAGGAGATTAGACATGAATTCTAGATTTTTCGAGAATTTCGGGACCAAGGGTAAAATGGTCATTTTACCCTAAATTAACACTGTAACTAGTTATGTCTTAATACATCATTCGATCTTAGAAGTTTTAGACTTCTAACTACGTGAGAGTGTGCTAATACACTTATCGCCTTTGACAGGCAACTGAGTTGCTACAGTTTACAGAACGAGTGGTTTACAAAGAGTCGAGTTGTATATCAGGTAAGTCCTTTGGGCTTACTTAGCTGACTTCTAAATATGAGTATAAATGATGATGGTGGTGTGTGATTGAAATGCTAGAGAGATAGGTTGTGATATATAACTACCGACCTATATTTTGGCCTAAGAGTAACGGGCGGTGGCATTCTGCTCAGTAGCTCGCGGGGCGCTGGGGGTTTCTTTCGGGACTAGTCCATACATGGTTTGTAGTGATGCTACCAATGGAAGTCAGCTAGACCTACACCAGTTGGATAAGGAACGGAGGCGAGAACTAATAATAATTCTCGTGCCACAACTTAAATTGAATAATGTGAATCACTTAAATAATAGATAATAATTGGTTGAGTGCCAGCATGATGTTTGTTTATTTTTGTTTCTGCTTGTGCTTGTGCTGTTATCATTTTGCTTATATTTGGATAGTTAGCTAACGGTTTATCCGTGTTGTAGATCTGTAGAGATAGACAGTTGCAGAGAGATCCGGAACGGATGGTCAGCCGGGTCCACGTACTCATTAGATGGGGACGGGGGAGTCTTCCATACGTCATGCATGTTATGTATCTTTATATATGTTTGTAAGGCTGTCACATGTGTACGTTTATACCATTAAAAATATTATGTTTTACGAAATTGTTTTAAATACATTTGTGCCTTGTTGTAAGATCCAAGTAATGTTGTTGTTAAACCAAGGTCGGGACCCATTGTGAGGTCCTAACCAGTAGTGTAACACCCTCTATCCGCGGGACTCGGGATGCTACGGGTTGGGACCTCACAATGGGTCCCGACCCTTAGCCTGACAACAATTTCACCGGATCTTGCAACAAGGCACAAATAAAGGCCAAAACCAAAATACATTTTTATGCAATGTTATGAAACCCGGAAATAAAAGAAAGGAAAGACTTCAGCCGTCCTTACAACAACATCAACATAATATATATAATAACAACAACACAAGGACTCCAAAACCCAAAACAACCTAAAATGTACGGAACCCCGGCTGCCCACTCCTCCGGATCACTCGGCCACATCCTAACCTGCACATCAACTACAACAATCGGTATAAAACCGTTAGCTCACATTCTAGGCATTATAAGAATAATATGGCACAAACACACATAGGAACACAAACACACAACATGCTCATAAACATACACATCCGTTACTTATTATCTTTTTAGGTTATTCCATATCTAATTCATTCGTTCAAGTGTGACACGAGAGTCTTATAACTCTCGCCTCTGTCCCCGTGTAACCAACAGGAGTGTGGCGGCGCCCAACCCGTATACCCTGTGGGAGTGATGAAGAAGCCCGCCCGTATACCGTGTATGGCCTGGTCGCAGAGATCCCCCCAGTCTCCCTCGGGAAACTGAGCGGTGATGTCACCGCCCGATAATAATAATAGTAGTAACGATGGGCCAATAAATAAGGTCAAGTAAATCCTAATCCATTTTCATGCTTAAAAGCGGTAAACACACACCACCATATATATCCAAATAAGGCATAAAAGCGGCTAAGTAAGTCCGAGGACTTACCTCGTCTCAAAGCTACTCGAAACCGATAACACTCTCCGAAGGAATATAATCAAAGTCTGTTCAAGACAAGGCAAGATAATCAACAACTACTCACGCAAGCTAGAAGTCCCTAGACTTCTAGTACTATATACTCTTATTAGTTCATACACTCCCTTAAACTAGAATACTCTCCTAGCCCTCATAAACTCACAAGATCTCAACTAATACCACATGCTAGAATACTTCCATCCTAACTCCACCATCTCAACAAACACATACTCACAACCTCCACAAAGCTCACATGATAACATACACACCTCAATCCTTAGAACGTTCAAACCATCCTCAAATCTTAACCTAAAGTTTCAAGCCACTACTTGGCATTTGCCCTAAGTTATACTAGATCCAACCTAGCATGATTCTACCACTAAACATAACTAGTTCGAGGAAGAAGGTACTCACACATGATCCGAGGTTGAAGATGATCTACGGACATCGAGATTGGATTCGTTGATCTATAACGGCCGCTTCCGGACCTAAAACCAAAGCTAAGGAAATTTAGCTCATATGCTAAATTTGAACGGAGGATTTAACGTATATAAATTTAAGGAAAACTCGCTTTCAAAACCAAGGTTAAAACTCGTAAAAACAATTCCGGGGATTTGTACAATTTTAGAAATTTAGGTCATAAACCACAATTAAATCCTTGAGCCATATTCCACTAATAATACAACAAAGGGCATTATATATAGTGTATATAAATATAAGAATATCCCCGTAATTAAAATCCAAGGTTAAAACCGCTAACACATTTTCAAGGGCAAATAATACAACTTTAGAAACTTGGGTCATTTTCCATAAACAAAACCTTTGGGGCCAAATCTGTAATTTATCTCATAAGGCCATAATCTGAAGTTTGCAAAAGCTGAGTCAATTACATAAATACAAAGTATAGGGTCACATTTGCAATTATACCCGAAATAAGGGGGCCCGTTTTAAAAATGTAACAAGGGTTTTATTAACCCTATAGATGGCAGAGGGAGAAGAAGATAGCAGGGCGGCGGTGGGAAGGCAGCACTAGAAGCGGCAGGGCTCGGGCAGGGCTCGAGCAGGGCGACAACGGCTCTCCCGGCGGCGAGGTGGGTTTCTGAACCCACAGAGGAGGGGTGACGTCTCCAAGGCCTCCGGCAAGGCTCGTGGAGGCTGGGCGAGGAGCGGCGGCCAATGGTTGAGCCCACAGAGGGAGGCACAACGCTGTCAGCGGCACAGAGGAGGAAGGAGGCACACAGGGCACGGTGGCGAGGCTCCTCCGGCTAGGTTCGACGGCGAGCAGCTCTCCAGTGACCGAGACGTTGCTCAGGAAAGGTGTCGAAGGGTGGTCGAGGTGGGGCTTCTCCAGGCGGCGCTGGTTCCGGCTCTTCCCGGTGATTAGCGGCTTGCAAGCCTCCTTCTCCGGCGAGTGACGAGTTTAACCGATGTGGGCTCGATCTAAGGGAGAAGTCGCCGGTAGGTGCCGGATTGCTGGCTTGCTTGCTGTAGCAAATGAGAGAGGGAGAGATGAGAGATTGAGGGAGATGCAAACAACAGTGAGAAAAAGTAAAAGGCCTTCACTCAGCGTGTACTGCAGCAGAAGAGAAGAGAGGTAAGGGGTAGGTTGTTGAGGTGCCAACTAACGTCACTGCAGTGCCAAGACCGAGGGGTCGGGGAGGGCCAGAGGTCGGCTTGCAGGAGGGAAGCTAGGGGTCGGTTTCACAGGTCGGAGGAGAGCGTGCAGCAGGCTCTCACCAAGAGAGAGAGAGAAAAATAAAGAGAGAAATAATTGAAGAAGACAAAGAGGAATAAAATAAAAGGGTAGACTCGCTTAAACGTACGGATCGAAATTTTCGAATCGGAAAGATTTTCCGAATCTTTCGAAAATAAACCACAAAATAAATATACTGAAAAATATAAACAAAAAATTATACTCGTGTAATTAAATATAGTTTTCGATATTGCTCCCATAAAATATATTCTTGATAATAATATAATGGTATAAATACGGATAATATATATATATATATATATATATATATATATATATATATATATATATATATATATATATATATATATATATATATATATATATCAAAACTCTAAAAAAAAACCAAAAATACAACGTGAAAATACTCGGTTGAATATATTGAGGCCATTAAAAAGTTTAACAATTACGTAAAATACATATCGGAAAAGCACCCAATAAACGGGTCGTTACATAACACGTGCGGGTCAACTAGTGGTAACTGGTTAGCAGATAAGGAGGATAACCCTAGACTTATGAAAGAATTTCATAGATATTTGGAGGACCCTCCAAGAGATCAACGACGACAGATGTGAAGCTAAATTGACACGCGTGCTAGTACCCTTAATAATAACATGGAGTGAGTTTGAGCCAAGAACCCTAATTAAGAACTTAAGAAGAAAGACGAGACGGCCCGGAATAACCCCTTATGTCATGTGAGACCAAGGAAATTGTGTGAGTGATGTACTACCTATTGGCTAGGAAAAAGGTACATGTCACAGCTAGTACCGATGGCTGGTACAAGAAGAACTAGAGGAGTAAGAAGTATACACTTTTGATTAGCTTCTATGTCAATCAAGACACAATGTGCGTAGCATTCCATACAAGGGAGAACGATGATTCTATTCCGATATTTACGGAAGAAACCCTTGTGACTAAGAGGTGCAAGGAATGAAGACCTGCAATTGAGTGTAAGAGCGAAGATAGACCTCCCAAGTGTAGAGAAGTTTGATCTCGTCAGAGGTATAAGAAGTTGAAAGGAATCACGACGCCAATATTAAAAAGAGTAAAGGGCCGGTGGTAGAGTCAATGGAGTTCAACAAAGCGATAGTGTAAACAACGGTACGGAAGGGCAGGTGAGAATGACCTAGGGGACTCGAGAAAGAGAGTTGGCCCTAAGGGTAAGGAAGTGGGGAAGATAGAACGAACTAAAGAAGGGGAAAAGGGATTAACCGAGTAGTTGTTACTTACCAGAAATTTTATGCCAATGGAGGTACGAGAAGAGCGAGTACGAGATATCGAGGTAAGTCAACTATAGACTAACCAATATCCATGGAGGATGTGCAAATGTCGCTGGTATTGATGAGTTATGTGCCGCCAAGAAGAGATATTTGTGAATGTGGATTTACGAAGTAGCTTTACCGATGCCTTGGAAGATTTCTTCCAATAGGCAACGACAACCTTCTTGGATGAACTAAAGGTATAAAGAGAACCATGTTAGAGATTTCGTATTGGTTGGTTAGATCAAACTCGGTCGAATCAAAGAGTTTGAATCCGTGTTAGAAGAATTCCACAAAATGAACGGGAGAGGTTGTCTTCTAACCGTTATCTTATATCCTTTAAGCAAGTAAGGAAAGTTCTTGATACTTCATCCGTATAAGACTTGTGGTCGAATCGGGAGGAAGAGTTTTGGGGTCAATCATTTTAGACTCAAGGAAAATGTCCTTATGGTTAACGGGTGACAACATAATTATCAAAGTAACACAGCGGAAGCGTGATGGGTCATAACCCACATAACAAGAAATTCGAGAGTACAGAAAATGACGTGTCGAGTGTAAGACGGTGATAATTGGTAAAATGCATTTCGTTTAGAAAGAACGTGAAGTAGGCTACGTGGAATGACAGGAAATTTTGTAGAGGAACGGTATCACCATCTAGATAGATGAGAAAGTATGTGCACATAGAAGTATAGAAAGAGAGTGGTACCCCATTATAGATACAAGTGAAGCATGCCGACCTCGTCACATGTCGGCATACAAGTAAATTGGGAACGTAATACCTAGCAAGGTACTTTAGAATGACTTTCTTGATGGAATGAAAAAGGAAGCTACGGGAGTGTACTTACAGACCAGTACTCGTACATATAGAAAACATAATCTCAAGAGTAGAATATAAGAAGAATTTTATACCAGAACAGATCCGAGTTGCGTTGCATGTCAGAGAAATATTATCGGTCTGATAGACGTGAGGGATATAAGAGTAGAATGTTGATGGTGTGTTAGCAGTTATCAAGCAATTATGATCAAACGATGGTGAGGTAAGATTACCTTGTGCCTAGTGTCGTCATCGTGAATACATTCTATATCACCTAAGATTTCGATACTGCGTAAGAAGCTTGAGTGGAACTAGGGATCTATAAAATAATATGATGACGTCGATAGAATACAAAGATCGTGAATACATTCTATATCACCTAAGATTTCGATACTGCGTAAGAAGCTTGAGGGGAACTAGAGATCTATAAAATAATATGATGACGTCGATAGAATACAAAGATCGTGAATACATTCTTTAATGGAGGAACCATATGACGGAGTCATATTATGACATAAGACCAAGTGAGTTATGATACAACTAGCCTTAAACACTTAGTAAAGTACCGGGAGATGTATAAGGGGGATATCCTAGATCGGATATCCGGAACCTTCAGAAGATCATAAATAAAATAATTGGAATAAAATTACCTCAGGAAGGTCATCAAAAGATTTAGAGGCGAGGTAGGTAAGACAACCTTGTGAGACCTTACAAGCGGAGTTGAAAGTGAGTGAAGGACTACTATTCCTCACCCTATTGAGGAGAACAACCCCATTGATCAACATATTTAGTTAGAAGGAATACCTACTAGACACGAGTTAGGTCCTCAGAATAGAGGATCGGACAGTTGGGCCGAATGATACCGGTGAGATATTCGATAACCAATCTAGAACGTGGTAGCAAGCGCTTATGATGTATGTACATGAAAAGATTTGTGGAGAAATGGGTTTTATGAAAAGCCGACGAGGCTACTTGAGATATTGTGGATAGTATGAGACGTCATAACCTTTCAGAGATCTATACAAAGATAGTGGTAACCTTGAAAACAACTAGTTAGGGCTTGAACCTGCATGTGTGTGCTACTGTTTGACTACTTGTTTATTTCATGCTTGAGTGTTTAGTCCTGTGTGTTATATTGATGACCTTTGGTGTCTGAGTACTTAGATGTGGAAATGTTGAGGCTTTTGTGTAGTGATTAGATACACCCGACTGGTGCCTTAAAGACCAGTCATGATTATCTAACCCTAAGTTTCGGGACGAAACTTATTTTTAGGGGGTACTGATGTAATAACCGAAAAATTTAATTCCGATTAATTCCGAGTCAAACCGAGTTTTAGAGACCTTGACCTCTTTAAGATACCTAACTTTATGACTAGAATTAATTTTATCATTTTATGTAAGTATTATAACCACATAAAATTATGAAAAATACACCAAACCCTAGTTATATATATATATATCTAGGTCTTTTGACGAGTTTTGACGAAGTCATGACGAGATCCAGACTAAGTCATGACAACTTTTGACAAAGTCAGGACATGAGTTTGACAAGCCCAATTTCAGCCATGAACCTTACCATCCGGGCCCGTTTCGAGTATAGCAACTGGCCCGTTAAGGCCCCTATCTCCCATCCCCTCTTCTGCGTTGCTTGCCTTAGCCGCGCCTCACAGCAACAGGCCTCGCTCTGCACGTCTCTTCCCCTCACGCAGCAGCCAGCGGCGCCGGAACCCTAGCAGCCTCCCCTCTTCCCCCTGTTGACTCCAGCCGGCGCCATCTCCCTCTCCAACACAGCCCCACGTCTTTCTGCTTCCCCAGTTCGCCAGCCAAGGACACGAGGATCTGCAGACCGCCTCTCTTCTCGCCTCTGTCGAGCCAGCACTTGCAACCAGCGAGGGAATTGGGCGATTGCCGACCATTCTAGACAGCCTTCGTTAGCGCCGAGCCCTGCACCATCTTCATAGACCGTGTGAGTCTCGACCTTCTGCTGCACCATAGTGTTTTCTTCAGCCAGGTAAGGACATGTCTTCGTTCCTCTCTCCACCTTCTTAATGTCAAGACCATACTAACTCACTCACCCTCCTTCTCTATACCCGGACGAACATCCAGCCTAGGCCTAATCGGATGTCAACAGTGAGACAAGGGTGAGCTTTCCAACCACTGCAGTGGTGAAACCGAGCCGAGCCCCTCAACCTCCGAGTCTGTGGTACCGATCGACACCAATAGCCTCCCGTACAGCAGTCCGAACTTCCATAGAAGAAACTGTGAAGATAGATGCGTTTCTGAGTTTTTGGAAGGGACGAGCAGTGAACTTCGGGTCCAATTTTGGGTAAGCTATACTCTTCCTTTTTGGATAGTTTTCGGATATGTTATAGATGGTATTTCAAAGTAAATCATACAAAAATTTCAGAGGAATCCATGTTACGGTTTGAGAGATATGAGGTTTCAAAGTTCAGTTTTATAAATGTGCTGAGTTGAGAAAAACAGCATGGGATGCTGTTTTGTGAGATAGCTTAGAATAGGCTTTTGATCTCTGTTAGGCTTTAAATTTTGATATGATATAGTTGACATCTTGTTGTAGATCATATTAAAATTTGGGAAGAATCGGAGTTACGGTTTGAGAGTTATTGTGTTTCAAAGTTGACGTTTTTACATGGGCTGAGTGTTGGGGAAAACAGCAAGTGATGCTGTTTTGTGAGATGATTTTGAATAAGCTCTTGTTATCCGTTGGACTTGAATTTTGGATATGATATAGTTTACATACTGTTGTAGAACATGTTAAAATTTGAGAGGCATCCAGCGAGTGGTTTGGGATTTACGATTTTTCCAAGATTGAGTCGTAAGCAGTTTTTCTGTTGTGCTGAAATTCGGTTTTGGGAGATAGTTTTAAATAGGATTTTGATCTCCTTTGCAGCTAAATTTTGGATATATTATAGATAAGATTTTATAGTAGAACATATTAAAATTTGGGATAAATACAGTGAGTGGTTTAGGAGTTATGATTTTTCAAAGTCTACTCAGATTTGGGCTAAGTATAGAATTTGTAAAGTCAACTTTAGGAATTTTTATAAAACTGTTGAATGAACAGTTTGGAGAAATTCTTTCTCCTAAAGTTATATAGAACCTCATAGATGATCTAGAGATTTAATTCGGAATTATTATAAGCTGTTAAGAATTTTATATTTAGAACCGAAGTTAGACCTTTACAATTCTTCCGGAAAATAGAAACATAGAAAAAAATGTCAGTTTGGAACCAAATAAAATTTTAGGAGTTAGAAAATAAATTTTGATCCTCAAATAGGAGATTAGACATGAATTCTAGATTTTTCGAGAATTTCGGGACCAAGGGTAAAATGGTCATTTTACCCTAAATTAACACTGTAACTAGTTATGTCTTAATACATCATTCGATCTTAGAAGTTTTAGACTTCTAACTACGTGAGAGTGTGCTAATACACTTATCGCCTTTGACAGGCAACTGAGTTGCTACAGTTTACAGAACGAGTGGTTTACAAAGAGTCGAGTTGTATATCAGGTAAGTCCTTTGGGCTTACTTAGCTGACTTCTAAATATGAGTATAAATGATGATGGTGGTGTGTGATTGAAATGCTAGAGAGATAGGTTGTGATATATAACTACCGACCTATATTTTGGCCTAAGAGTAACGGGCGGTGGCATTCTGCTCAGTAGCTCGCGGGGCGCTGGGGGTTTCTTTCGGGACTAGTCCATACATGGTTTGTAGTGATGCTACCAATGGAAGTCAGCTAGACCTACACCAGTTGGATAAGGAACGGAGGCGAGAACTAATAATAATTCTCGTGCCACAACTTAAATTGAATAATGTGAATCACTTAAATAATAGATAATAATTGGTTGAGTGCCAGCATGATGTTTGTTTATTTTTGTTTCTGCTTGTGCTTGTGCTGTTATCATTTTGCTTATATTTGGATAGTTAGCTAACGGTTTATCCGTGTTGTAGATCTGTAGAGATAGACAGTTGCAGAGAGATCCGGAACGGATGGTCAGCCGGGTCCACGTACTCATTAGATGGGGACGGGGGAGTCTTCCATACGTCATGCATGTTATGTATCTTTATATATGTTTGTAAGGCTGTCACATGTGTACGTTTATACCATTAAAAATATTATGTTTTTCGAAATTGTTTTAAATACATTTGTGCCTTGTTGTAAGATCCAAGTAATGTTGTTGTTAAACCAAGGTCGGGACCCATTGTGAGGTCCTAACCAGTAGCCCCCGAGTTCCGAGAATTTGGGGTGTTACATATGAGACTGACAAGACTCTAATCTAGAGGTCGTTTTATCTTATCAAAATGTAATCCCGATTTAGCACTAAAATGAGTATAGTGATTAAGTAAGGGTCGAACCCAAGAGAGTTTGGTATTTCTATTAAATGCAATTATTGATTATAGAAACAAGTAACAAAGGGGGGGGTTTGTTTGAATTGATGCACACAAAAACTTATGAGAAACGAATGACGCAACAAGTAAGACAATGATGGATGAATCTACACTAGGTTGATTCTAAGCATGCGATTGCTACTTTGGTGAGTTCCTTTTACAAGTTTTCAAGTAATCTCCCGTCTCGATCATATATATGTGTTGAGTCAATCGGCATCAACACAACTTAACAGGTTAGTGTTCCGTAAACCTACAAGAACAATTAACAAGTTAGCTTCCAAACAAAGACTAAGGGATATAAAGAAAATATTAAAACCGTTAAACTTATCCTTATATTTGTGTTCCTTTTCTTTAAGCAATTACAACCCGTTATTACTTAAAGTTTACTATTAGATTAAAGACCCGAACCCGGAATCTATTAATCCTAGTTCTTTGCATGCACTTTAGGAACTAAGGTGATCAATCTCAAGTAATAGTTAATCATGCAATTAGACAATGGAGATCAAGGAAACACAAAGAATTACTAAATGAAAATTTATATTAGAAATAAATTATAACCAAGGTAAAAATGCAGCTTCAAACCAACCCAATGTAGCAAGGGGGTTAGCAACTCATTACAAAGGTAGCAAGAAAGTTTTAATGGAAAAGTGAATTCTAAAATTGGATCATAAGTCTATCAAACCTAAGTCTATTTATACTACAATTGGCACTAAATAGGAGTAAATGGCCGACCCAAAACAGCCACCTTTAATGCCATAAAAGTGGTGTAAACAGCCGGAGTAAAGCTTCTATCGTTAAACTGCAGGGGCGGCCTTCAGCTCCGCAGGGGCGTGAAGGCAAAAATGCTTGATCTTCTTCATGGCCGTAGGAGCGGTTAGGCAATTCCGCAAGAGCGGATCTTTAATGCTCTTCAAACGTCTGACTCTTCAACTTCCTGTCGTTTCTGATTTCAAGCCGCCGGGGCATCCCAATGTCGACGCAGGGGCGTTGACACAGACTCTTCATCTTCCAGCTCCCAAGTAGAGGCGCAAGGGAAGGCGCAGGGGCGCTGGTCTTCGCTTCTTCAAGGCTAGTCACCGCAGGGGCGCCAAGGGTTGACGCAGGTGCGGTGACAGTCTTTATGGTTGGCGCTGGCGAAGGCGCAGGGGACGCTCTGGAGTGTGGTGTCACCCGCAGGGGCGGTGACAAGGCTCCGCGGGGGCGGTGAAGCAACAAAAGCTTTGCTTCGTGAACGATCTTCACTCCTAAGTGCTTATAACTCCTTCTTTATCTTCTTTTAGTCTTCTTCTTCTGGATCAAGGAGTTAGTAGCATAAACCGACACTAATACAATAAAAAGACTCTAAAAACTATCCTAAATGATAGTGATTCCATCACCTATCAGAGACTCATTAGGCTATACCCGATAGCAATCTTGTGAGGGGAAAACTAGTGAGTTCTCATGTGATTATGCGTACTGGGTTTCAAGAGGATGCAAAATCTTGTGACCCCATATGATCAAGAGTTGACCATTGATATTGTTCTTAGATCATTGCATGTTGGTTTTTCCCCATTCATAATGCAATATCATATGAATGGTTTGAAGCATGATTTGAATGAGCTCCATGGAATGCTTAAAAAAGTTAAGGGAAATATTACTGATGACTGGAAGAAAGAATTTTTGAATGTCAACAAAGTGAAGGATTTAAAGAATGTGGATAAGAGTAAGAGCAATTACCAAGGGAAAGGCAAGCAAGTTGTCAAACCCATGGGTGGTAAGAAGTCAAAGGTGGTTGTTGATCATAGTTGTTTTTACTGCATGACCAAGGGACACTGAAAGAGGAATTGTCCTAAGTACCTAGAAGACAAGAAGAATGAAAATATGAGTTCTAGCACTTCAAGTATTTATGTCATTGATATAATGACAACAAATGATCTCACTATTTTTGATCCCACTTCGGTATTATACTACTTGTGGTGCTCACATTATATCTTATGTTCAAGAACTAATAAATAGAAGGCACGTGAAGAAAGGGGAGATAGACATGCACATTGAAAATGGAGCAAGTGTTGTTGCACTTACCGTGAGAGATTTTAATTTGTCTTTACCTTCTGGTTTAGTATTTGAACTAAATAATTGATATATTGTTCCATGCATTACTAAAAATCATATTTCGGTTGCATTATTACATTTTGAAGGATTAATTTAGCATTGAAGATGGACTCATGGTTGTTTTTAGGAACAACTAGATGAATAGACCCATGCCTAGCACGGGTTTAAACCATGTTTATACGTTATTAAAAAAATTCTCTTACATAATCAATGTTTTGTGCAGATTTATTAATTCCCATCGAATATTTGGATAATTAAGTTGAACTGGACACAAAACCTAATACCATAATATGATTTAAGTCAAATCATATCGGATAATTATTCACTGATATTCAGATTATTTGTTTGATCCAGTTAAAACTTAACATTTGAATATGATTTTTTTTCTTTTTTCATTCGAATTTTTTTTATAAATAATAATCCAAAGTCAAGCAAAATAATCCAAAATAAGGTGTATGAATAGCTTTTTAATTAATTAATATAAATTTTCTTTAAACATGTATAACTGTGTTATACAAAAATTATTACCTGTATTCGATCCAAATGAATAATATTTTTTTATCGGATTAAAAGGGATAACATCCTAACAATGTTTACGGATTTCGCCGAATGAGATTCGTTCTATAGATTTTGATTGTATGTTTATATAAATAATTGAGCTAATTGAGGCTAAAAAAATAAGGGCAATTTTGGTAACTAAACCTTTTTGAAAAAGTAGAGTAGTAACTAGGCTTTTTAATGTTTCAATTAAGTAGATATACCCCAACCTTTTGTATTTATTTTCAAACTCTACACACTCTTCTCTCAAGAGGTACATTTACTAAACACAAAAGTAGAAAAAGCCTAGTAAACCAAATTATTTCAAAAAATAATATGTATACATGTTTAAAAATGATTTTTAATATACAAATAAATTCAATAAGATAACTATTTAGATTATTGATTGTGAATTGTATATAAAATTTTCAAATGAACATTAATGGAAACAACATTTATGACCAACAAAACTTAATCTTACTTGTAGTTAGGATGTTTTCTATGCTAGTGCACCAATGAGTAATGAGATTTTTGTGTTAAATTTCAAATCAGATGTATATAATATAAATAACAAAATCCAAAAAAAACAATTAGTTTGAATGGGGTATACCTATGACATTGTTGATTGGATCATATTTATGTGAACTACATGAAGAAAATCCATAAAAATGGGATTCTAAAAGACATGGATTATGAATTCATTGATACATGTGAATCATGTCCAATGGACAAAACAACAAAGTCACCTTTCAAAGGCACCAATGAAAAAACAACTGACTTGTTAGGCATATACATAGTAATGTATGTGGGCCAATCAACACCAAAGCTAGAGGTGGCTATAAATACTTCATTACACTTACTAATGACATGAGTAGATATGAATATATTTTACTTAATGTCACATAAATCGGAACGATTTGAAAATTTCAAGGAATTCCAGAATGAAGTAGAGACTCAAAGTGACAAGAAAGTTAAAACCACTTCGATCTGATCATGGTGGTGAGTAATTGAGCCACAAATTTGATCATCATTTAAAAAAAATGTGGGATAATAACACAATTGTCTACCCCAAGAATGCCACAACTAAATGGTGTGTCTAAAAGGATAAACATGACCTTGTTAGATATGGTCCGATCAATGATGAGTTTTGTTGATCTTCTAGCATCCTATGAGGCTTCTTGGATTAAGCCAAATAACTTATATTGATAAGATTCTTGATAGATTCAAGATGCAGGCTTAGGAAATGTTGAGTAAGGTAGCCTTCTTAGTCTTGTATGTGGATGACATACTACTTATCAGGAATGACATTCCGATGCTAGAGTTTGTAAAGGAATGGTTGAAGAAATGTTTTTTGATAGATTCAAGATGTAGGCTTCCAAGAAGGGATTTATCTCATGCAACATGGTGTATGTCTTAGCAAGACGCAGTGTCCTAAAATACATGATGAGCTAGAGAAGATGAACCATATCCCATATGCTTCCGCTATAGGATCTATCACGTATGACATGATATGTGCACGTCTTGATGTTGCATATGCTTTTAGCATGTGTAGTAGATACCAATCAAATCCTGGAGAAGCACACTAGAGTGAAACCAAGAATATTGAGAAAAATGAGAAGGACCAAGAATGATTTCTTAGTATATGGAGGAGATGAATAATTAATCGTACAAGGCTATACTAATGCAAGATTTCATACTAACCAAGATGGCTTTGAATCTCAATCAGCTTATCTCTTCATCCTTAATAGAAGTTATGGAGGAGTTGTGACCTTTAAGAGCTCCAAGTAGGATACAATAACATATTCTACAAGAGAGACTGAGTACATTGTTGATAGTGAAGTAGCAAATGATGTTGTTTAGATAAGGAAGTTCCTAGATGAACTTGGTGTTATTCCTAGCATTTTTGTGCCTATCGACATCTATTGTGACAACAATGGTGCCATAGCCCAAACAAAGAAACCGAGTTCGAGCTCCAAATCTAGACACGTTAAGAGAAAGTATCACCTTAATCGCCACATCATCATTGATGGTAACATTAGGATGTATAAGGTGCAGACTAATAATAACATTACAAATCTATTGATCTAGCCTATGCCTAGGCCTAAGCATGAGAGTCACACTAGGGATAAGGGTCTTAAGAACATAGGAGAGTGGCTTTGAGTATTGCTATTGCAACGCCCCAGATTGAGAAACCTGGAGTGTCAATATGATATGAACCACACTATGGGTTCACTAGATTTAGCATGACAACAACTTCACTATCGGACCTTCCAACAAGAGCACGACAAAATAATAAAACATAGCCAACCTTTAATTTGCAAATAGTTGTAACTGAATGCACTTTTAAACCATGTAAAGAAGTAAGAGAAAGACCGGTGAAACCTTACAAACCTTAATCACAAGACCAAGAGTACAACTCCCTTCCCAAATCCTAAGGTACACGTAGGTCCGGCTGATCATCAACTCCAAGAAGTTCCTCTGAAACCTACCTAACACCTGAAATTATCCTAAAATTCACCAACAAATAAAACCATTAGCTAGCACCCCAAAATTAGATTCACAACTCAAGAATCAAATCAAACTTGTACGCATCATACGCGGAATGCCAAAACAAAATACTATAAAAACACACTCAGGCTCACATCGTAAAACTATCACAATTAAACCTAAACCAAAAAGGAATTTATAGGACGTGGTTCATCAACCTAAACCAACAACCTATCAAGTAGTCGAACGGTCACCACACCCCTAACACCTGCACCAACGCCTCAAGGAAATATTCCTTCAAATCCAACCAAGGCTAGGGACATTACTTGTTTCAAGTGTCAAGGAAAGGGACACATGATGAGAGACTGTCCCAACAAACAAACACTCATTATCAATAACCAAGGACAATATGAGTTAGGATCCGAACAAGAAGAAGAAATTGAATCTATTGATCAACAAGACGGACCTGAAGGTGAAATGGGTTTCTTAGGCTTTGAGAAGGGAACACATCTACTCACCAATGCAATATTAAACAAGTCATCCGAAGAGGAAAAAGAATAGGAGCCGATACTAGAAATACAAGAGCAAGTCAAACCGGACATTGCCATCACACTTTAAGATCCTGCATCGGAAAATGAACTAGTAATCACCAATTCTACAGACCTAGAAGTTTTCTGCTCAACTGAGGAAGGATTAACAATAGAGGCCTACGCAGAAGTAGAAGAATGTGCTAAAGTACTTCAAACTCGAACCATTGCAAATGTAATTCATTCACCACTCCTTAAGAATGATTGTCTAGTAAATCGGAAGAAATTGAGCATCATGCCCTAAACTACGAAGATAACCAGAGAGAAAGTCTATTTCATACCAAATGTCTGATTTAGGGTAAGGTTTGCAACATGATCATTGATAATAGAAGTTGTAGCAATCTAGTAAGTGTTGATGTTGTCCAAAAACTACAACTTGCTATTGTGAACCATCCACGACCTTACAAGCTTGGATGTATGAATGACTGTGGAGAGCTAAAGATAAGGAAATTGACGAATGTACCACTCAATATATAAGTTTATGAAGACATTATTTTATGTGAAACTTCTCTTATGCGAGCCTGTCATATCCTATTAGGGCGACCATGGCAATACAACAAGGAGGTCGAGCACAAGAGACAATCTAATAGGTATTGTTTTACCTTCAAAGGGAAAAGCCTTGTGCTAAAACCAATGACGCCCGACGAGGTAGCAAAATACTATGAGAAGAAGAAGGACATAAAAACTGAAGAAGATTTCGAAAAACTTGGACTCATGGTCGCGCGTATCGAAAAATGGGGGACCAAGGCTCAATATGGATCTGGACGATATATCACCCGGCCCTAACAATAATTACACAAGAGCCAAATTTCCCCATCTTCAAATTCGTCTTTAAGAACATGGCATTCATACAAGACATGGGGATGCTAAGTGCTTTGATTGAGCATATGGGACTTATCTATGATGTCTACTGGGACATTCCTTGGATCATGTGGCTAATCATTGTCATATGCTATGCACTTGGGTTAATTATGAGGTATATCCTTGTAGTTCTATGTTTATTAGTAAAATTAAACTACTAGCCCCTAATGTAGGCATTCCCGGACACTAGATGAAGGAACACTTATTATCACTCCTAAATGAAAATTTTAAATTTCAACACATAATTTATAGCCTATGCTAATGAAATGTGTATACTTATCTTCCATTTAGGTGCACTGCCCCCTAGAACCAGCTCCGAACGAGTCTACCCAAGAAGGCTTGAATTCGAGGTCGATCCTTTCAAATGAGGAAGGGATGATTCGGGAGCATCTCTAGGATCACATTCATCTATAGGATCACATCCAGCCATAAGATCACAACCAGAAGCACAAGGAGCACATCCGGACGCTAGTATCATATCCACGGTCATTTTTGGCATCAAGATCGTGCTTAGGATCCCAAGGCTCACACGAATTGCATCAAGGGTCATTTTTGGCATAAAAAACGCCTTTAGGACTCGAGAGAAACTCAAGATCAGCTCAACAACTAGAATGAGCAACTACAATGCTGATTGAAGGGAGCTCATGGAATCAAGAGCAGCTCAAGATCAAGAGCAAGAACGAGGAAGCTTAAGACCTACAAGGAAGAGGACGATGCCAAAGAAGGAAGATGACATGTTCAAATAGGACTCAAGTAGAAGGAGGAAGGATCCACATGCCATCCTGAGCAAGAGAAGGATCAAGAATTGTGGAGGTCATCTATCAAGGAGGTTTTGAGTGTATCAAAGCACGAGAATACACTCGATAGTAGCAAGAAGAAGATCTTATAATAACATTAGAAGACCGGGACCCACATACAAGACCATCCCAACCAAGTTTCAAAATGTACGTGAAATCAACCATACAGGAGGGACATACATATCCACACAAGAGAGGAAGGTCAACCATGCAAATGGACCATCCATCTACTCGGGTGAATGACACAAATCACATCCCACTCTAGTGCATTCTATTTTATTTCCAATCCATAAAGACTTGTTTAAATTATGGTTTGTTTTAACGGGCTCTTAATTATATTTTTAGCCCAAGTCAATTTTATTTTCCAGCAAATACAATTAAGTCTTTTATTAGAGAAGCTTAAAGATAAATCTTATCTTGTTAGAAGATATATTCTATTTTGTTAAGATCTAATCTTTCTAGAAGATTGATCTTATTTTATTATTTTTTAAGGATAAATCTTATCTTTTCTGGATGGATCAATGGGTTCATTCGGCCCGTACACTATCCACCCTAGGGTTTATATGACGATAGCTTCTCCTATATATCGTGGTTGTGCCTACTTATTTTTCATTTGAACTCGTTTGAGCGTGTTTTACTTGCCACGACAAAGCAGGGTGCTTCAACTAGCTACATGCAAACCTTCATGTGCTTTAGGGTTCTTCGAACACCTATTGTCTTTGGGCGATCCTTCCGATCGTGGCCTTTTGTGCTTCCCGATAGCTTCTTAGGGTTCAACCTTGATCTATCCTTTTCCCTTATTTCAGTTATTCTTATTTTTTCCATCGAGTCTTCATGTGTTAAAAGATTGAGTCAAACTACACAGACGAGTATCCCGTATCACATTTCAACCACAATGACGTGAATGGACCCTAAATGTTAAAGTATTCAACATTGTGAAGGGACTAAAAAGGACAAAGATGAAATAAAGGGCGAGATGAAATTATGAGATTAAATTTTTGGTTTAAAATTATTTGAAAAGTACGATATCTTTTTTATTTCATTTCTATCAAATCTCTGTCTAGTTTTTAAGAAAAAACTTTTCATCACCATAAATTATGTAGAAGAGATCGAACAAAATCTTACAATTTCTTCTCATATCATAACTTGTATCTTTATTTCCATAATATATCCCCACGGAACCGACCTTAGACAAATGAACTATATAGATTATAATACAATATTTATATATTATATAATATGTTTACATTGAGCTAGAATGTAAACAGACAACAAGATGCGATATGCCAACCCTTTCTGAATAGCAAACTCGATCCTCATAAAAACTAGATCTGAAGACCTAGGTGACACAACATTACCAAGACTTGTTTCACCTATTGAGAATCTCAATGACATCGGGAACAAGAAAGCTAAAAGTGCCAAAAACGAACGAAATAAATACATGTTGATTTTCGATGCAAAATTGCAAACACTCTCATGCTTAGCCACCTTAGCCACCTTAGCCGAGGGCATGTGGTCGCCTTGAAGGCCGCCTTATGCACCACAAAGGCTTGCTTCTCAAACATACCAATGAGGACCCGTCAAATCAATACAAGCATGTTTTCCACTCACCCATCCAAACACTAAGACAACTGCGGGTCTCAACGTTGACCTTCTCTCACGTGGATCCGTCAAGAAGCTCACATGCCCTTCCTTCTTAGCCGAAACCCTGCTCTTCTAAACACGTCACACAAAACATCTCGAACTAAATAATGTCTATATTTGAAGCCAAATAGTTATTTACAATAAACAACGTGCTCCCAATAACATCCAAAACCCTTCAACAATTGAACTTAAAACAAATCTCATTAACCGGGAACAATGAAATAATAAAGCGATGTTTAATGATCATGCGATACTCAACCGGAGACATAGCCTCCCAAACCCATCAATGAGTATAACAAAATGGAAAATTTAACTATACATTGATTGCAGTGTCTAAGAATCAAATCAAATACGACTTCTATCTCAGGATTTATCAAATAGAACCCTAGCCAAAGTATATTGGGCTTAGTGGAGATGGTGTTATTTGCAGTAAAAAATATTTTCACACCGCTTCCTTTCGTCCTTAGTTCACCAAGCAACCCAAGACCAAGAAAGAATACCCTATATAGTACGAGCGTACGACTAGTAGTAAATATGAGCAATAAGAAAAGCGGGGCCCGCCGTCTGGACGAGGTAAACGATGTCTTCGAGTGTCGTGCATGCATCTCAAGCTCTCTAACCCTTTCCCCCCTCACCCTTCTCTCTCTAGACCTCACTTCCTCTCTCCCCCATCTGCATGCACACACGCCTTCTCTCACGCCCCCACCTCTCTTTGTCTTCTCTTCTTCAATCCAAAGTCTCGCCTTTTCCATGTACTACTTCATTCTTCTTCAAATCTCTCGATCTCCGATTCACCACAATTATTTGCTTTCTCTTCCTTCGATTTACTAATCGAAAACGTCGTGCTCTTTGTTGAATGACACAGTGAGTGTTTGATTTCACGTTCGTTGCTTCGACTTTGATTGAACTAGTCTTGTGCTTTGAGCTGACGTGAACGTTTAATTTTATTATTTTTTTCAATCGATTGAGTTTTTGCTCGTCTTTGACTTGGCGATTGGCGACTATTGCTTGCGATGCGAGATTGTTAGGGTTTGAGTTTTTGGTCCGATTGTTTGTGAAGCTCTAATGATGTTGACTTTCATTCTTATTAGGTTCGGCACGAGTTGGTGATTTGAAAAGTGTTAGGTGAATGGCGACCAGAATTTGCATGAACACGTTGTGCGGTGCCACAGTTTCTTCTACGTGGAAGAAAGGCTGGGATTTGAAATCCGGTCAAATTGCTGATCTCTGTTTGAATTGCGGGTATCACTTTGACGCCCTCGCTATTTTTTGAAAATGATTTTCCTTTTCTCTCCTTCAATTGACTGGAAATTGGAACACCTGATTCTAATTTCTGATTCATTGAGAATTTTGTTTGCTATTTATAGGATATCCTGTTTTAGTGTTCTGCATCTACTGTTGTTTAGCCTCTTCCCCCAGCTTATATAAGGGTTGATTGGGTTCTAGACTTCTACTATATGCTAATAAAGTATCTTTTTTTTGATCTGGTGGCACCTGCCCTCCCTGCCTGTGAATTTCGTGCTGGAGGTTGCTTTCACTACCTTGCTTAAAATCCTACCTGTTTTCCGTAATAGGGTTCATAAAATTCCACCTGTTTTACAATGATAGAGTTAATAATATTTCTTCCTGACCAGATATCCTATTCAAAAAAAATAAAATTCTTTGCACAATTTCTTGTCATGGATCACCATCCATCAGAATACATGGTGCAATTTTTTGGGATCGCAAATTTGAACCGTATTAATTACTACTAGTTCCTACTAGAAAGAAGAAGTACAAATAAAATGGAGCAAAAATCTCACCGGTTGTATAGACCATGTGCATTATGTTTTGAAGCACCCTTGACGGTAAACCGAATGGACTTATGGTGTTAAATGTTGTATATCTTGATTGCAATAGTTGTTTGCACAATATATGGTTAAGAACACATTTATTTGGTTCATGTTTAGCCAAATTCGCCTCTACTTTAGTGAACCCAAACCTTTTCACTGTCACCTAGTTTTAAAACAGAAGAATGTAATTAAGAATGCCATGCAACCTTTTATTACATCTTTTGTTTTTGTGGTACCAGATCCGCATATGAGAAGCTAGGATATTGTGACACATTTCATTCTGAAGAAACAGGTTGGAGAGAGTGCAGTTTGTGCAACAAGGTTTGCATTGAGAGATAGCTGTCTTTATTTTGTTGAAGGCTTCTTACAAATAATTTCCTTTTTTATTTTGGTTTGACAGCGCCTCCACTGCGGATGCAGTGCTTCTCTTCCATTCATTGAGATACAGGACTTTGGAGGTGTCTGGTGCATTAACTGTGCACATAGTGCTGGCTGTCATAAGGTAATGTCAATTGCAGTTTTAACTCCATTTTTACATGGGTTGCCTCCCTAACATAACTGCATACTAGGCTAGGAATGGTTCTTGACATCTTATCATATTCCAGTCACATTAGAATTACTGTTGTCCATAAGTTTGTCACGACATGTTTAAGCAAGTTTGCTGAGTAGGGTTTTAACTTTAAGCTACCTTTTTCATCTAATTTGTCCTTGACGTAGTAAAATCACGTTAGTTCATGTTAGCTCAGATGACATATTTGCAAAATTCCATGCACTGTGACAATGGCTCACAGAGTAAGGTTTTTATTTATTGTAGGATGAAGGTCCTATGTTTCATTTATTCTCTTATTTTTAACTGAAATATTGTGCTCATTCACTTCTGTCTGAAACACCAAAACAGAACTCTTTCACTTCTTGCGAGAAGCAGAACCCACAGTCAAGTTATAAGATGGATGGTGATTCACAAAATGATGGAAGCCTTTTGAATCTAGGAACCCCTTCTAATAGGATGATATTTGGGTTGCAAGTGGAAATGAAAAGCCCGAATGATTTTGCTCGCAAAGCCTTTGAGAATCTATCCCAAACAGTGATTGAGCCTCCCAAGCTTGCAATGCCAAGTAATGACCTACCTAAGGTAGGGATGAAAGATATGCAGGGATCACAAATCCTGCCGTCTTTGAACATCAGTTTGGGGACTCCAGATTCCAAAAGCTTTAGCCTAGCACTTCCTGGTACCGAAGAAGGGGAAAAGGGCAGGTCACCTATTGTTCAATCCATACAAAAGGCTCGTCATATTTTTCCTAAACCTGTTAAAACTAGCCTATCTAAGAGTTCTTCTCAAAAGCGGATTGGAAGGCCACCTGCTGAAGCAAGATTGCGCAACCAATTACTGCCACGTTACTGGCCTAGAATCACTGACCAAGAGTTGCAAAAATTATCTGGGGAGTATCCTTATTGTTTTGTCCTTTTTTCTTTTGTGAACATGCATATGCGTTGGACCTGAATGAAAAATTTATCATCACTAAAGTTTTGCATATGCTTTAGCGATCTTCAAATTTTCTCCTCTTTCACCTGGAAGAAAAAACAATTCTCGCTTCTTCTTTTTGATATATACCTCTTTTACCTTAACTGCTATTTTCCTCCAGCCTGAATTCGACTATTGTACCTTTGTTTGAGAAGGTTTTAAGTGCTAGTGATGCTAGTCGTATTGGTCGGTTGGTGCTTCCAAAGGCATGTGCTGAAGTAAGTTGATGTGAAACTATCTGGTGCTTGTTTAAGTTTACTTATCTCCCTGAAGGAGTTGTTGGCTTTAATTTTGCTTTTGTTGTACTGATGTAGGCTTATTTTCCTCCAATCAATCAATCAGAAGGTCTTCCAGTGAAAGTTCAGGATGTGAAGGGTAATGAGTGGACATTTCAGTTCAGATTTTGGCCCAACAATAATAGTCGAATGTATGTCCTGGAAGGTGTAACCCCTTGCATGCAGACCCTGCAGTTATATGCTGGTGATACTGGTATGCATCTTTATCTTCCTTCGAAATTTGTTTGTACTTTATAGTTTGAACTATGAAGTATTTGATGTTCTGTTTGATTGCGATTCCAGTTTCCAAGTCATTCTTTTATTAGTCTGCAGCTTCTTCTCTCGCTTCAACATCTTAATGGTGTGTTTTTACAATCTCAAAGTCCTACTTTCATACAATTCTCATGCTAATGTTAATTTTTTCTGTTCTATTCCGCCGAATATAGATGTAAAGACGATTATAAAAAGGGTAGATCCTTGATATAATCATTTCATATCCTGTCAAATTTCTCAGACAACCCAGGTAATAACTTTAGGGTGTTTTGTTCAGGACCGATGTTTTTGGATGACTGTTGGTTTTTGAGTTTTTACAGATTTATTTGTTGTTTTGAGATTTGTATTGAATATAAGAACCTCGTTGAAAACCTAGTGGAGTGTTTGACATTTGAGTGTTTTTGGTTTAACAATACAAACAAAGGAATCATTGGAACTACAAAATTCACAAGTTTCACGTTTTACCCAATGCGTACTTTTTCCATAGACCTCCAACGAACACACGCTAAAGTGAGTTTTATGCGAGGAGCAAGATGAACGTGTATCGTTTTGAGTATGAAGATCGGTTGAGGAACCTGTACACCAAATATTCCGTCCATAAAACAAGAAGGAAAACAATCAGTCAGGTCATATACCGACGAGGAAAAGTTTCGTGTTCAGCCTGTATATTTATATTTCTATACGCCTAATAAAAATCAGATCACTGTCTAAGGAGTAGAAGCCTCAGTTTGTAGATTGTTGGGATGATTGCCAAGTACAGATACAGGCATTCTAGTATGATTCGGATATTTTCTTTTATCCGGTTATTTTTCATGTTCCGATTGAGGATATGGTGATATTCTTTCAGTGATGTTGAAGATAATTTATCAGTGGTTTGATATTTTATCTTGCTTTATCTGCTCATGTGCAATCTTTTATGCTCTGATCAAAGATATCCTTTTCTGTAGTGACATTCAGCCGGATTGATCCTGGAGGCAAACTTGTCATAGGATCTCGTAAAGCGTTAAATTCTTTCGAAACACAGGTTATTTGACTTGAACTATTACGCCTTTTACCAATTTGGCAATTTCATATGCTGTTTTAATTGATGCCCAAAATTTTGAACTAGCAGGATCAACAGACTCCTGCTCCTCATAATGGCCTGGTACCTGAAGAAAATTTTTACTCTGATGCAAATGACAGTCAAGCAAATGTTAATGGTTATCGTGGTCTTCTCCACTCGTTCGAAGCAAGCAAAGAGAACATTTTGAATGTTTCTTCTGGTGACATGGGTTGGAGCAAAAACGAAAACTCTAAAAGCAAAATGAGCTTGGAACTGTTGCGGCAACCAAAGGTTTGCTCAGAGACGAAGGCTCTTAATATAAGCTCCAAAAACAAAAGGTTATTAATACACAGTGAGGATGCTGTGGAGCTGAAATCCAATTGGGGGGATTCACAACTTCTTCTTCGTCCACCACCAGGCGTCCAACCTACCATTTTTGTGGTTGAGGGAGTTGAGTTTGAAGAATATGATGTAAGTTCTATAAAGTTAGTGACAATTATCTGATTTGATTTTACCATAATTATGAAGCTTTCTCATTTTTTCCGAATTCAATAATGAATTTGGTTTCTCTTTGTTTGCTTCCCTTTTCAGTCATTAATCTGATTCAAATTATAGTGTTATCTCTAGTTAAGTGTGAAATTTACTGGTTTATGAAAATTTAGGTACCTCCTGTCTTTGGCAAACAAACGCTCTTTACTACAGGGCTTCTTGGGTAAGCAATCTTATAGTAATTCCTCTCTTCCCTTTGCATTTCTTGTCTTCATAATGTGCAAAATGTTCATCTGATCTGGTAGCTGGTCGATGGTCCAATCATGAAACTCTGCTATGTGCATGTTGAGGATTCCGTTTTTCTTTTCTTTCAAGTCATTTCACGCATTTGTAGCTAAATCGTTTCAAATATATTGCAGGGGGCAAAATCAATGGGCTCAGTGTGATACATGTGCCAAGTGGAGGAAGTTACCTTGGGATGTTCTCCTCCCACCAAAGTGGTCGTGTTTGGATAACGTGTGGGACTTAAGCAGGTCTTTACTCAGCTCCTTTTTAATCTCCATTCAGGTACTTAACATTCATATATTTATATGTACAATAATGACCGATATTAGTCCTGGCTTGTAATTGGCTTCCAGGTCTTCCTGTTCTGAGCCAGAGGAGATCAGCTCTGAGGAACTGGATCATTTTCTCAGACTTGGCAAAGGTTTGCAAGATCTCTTTTTTCCATTTAGGGGTGTGATGGCCCCTCAAATGCCACTATTTATTTGCGTTCAATTTCTGGTTTGTTCTTTATACGTGAGATATTATGTTGATGTCTAGTAGTAGCAGGTCAAAGTGCTTGCATATGCATGAGTTCTTTTTTTATTAGACTGAACTGAGAAGTTGATATATTTTGCAAAACTTGGTTTACAATATTGTGGGAGGGGTGTAAAGTCCAAGCATCCACATGCATAGGATAAGTTTGCAAGAAAATTAAGGGAAAGGTCCTACGATGTAGGATGGTTTTTTAGATTTAGGGCTGTGCAAATTTGACCCGGACCGGAAAAACCTGGTCCGGGTAGCTTGAACCGAAACGGTCCGGTCCCCGGTCTAAGGTTTTGAAAATTTCAGTCCGGTCCGGTCCGGATGCCCAGCCCTACTTAGATTAGCATGTCAGTGCAAGGTTTTTTATGAGGTTTTTATAAAAAGTAAATGTTTTTTGTTTCAGATTCCAAGAAACGGAAGGTTGTAGAACGCAGTGACGCAGTTCAGGAAAGCACGCCTTCTGGTCTAGACGCTCTTGCTAATGCTGCGGTTCTGGGTGACCAGGCACGTGAGTCAGCAGAGCCATCAACTGGAGCAACCACGAGACACCCTAGGCACCGCCCTGGCTGTTCTTGTATAGTTTGCATACAACCCCCAAGCGGGAAAGGGAAGCATGAAGCCAGTTGTTCATGCAACGTTTGCTCAACCGTGAAACGGAGGTTTAAAACACTAATGATGCGTAAGAAGAAACGAAAATGTGAGCAAGAAGCTGATAGGGTGCAACGGAGGAGCCAAAACACCAACCAGGAACAACACCGCCCAACGGAGGAATCTGAACCGAGCAACCTACCCAAACTGCCTAAAGATAACTCGAAGAGTGAAGTAGGGAAAGAAGTTGTGGTGGAAGAAAGCAAGAGCTATAGCAAGGGAATCATAGATCTGAACTCTCGCCCAGCCCGAGAAGACGAGACACAAGTGGAGGTTCCAGAAGCTGTCACTTTGTTGAATCTGCCGCAAACAACTACCATACCATTGGAGACGGATGCAAATCACCACACTAAAGAAGATGAGACATCAAGCCGCTTGTATCATAAGAAAGCATCCCCCTCGGGCCTACCCTTGGCTCACCCACAGACTAAGAAAGAGGGTGAGAACACCCAGAATCCTCCCCCCAAGCACGAGACTGAGAAAAAAGATGGTCTCAGCTCAGCTCAACCAGAGAGTAAGAAGGAGGGTGAACAGCCTCAGCTGGGGCCAGAGCTAGAGAACGGTGTTTCTTCTACTGCTGTTGATAAACATGAGAAAAAGGACAGTCAATCAGCATTGAGTTGACTGTTAAGGAATCCAGAACTTAAATGACATCTTTGGAAATTTGAGGGGAAAACAAAGGTTTCTATGTGAGCAAAGAGGAATGGTGCTTTGCCCCTCTGAGTTTCCTTCTTTTGTGGCATGGTAATGCTTCCGTCTTCTTCATTGTTTAAATATTACAATTATACAATTTTTATATCCAAATTTTCCCTTGATACTATATATGACAAAGTGAAGAATTGCACATGTAAATTGCTTCAGTGATTATACTTTTTTTATTTAGAAGCGGAAGTTGATGATGCAATATTGCAAATGCATCGTATTGTTTAGAAAATTGAAGTACTCGCTCAGGAAGACCCATAACCTCCTCCGTCTATATCCAAGCCATACACTGAAGTTTCATCAATTTCCCCAAGAGTGATGTTATTGGAGCGGACATCCCGCTAACACATGCTGATTTTACCGTCGCGTCAACGCAGGTGCAGCCGGACTGCCTGCGCGTCTAGGGCGCATTGCAAATCCTCCCCAATGGGGGTGCATTGCTAATGCGTCCGGGAGTTCGCCTGCGGTGCTTAGAGGCAACAACCAATTGTTGTTGATGTTGAATCAATACTATCATCTTGCTATAAGCTTCAATTGACACGGACTGCAAATCATACACACAGTTAAATAGGACTCTACGTATTTCATACATATTTATCAATCAAGGAAAGAAAGAAATATATATAGAGAGAGAGAGTAGATCATATGAGAACAGACTTATCGTGTAATCATGAGAACAAACCTTATTGTTTAATATATTATTCGTAGTTATTATTAGTTTTGTTACAAAGGTGCCATGTCGTTTAATGTATTATTCGTAGTTATTGTTGGTAGTTGGTTGAATGGATTATTCGTAGTTATTGTTGGTTGAATGGATTATTCGTAGTTATTATTATTCGTAGTTAATTATTAATTATGATATTTACTCTATATCTCGACCCTTAATACTCACCATCCGACGGTCTAAGATTGTTCTCATGATTACCCGATAAGTCTGTTCTCATGGAAACCGCACCCTATATATATATATATATATATATATATATATATATATATATATATATATATAGAGAGAGAGAGAGAGAGAGAGTGTGTGTAGATCATATGAGAACAGACTTATCGTGTAATCATGAAAACAAATTCGTAATTATTATTAGTTTTGTTACGAAGGTGCCATATCTTTTAATGTATTATTCGTAGTTATTTTGGTTAAGTGGATTATTCGTAGTTATGGTTCGTTGAATGGATTATTCCTAATTATTATTTGTAATTATTATTAGTTATGATATCTACACTAAATCTCGACCCTTAATACTCACCATCCGACGGTCTAAGATTGTTCTCATGATTACACGATAAGCTTGTTCTCATGAGAACCGCACGGTATATATATAGTGTAGACCATATGAGAACAAGCTTATCGTGTAATCATGAGAACATATTCGTAATTATTATTAGTTTTGTTACGAAGGTGCCATATCGTTTAATGTATTATTCGTAGTTATTGTTGGTTGAGTGGATTATTCGTATTATTGTTGGTTGAATGGATTATTCGTAGTTATTATTATTCGTAGTTATTATTAATTATGATATCTACTCTAAATCTCGACCCTTAATACTCACCATCCGACGATCTTAGATTGTTCTCATGATTACACGTTAAGCTTGTTCTCATGGGAACCACACCCTATATATATATATATATATATATATATATATATATATATATTTAGACACACATACGTACGGGGCTGAGAAGCAAGGTAGGTGGAAATAGGGTCAATGGGGCATGTAACGGTAGTCTGTCGGGAACGGCGAAGTCCCACGTGGCAGTCACCGGTATGAAAGCGGCGGTAGGGTTTAAGACGCCTTGACGAGCTGCCATGGCCGGATTGATGTTGATGCATGTCCATGGTGGCCAGCTGGCAATGCCATGCCATGACCATCATGGACATCTGGAGTTGTTGTTGCTGCATGGCTAGCTGATGTGGCATCATCAAGGATGGGATGCTCATCCTGCTCATCATTGACACTTACAGCTGCTTTAGGTAGTCTATCACTTCATCCAACATCGATGCTTAATTGTTGCTTCCTATTGGAAGCTTCTTGGAGATGAGTAAAGAAGGAGACAATAATTGTTGTTTCCCATTAGAAGCCTCTTGGAGATGATCAAGGAGATGAGGAGGAGAAACTGAAGGCAGTTAATGGAACCAACTTTGCTGTAAAACTATCCAATAGAAGTTGTCATGGTAATGGTGACATTGACACAAAGGTGTTTGAAAAAAGAGTCAGGCATAAGCAGACTGCGCCTGTGACTCAGGCTTGGCGTGGGACGGACTCCACATGTGTTAGCCGCGTCCCAGTAGTAACCCTGTTCCCAAGCGAAGACCAAACAATAACTTAACTAAAATTTGAAATTTTAGGTAAGTGAACGTTGTGTATCTTACATGCTTCTAACATTGAATATCACATCCCACTACAAAGGACTAGAATAGGTTTAGATGATTTATCTCTCAAAGAAAAATTTATCTTTAGTTGAAGGGAGAGTTATCTCGAGTTTTTTGATTTTTAACATATTATTTAGTTAAATACGCGATTCATGCTAATTGTTTTTTACTTTAAACTGTAATACACAAAAGCATATTCATAAAGGGTGTGTTTGGGAGACTCAAAAAACTAGATGAAGATAGATGATGAAGATGATGGTAGATGAAGAAATGAAAATTTGGTATTTGGGAGTTAAAGTTTGAGGGAGATGAAGGTAGATGATGATAGATGATGGAAGATGAAGAATTGAAAAATCCATCATCTACCAAATGGTAGAGAGACGAACGAAACTTTAACTACTATTTTTTTCAATTTTAGCCTAAAAAATAGTTTATTTATATTGTTCATTAGTAAATTTATACTTAATATTATTGTTATTCATTTTGATTATATTTTTATAATAATAAATATAACTATAAAGCAAGATATTTATTAGAAAATTAAATTAAAAACTAACAAATATAAAAAAAATCACTTATAAATAAAATTGGATGATTGCATTTAAATTGTTAAAAAATAAATTCTTGTTATTTAACTCGAACATAAACAAAAATATTTGAAGGTAATTATAATTTGTTGCTTGTTAAATTTATTTAAAATTAATGGTAAATGAAAGGGTGTCCTTTTTAGTAAATTTACATTTAGGTCAGCTTCTATAAGTTTCGTTCTTCCCAACACCAACCAAGCTTACAAAAAATATCAGCTCGTCCATCAGCTACTTACTTCAGTTACTCATTCAACTTCAGTTTCAGCTTCAGTTACCAATAACCTTCACCTTCATCTTCAACTTTAATAATATACCATTTTCCAAACGGACCCAACGTATTTTGATCGATTTTTAAAACAATTTGTATTTGCAAAACATAACTGATATATTTTGAACCGTTGCGTTTTGGTTTTAAGTATGCTGCTACCCTAACGTCCGAAAAAACAATGTCATTTTAATCTGTTCTGTGACGTCTGCACGCAGCATTCGAAATTCCAAAATACACCAATAAAAAACGGCGTTATAGGGTGCGTATGGAATTATTTAACGGCGTTACAGTGGGGAGCTTATCCGTTGAAGCACATGGCATGACCAAAACATACCAATCAAAACCGGAACGCAAACCAAAACCCAAACACCCTCAGTTTCTTCAATTTCCCCCACTCTCCCACGCGCACGATACACAAAAATTCTGTTGGTTCTAAAATTGCAATTTCACTAGGCTCCACTTTCTCAGTGCATCAGCGTAAAAATGGAAGAAGCAGATCCATCAAACCCTTCCGATAATGGCGGCATCAATCCCAATCGCAAGCCACCACCACCATCATCATCCTCTATCGTTGGCGTCTCCACCGTCTTCGGCAATTCACATTCCCTTTCGCCCTCCTCTTTCCGAGGGCCTCACCATCGACGCGCGCATTCCGAGGTCACCTTCCGAATCTCCGACGACATGGATCTATCCTCAGATCCATTCGCCGGAACCTCCAATGAGGAGATCGGATCTGAGGACGACCTTTTTAACGCCTACATTGACGTCGATAAGCTTGGAAATGCCGGATCTGATCTTCGACCTGGTTTATTCTCATCCCCCGGAAACGTCGACGCAGGAGGAGGAGTTGATGGTGGTGAGAAGAACTCCGATGCCTTCGCAAGGCCTCGTCACCGGTATAGCAACTCGGTGGATGCCTCTTCTTCTGGATCTAGAGCGGTTGAAGGTTCCGTATTTGGTGAGGTTATGGAGGCTAAGAAGGCTATGCCTCCTGATAAACTTGCCGAGCTTTGGACCATCGATCCCAAGCGCGCTAAGAGGTTTTCATTGTCTTCCTAATTCATTCCTTCAATTCGAATTAATCACACAACAATATATCCTCGGATTTTGTTGGTTTTAATGTTTCTGAATTCCGAACCATTCTATTGGTTTGACAAGCAAACACGCTTTACAAAATTTCTTCATCTATGGTATTGATGGCTAAATTGATTTTTAATTATTATGACTGCTATACTTCGATTTGAATCCATATTTGACCTATAATGAACAATTCTCGTCAATCTATATCGGAACATTGATCCTAGTTAGGTTGGTTAGTTTTGCATATTAATACTAGCTTGGTCTACATCTTTGTCTCTTTACCCTTGTATACAAATTATGTCTCATAACTTATATTGTTAAGTTTCCCTATTGCTGTCCATTCATCATTAATCATTCATTAAGTATATTGGTCTGTATTTTAGTTCTTTGTGGATGATGTTTAACTTGAAAGATATGCAGACATAGAATCCATAAATTTGACTGGTATGTATTTAACATGTAGATATGGTTATGGTTACATATGGATTCTATATGACTTACGGATGTTGAAATTTACCGTTCATCTATGAAATCATTTACAGAATTTTGGCAAATCGGCAGTCTGCCTGTCGTTCAAAAGAGAGGAAAGCTCGCTACATTCAGGAACTAGAGAGGAAAGTTCAAACCCTTCAAACTGAAGCGACAACTCTATCTGCACAGCTCACCTTATACCAGGTGCCTTGTCAAATACTCTAATTTGCATTCTATAGTATATTTTTTTCGAGAGATTTGTTTGTTCTGTGTCCTTTATTAAGCAAATAGATGAACTTCATGACAAGCTTGGTTATTGAATTGACCCTGAATAATGCTTTTAGCATGTTGTCTAAACAATTCAAATTCATTTAAATTCATAAACATGCCATATTGATCAAATTTTGATATTCTTAACTTGTTATTCTTTGTGTACACGATGGCAACATCGAGTGATGTTCAATTTTTTCTATTACAGAGGGATACCACTGGTCTAAGCAATGAGAACACTGAACTTCAGCTTCATTTACAAGCTATGGAACAACAAGCTCACTTGCGAGATGGTGAGCCTTACGTCCTTGTACATCAGATTCATTTTGTCCTTAGCTTTAGATAGATTTTTACCATGGAATCAATTCTATATTCTCTTTGATACACATTCTGATAAGGAAGATTAAATCATGGCGTAAATTCTCTTTGATGGTTATCCACACTGTTTGATATAGAATGTAATCAGGTACACACACCATCACACAATATGCCAGAAGAACACAAGACAGTAGATAGATTGCAAAAAGCCTTCCAAAATACAAGTCACTGAATAGAATGCACTTTTTGGTCTTGACATATCCGAAAATGCATTAAATTGAAAAGATTGCAACTTAATAGATTGCTGCAGGTGATCAATCGCACTCTAAATCTGTTCGTCCAGACCATGATGCATCTAAGAGCTTTATGGAAATCACATGTTCCCAATTTCACTTTAAACAACACGTTAATTCCCTGATACATTTTTCATAGTTTTCCATCCAAAATAAAGAAGAAAAAGACATGTTCCTTATCATTTTTCTTTTCACGCAGCCCTAAATGAAGCCTTAAAGCAAGAAATAGAGAGGCTGAGGGTTGCCACTGGCGAAATGACAAGCCAATCAGAGCCATTCAACTTGGGGATGCATGGCATGCCATACAACGTCTCCGGCTACTATTCAGTTCCTCAGCAACCAGCATCAGCTGGTCATCAAAACATGCAGTTTCCGCAATATCACCATCAATCACAAGCCAGTGGACACAATTTGCATCCTCCAAACTCCCAGCAAACCCCGGAATACTTACAAACCGACCCTCTTGGGAGACTACAAGGGCTGGATATAAGTAGTAACAGAGGATCGCCGATTCCCTTTGTTAAGTCAGAGTTCCCCTCAATGTCTGCCAGTGAAAGCAGCTCCACGTTTTAATGGTACAAAACATTCTTGCGGGTAGATTGATTTGTTTATAGACTGACAACCCTTCTGATTTGTTTTTTTTCTTTTTCCATTTAAGTTATAGGTTATTCATCCATTTCTCCCTTTAAAATTGTTAAAATTTGTTTGTATGAGAAGATTCCCCATGTAGGGGATTGTTCTTGATCTATTTATTAGTGTATCTCATCCATTAGGTTTAATGTTTTGATTGAATTTATTTGTTAGGGGCAATATTCTTGTTCTCTTTGCCCCTTCCTCCCTTGTTGTATTTTTCCTTTCCCTTTTTTGGGTAAATCACCTGTTGTATTCTAGTTCAGTCAAATACAATGTAAGCTCTTGTTATTTATTGTTTTCATATTCTTACAGTTTACATTACAGGCTCAAACAGTAAATAGGTAGAAGCAGAAATGCTGTTTTCGCATTAAAAGTAGATTTTAAACACTCTTACAAACATAAACTTTATCTCATCCTGGAGTAGTAAGATTTGACAAATGAATGTTCAATAGAAACATATTGGTATAATCTTTATCTTAATAGTTTTAGGTCATTAGTCTTTTATTTGTGCAATGACATCAACAAGCACCAGTGGTCTAGTGGTAGAATAGTACCCTGCCACGGTACAGACCCGGGTTCGATTACCGGCTGGTGCATAACCATTTTTGCCATTCATGCAAACAGGGAAACTATAACCAAAATAAATTTTTGCTTTAACTTACATTTTTATTCTTAAATCAATAATAATATAAAAAAAAACTTCATTAAGACTAACATTTCCTTATCACATAATTGACAACTCATCATCCAAATATTCTAATTTTGGCCAAATTTGACGCGTTGTAACACACTAATACCCAAGTCATGAGTTCCACTTCCCCGATCCCCCGACAGACGTGTCCTCCAACACCCTCATTCATTGTAACTTCAAATGCAAAAAATTCAACTAACATAACTCCCCAGAAAACACACCAATTTTTCTTATTACATTTTTGGCTTCTATCACACATTTCCTTCATCCAATCAAACCAACAGAAAAAAAAAAAAAAACAATGAAACTCAAATCCTTGCTTAGCTTCAAACCCAAGCTCACCAAACCTAAGCTCACCAAATCCCACTGCCCCAGCATCCTCTCCATGTTCGTATTAAGCCCCAAGAACCGCTGCTTCTCCCTCAAACGTCCCCGTTTCAGACGACGTCGTTTCAGAACCAAAGCTATCAAATTCAAAAAACGATTCTCTGTGAAGGCCCTCAAGTTCCCAAAGTGTCATCCGAGACCCAGTTTCAAACTCAAGAAACCCGGACGGAGAAGAAAAATAATCCAGGCCGGAAAGAATCCGACTTTAGAACCGGCACCGGAACTGGACCCGGTTCTCAACGGAGACCGGTTCGGCGAGAAAGTTGCTGAACTGCTCTCGGTTTTCCGGTCAAGTCGCCGTTCTACAGAAATTGACATGGTTACTGATCTAAAGACAGCGGCTGATAACGAAATTAGGGTTGAAAAAGAGGAGCCTTTGTCTGCTCCAGTTGTACATGATCATGCCACGTTGAATACTCTGGCATTTGAAAAAGACGAGTCCGGTGATGACGTGGAAGATGGTGATCAGACTGATGATATGTGCAGGAGCTTTGAGAATTACGTTGCGGAGATGATTGTGGAAGAAGGAAAGTTACAGGATTTAATGGATGTGGAGGAGATGTTGTATTGTTGGAGGAATCTAAAGAGCCCTGTTTTTGTTGATCTTGTTTGCAGATTCTATGGAGAGTTGTGTAGGGATCTGTTTTCTGCTGATGAAGAGGGCAAGATTACTGCTTCCACTGTTACTACTGTTTCTGAATGATTCATCATAATTCTGATTGCGATTACAAATCTTTTATTCTGTTAACTATGATCTCTATCTTCTAAACATGCACTTTTTGTAACCAAACGTAAAAGGGAAGAACAAAAGATTGGAAATCTAAAACATTGAGACCCGTTTAGTTGGCGTGGTGGAATAAAAACGAAATGAAAGCGGATAAAGTTAAGGAAACAAATGAAAATGATGGAATGTTAAAACCCTCTAAACAAATATAGTTTTTTATTGATTTGAAATAAGTTCATTATCGGGAATGATTCTTAGTGTTTGATTGCAGAGGCGTAAACCTTACATTTAACAATGGAGTTACCAATTCTAAATCCGGGCATGACCATGAGCTCAACCTGCAACTCACTCAATGAACCTAAATCATTCACTACACTCTCCATGTAAGCACTAGAAAACATGGTTCCTTTCTGAACTCCAAATATCCGTGGCTTCGGCTTAACCAAAACCGCGATTTCTCTTAGAAGCCAAACCCATCTGGCCATCTTCACAAAAGCTTGATAGAATGCAGTTCTTGGATGCTTACCTTTAGATATCATGTCTCTATGATCTAGATTTCCAAAGAAGGATGCTTCCAATTTGCAATGAATCACCAATAAGTACTTTGAAATGCAGAATTCAGCAAATGATGAACTTGGATCCTCTATTAATGCTGATATTGGATCTTCAAATCTCAATTTATGATCAAAATCATCTTTTTCATTAGATTGAGAGGAGAAGAAATTGAACATTCTTCTAGCAACAAAGGCTTGAAATGCATACTTCTTATGGCAACTTTTAGAGTAGATCACTGATTTCTCAATTGAATTCGCTGCACAATCCAAATCCCAGCCTGAATCTCTCATTAATGTAATCAGCATCTTTGTGAAATCACGGAAAGCATTCGAAGCTCCTACATAGATATCTTCAAAAAAAGTTACATTAATGCTACCTTTGTTCTTACTGGATGTAAATTTCTCAATCATCTTTGCATTGCTGAAGCTCAAGTCTCGAATTTCCTTCTTTAAGCTGATGATCTGAGATTCTCTAGCCTTGACTTCACATTCCAATTCATCTAAAATCTGCAAATTGACATGAGCAGCATGAGAAAAATCAGTTTCAGCTTGCTTAGTTCTCATTAGTTTGTCGAAAGACAGCTTCATTTGGGAAAGCTTTTCTAGCTGCAAGACAATGCATTCATCAGCAGATCTGATCTTAAGAGGATCATAAGGAAGATGAGCATTCTGAAGATTAACATAAGCCAATTTGAACGCGGAGATGGCTTCAAACACCTCTTCAATGTCGAAATCCATGCTACACTTATGGATTTCTTGAGGTTGTGGATGGACTTTTTCAGTGTAAAACTCGCTACTACTCGGTTTGGTCTCGGAAGAAGAAGATGGGAGTCTTTCTTTGATGTTGGTGTTAGATTGAGAGAAGATTACACCAAAAGATCTGAGCTTGAAAACTTTGGCAAATTTGGAGGCCATTCCTGTTATGTTATGGGAATTTGAGTATCTAGTAAACTCCATTTCGTGGGGGAATGGAACAAATGAAGTGTTTTTATTGTAGATTTATCTTTCACTATTTGGTTAAGAAACCAACAAAAATATTATAAACAACACAGAGAATCAGAATAGAAGCAAGGAAAGCAAAAAGAGGAAATCAAAGTGTTAGGATTTGTTGAGTATATTATACATTGTACTAGCAATGTAATTTTGACAAAGATGTGTCACAAAATTAATTTTGATGGATTAAAACTCGACTCGGATATAACATCTATTGGTTTTGTTATTCGTAATCAATATGGTGAAGTTACTAGTTTGGACACTAGAAGAAATTACTTTAACTCGGTAATTAAAGCAGAAACCTTTTGCACTAAATGCTGGACTTAAGGAAGCAATCAGATTAAACATCAAAAAAATTAAGATCGAAGGTGATAACTTATGTGTTATTATCATATCCGACTCCCGACTGGATCTTCGCTCTTTTGAGAAAGTCCACGTCAGACATGTGTTCAGAGAAATCAATTGTGTTGCTAAACCCATTTGAGAATTTCGAACCCCAACTCTCTATTCTGATGATCTTTAACTTCGCGTTTCTCGTCCGTAAAGATGTTTTAAGATTAACTATCTCTAGAAAATAGTTTATCCTAACCGCTTTCCGCTTTTTAAAAAAACAATGTAATTTTGACAAATATTATTCGGACATACATTGTATTAATATTCTAGCTTTGACAAATCTTATTCATTGTTAATAATATTGTACTATTCAGTATTCACGAGGAATCAACCTGTTATTTTTTTTGCTTTGTCGATTAATGGTCGTTTTTTAGCTTCTCTTTCACTTCTGTTCCTATTCTTTTCCTTTAATTACTTTTAGTTCCTTAGTGTAGATGTCAAATTAAATCAGACATAGTATTTAAGGGCCGTTTGGTTTTAATTCCGGAGTCGAAAATGGAATGGAAATAAATTTAGTCCATACGTATACCCTTATTCATAAAAGTTTTTGAAATCATTCCTTGTAACTTGAACTAATTGAAGTAAAATTTGATTACTTTTGATAGCCTATAGGAAAACAAAATGTGGGGAAGCAAGTGCATCTTGCATGAAACCATAATAAACGATTCCATAAAATTTCATGAATAAGAATATACATATAGACTAAATTCGATTTCATTTCGTCTTTGTTTTTGGAGTTGGAACCAAACGGGCCCTAAAATCTATATATATATATATATATATAGGGTCCAGTTCCGGTGAGGAGGACCCTTGCAGATAGGAATGAGGAGAGCCGAGGTGGTGACATGTGGCATGCCACATCACCTTTTTTTTCCCAGCTTTTCTTTTTGTAAATAAAAATTGGTGTTCATATTTTTATGAGTATGTGTTCATTTTTAAAAGAGTCATTGTTCATATTTTTATCAATAAATGTTATTTTTTCCTAACACTAACTATTCGTTTTTTTACATTAATTGTTCATTTTTGTATTTTTGTAAAACATTTTTTTTGGATTTTAAAAAAAAATATACTATTCTTTCAAATCGTGTTAATAAAATATGATGGTCATTTTTTTACAAGTATGTATTCATTTTTTTTACAATTATGGTGTTTATAATATGATGTTCATTTTTTTTGAAAATTATACTTTTATAAAAAATCGTGTTTATAATATTCAAAGATCGATTACATAAAAAATTGTGAAATCAAAGAGAATACAAGACGATTCAGGTTTCGTTTCTTCGAATTTCTACTCTCACTGTTTAGATTTCCATTCTTAAGGTTTAGGTTTCATTATGATTGATTTTTGTGTACGAAATCAAATTTGTTTGAATCATTTTGTGTTTGATAAGTTTGATTGAGAAAATACATGTATATACATACGTTGAGTTGGTCTAATAGCTCCAATTAAATAATCTATATGCTCCTTTTAGTGTGCACGCAAATTGTTCGGCAAAATGCCTTATAGAAAAATAGTTTATAATATTCATAGGAACAATGATATAAAAAGTATGAACACTGACGAATAAAAACATGAACAATGACGTATAAAAGTATGAACACCAATTACTTATCTATAACTTTGACACATACATAACATATTATGATAATCTTTTAACGTTTTGTGATGAGTTTTTTTTTTTTTGTGGTTATATACTGTAAATGAACATCTATGCATTATAAAATGAACACAAAAAAATAAATGAACATGACACATTGATGAATAAAAATACTATGAACACCGATGTATAAAACCATGAACAATGACATATAAAAGTATGAACACCGATGACTATTTTGAACGTAAGGTATTTTTCTAGTTTTTTAGTCAATTTACAAAAATGCCATTAATGATGAGCGTGTGAGAGCCCTTAATTTAAATCCATCCAATGGCTTACAATCCATCCAATGGCTTAAAACTATAGTACTTTCATGTACGCGTATCATTAACATTGGATCCATCTTGTAGTATAGAATCTATTCAACTAAAAGTTTTGAATAAAGATTGAGTGTTTAGTAAGCATATAGATTTAGTTATCTGCGCCTATGAAAAGAGATTAGTACACTACAAAATAAAATAAATAAAAAATAAACCTACATAAAGAAAAAGGAAGATGATATTTGTAAAAGAAAGGTAAAATGGGGGAGTAGGCATATTTTGTAACCATGAACATATAAAGACTCTCAATTTAAGAATGTGTACAAAATAGGCCCATCTAGATTATATAAAAAGATTTATTAAAATAAAATGAGGATATTAAGGAAATAAGAATATCTCTCCATTTATTAAGCAGTTAATTGTTACAAAACGGAAAAGTACATATCTTTCTCTCTCCATCTATTAAAAAAATCAAAATATCTCCATTTATTAAGGAAATCAAAATATTTTTCGGAATATTCGTCCTTTCCGACTTGCGTTCATCCATGGCGACGAAATTGAATCAATCCTGATAAGAATTCCGCAGCAACATATGTACATAATCGCAAAGACTGTAAACATATGTACATATATAGTTAGTCAGTCACATTTTTGTAGCAAAATATGTACATAATCACCAAAGACTGCAAACATGTGTAAATGCAAACACAAAATTGTACATATTCTAATCGACAACATGCTATATGTACACAAAAACTATGTCTGTGTATCATCAAACCCCTATCCAAATGTACACAAACTATAGTTAGTTAGTAATATTTTCGCAGCAACATATGTACATAATCAATTACATGTGTACATAATCAGTCGGCATAAACCTGATTGCGTCGTCTTCCTCATACTCCCCCAAATAGATTGCGCAATTTACAGCCTCAAAGTGCAGGGTTGAAGACGATGACGTAACTGTGTACGTCATCATTGGGAGCGTATCGAGCACGCTCTTGTACAGGTTCGATCTATCGCCAATGTTGCAAAAACGTTTTGGGCAATTTACAAATCGACATTGGTTTTTGATTGAGGTCGATGGTGATTAGGGTTCTTGATTGAATGTTGAGGATGCAAAATGACTTGAATGACGAAAATAGGGATATTTGATATTGAGAATCCTTGAAAGCAATTGGTATCTATTACCTGTGGAAGACGAACGATTAATAGACGATTGAATGAGAGTGTTGAGAGAATCTTTCATCGCGGAGAACTCGAACTCGAACACTCTGAACACTCTGAACACTCTGGCTATGGCGAGAGAAGCTTCCATCTGAACGAGCGTTTTTTTGATTTTGGTTCCAGTTGAAAAGCGATAGTTTTGGGATATTTATTAATGAAATCTTTTGTCAGTTACCATCCTTAACCGACTCCTATTTTTGTGCTAATTTTGTGCTTAATAAATATATTTTATCATAAAAGATAACTTCCATTTAGATAATTGCCTAATAAGTAGCTTAATTTATTTTTTTTAAAAAATGGTAAATACTAGGAGCCTTGTTTGTATTTTAAAAAAATTAGTTATCCTAGTAACTTAATCTTCTAAAAAAAAACAAATTATCAAGGAAGAGAATTTTTAGTAAGCATAAAAATTTATAGTCGTCCCGTGGGGTGAAACCATTCCTACGCAAATTTTTGGATCTTGGAACCCGGGACTTTTTTGGACTGAACTAGAAATTTGTTATAAGATCTGTTCGGGGTTGTCAATTTTGCAAATGGATAATTTTGGACCAAAAAATATATAAAGAATTTTGATGCAATTGGTCCGGATTGGTTCTAGACCGAAAATTCAGGTCTAATCTAAAAATAAAATTTCGGGTCGATTCTGTCCAAACCGGACGAACAATCCTAACAACCTCCAACAACATAAGAAAAAACCTTAACAAATACTTTACTCTTTTAGAAGAATTTAATAATTGTAGGCTTTTATATATTTCTTTATGTTGGTTAAACATGATCCAAGCTCCACAAGTTTTATGACTTACACATAAGATCTAACCAATAGAGAGATAAAATAAAAGGCAAAGTAGGTTGAGGATAAGAAATTTATGTTGGAATAATAAAATTCTATAAACCATAAAAGTAAGGCTTAATCATGTCAAGTTATCAATAAATTTAGAATTACATATCTGGTTTTATAGTAGTAATCGGACCAAACCTTAGTATGAAATTTACGATCCGAATGAGCATCACATTTTATATAGTCTTCAGCAGTCAAACCTCCTTAGGTTTTTTTTTTTATGTTTTCCCTCTGATGGGTAGAGAATAGAAAACGACATATTCATTTGACGTATTGAGAACCATAACCTAATATCGTTTATATAATGACCTAATAGAATTTCATTAAGCGTATTGGGCCAAAATCCGATATCTACTCATTAAACCCATACCGCTTAATTAAATTCTACGGGCTTTACTTGATCGAATCACTTTATTAGTCCGCTAGTAGATAGTCATATAATAAAATTATTTGTTATAATATGTAAGCTCACTAATAATAATAATAATAATAAGATTAATAAATAAATTTTACATTCTCCCACTTGGGCTATATATGAAATAAACAACTATATTATCTAAATTCTTTATGTATACACATAATGACTAATTTTATGTACTCATATATCAATGTGAGATCACAACGATATTTGTTGCAATCATCATAATTAAACTTTCCGTGTTCATCACATTAGTATATTCAATGATATAGATCAAGTATGGATGAGTAACATGAAAATTACATGCAATGTGATCTCATAAACATGTTTATTTCCAATTGGTCCTACTTTATTCGAAGATCAATCCAAATACAACATTTAGTTCAAAATGTACGTAAATTATGACAACTTTATTATGCATAAATTATAAAACATAGAACATCTAATCAAGGTTCCACTAAGTCAAGGGATTACAAAAATTTTCAAGCCTCATACGAGAATTGTGCTCATGGAAAACTGTAGGAGACAACCCCTTAGTTAACGGTCTACAGTCATGGAGTTTGTGCTTATGTTTTCTACGCAAATCGGCCAACTTTGAACATTTTCCTTTAATGACAAGAAATTGATGTCAATGTGATTCTCCTTTACAAAACTATTGTTGATATTGGAGAACAAAACTACAACCTTATTGTCACAAAATAACTTCAATGGCCTTTCAATTCCATTAATCACACGTAGGCCCATGACAAAATTATGCAACCATATCCCATGAATGGATGCTCCGAAACAAGCCAAGTGTAACAACCGGAATTTTTGTTCCGGTTTTGGTCCTTTGAGACTTCTTTCGGAACCACTTGAGTGGTTCCGAAAGGGAGTCTCCGCACCTGCGGCCCAAAAGGCTGCAAGCGCGGCGGTGACAACTTGTCTTGTTCTACAAGAGACTGGAGGTGACAACTTGTCCAGTTCTACAAGAGACTTGTCCAATTCTACAAGAGACTGAGAGGTTCTCTGCGACTAGTCCAGACAAGTAAACGGTGAGATGCATCGGATCCATTCCTGTTGGTATAAGGGGACAGAGGCAAGTTTTGGGAGATTCTCGTGTCACAAAAGAAGTTGAATTAGTAAAGTGTATTACTTAATGAAAGATAATAACCGGAGTTGATGCAAAAGCATGTTTATGTGTTTTGTCTCTGGATGTGTGATTGTGCTGTTATAATTATTATGAGGCTTAGAATGTTAGCTAACAGTTTATCCGTTGTGTAGATGCCTTGAAGGTTAGAGATGATGTCGAGTGATCCGGTCGGAGTGGTCAGCCGGGGGGTCCCGTACATTGTAGGAAGGGATATGAGTATTATTATTCTTGTTGTCTATTCTGTTATTGTTATAGAAAGCAACTGAGAGTCTATTGCTTTTATGAAAGTTAAACCTTTTGAGTACTTTATTTATTTTGGAGTTTTCATTTATTTGTGTCGTGTTGCAAGATCCAGTGCAATTGTTGTCAAGCTACGGGTAATGACTCATTGTGAGGTCCTAGCCTGTAGCATCCCGACTTCCTAGAATTTTGGGTGTTACAATATGGTATCAGAGTTAGGTTGACAACAATGGCACTCGCAATCTTCAAAGGTCGAATGGATAAATAAACGGAACCCGAAAGGGGTCTGAGTTTTAAAAATATTTTGGTTTAAACTTGTAGTCGGTCTGGGAGAGAATGTACGGGGGACCACCACTACTCGCGCGAATCTCGGCAACTTAGCTTATATGTTGGATTTAGCTTCTATGTTGGAATGTACTTGTTATTCCTGGACTTTGCATTAGTGTAGTGGTGATAGCTTAGCCTTATACGTTGTATGTCTTTATCTTAGATGACACGCACTAGAGCTACATCTTCCGTAGGATGAGGTAGAGGTCGACCACCTCTCCCTCTTACAATCCGTGGACTAGGACGTGCAGGTAGACCTCCAGTAGTTAGAGGTCGGGGACGAATCCCCATTGTTGATCCACTAGCGGCCGAGGCTTTGGCCGAGGAGGTTGTTGAGAGCGTTGTGCTTGAGGCTAGGAATGGGACTACTAGGTCCGGGGCACATAGAGAGCACAGTCGGCCTCAGGTCGAGTGTCTATCGGAGCATCTGAGTATAGAGAGTACGTACAGAGGGTCGAGGAGGCCATTAGGACAGGGGGACCTTCCCCAACACCACCAATACCCGTGAGGTTAGCTGATGTTTCATAGAGGGTGACACAAGTGAAACTGCACCGATTAGAGATGTTGAGGCTAATAGGGCTCGGGTAGAGCCGAGATCACCAAGACCGGGTTCTTGGTTAAAGGCTTTCAACCAGCTGAAGGTACCCCCTTTCGAAGGAAAGGTGGGATTAGCGGTGGAGCACCGGCTAGGGCATGTGCGGACGGCACTAGAGTCGATCTGCTACCCGGAGGATCGACAAGTTGAGTTGGTGCAGACCTTATTTTGAGACTAGGCACAATATTGGTAGAGGAAGATCCGTAGCAAGGTCACAAGGTTTGATCAGATGTTGGAACTCATTAGAGAACGCTATTGTCCTACAACATCAAGGAGAGACATGCTCTAGGATTTCCTTGAGGCCGGATTTGAGGATGTTCCCATTGCGGAGACGATCAGGAAGTTCCAAGAGGAGTTGACTTTGTTGGGTCCATCCTCACCTTTTGAGGACCAGCACGTGTATCTGTTTTTTCGGAGGTTGAGAGAGAGTACTTGCGCTTATCTATTTTTCCAAAGGTATCGGTCATATGAGAGTTGAGTGTCAGAAGTCACCAATGACTTGTTTTGGATGCGGCAAGCCAAGACATAGAGTTGTGTATTGCCGTCAAGGCAAGCCGTCATCACATCAAGGTTCTTTGTCTGCTAGTGTTGCAGGAGGCGGGCAAAGGCCGCTTCAGTATCAGTCACAAGGTCATCAGCAAAGGGCCCCGGGTTACCCCTCTCCCCAGGGTTCCACTCAGAGACATGGTAAGAGTAGAGGATGTGGTGGAAGCACCACGGACACAAGAGGTGCTTAGGCTAGAGTCTCTGAGCTGATGAGTACAAAAGAGCCATCAACACCAGCGACCACAAGTACCATTCATATTAATAGTTTTCCTGTCAGAGTACTGTTTGATACGGGTGCTACGTATTCTTTTATATCTGATGCATGTGTGGATAGACTGACCTTAGATAAGTAGAGAGGAAACCCTTCATTTTAGGGTTACCCGACGGGGTAAGATTAGAGGTACTTGGGAAGTTCGTGATTGTCCCATCTGGTTGGGAGGTCGCGATTGGCTAGCCGATTTCTTTGTAATGTACCTAGGGCATGAAGAAGTCATTTTGGGTATGGACTGGATGGACAAACATATGACATTTTTGGATATTGGCAAGAGCACCGTGATGGTCACCACGGAGAAAAGACATGTGGAGATTTTTTTAGGTTGGGACCTCGGAAAGAACGGTACAATCATCGACGCGGTTTGAGATGCGAGAACTATCGGATAAGGTTATGAGGCCTTTTGGTGTTATGCCATGAAAGACAATATGAGTCCGGCGCTGGAGGATATTCCGGCGACGAGTGAGTTCACAAATGTATTCAGCAAGCTACCACAATTGTCCCCGCAGAGGAGTGTGGACTTTGACATCGAGTTAGATTCCGGGACGAGACCGATCTCGAAGGCCCCATACCGCAAGGTGCCTATCTAGATGCTTGAGCTGAAGAAGAAACTCAAGGGGATAGTTGAAAAGGGCTTCATCCGCCCTAGTGTATCTCCTTGGGGCACACCAGTATTCTTCGTCATGAAGAAGGACGAATCTATGAGGTCACACATCGACTACCAAGAGCTAAACAAAGTCACCATCAAGAATAAGTACACGTTGCCCCGTATCGACGATCTGCTAGACCAGTTGCATGACGCTATAGTGTTTTCACGGATTGATCTGAGGTCGGGATATCACCAATTGAGGGTGAGAGAGCAAGATGTACCTAAGACGGTATTTAGGACTAGGTATGGACACTAAGAGTTTGTAGTGATGTCATTCGGGCTCACGAATGCGCCAACCGTCTTCGTGGAGTTGATGAATGGCATATTCATCAACTTTCTCGACCAGTTTTTTGAAGTCTTCATTGACGATATCCTAGTGTACTCTCGGAGCAGAGAGGAGCATGAAAGGAACTTGAGGGTTGTACTCCGAGTCCTACAGGATAGAGAGTTGTACACCAAGCTCTCTAAGTGTGAGTTTTGGATGCTTGGGGTGGCCTTTCTGGGTCGCATAGTTTCCGCCGAGGGGATCAAGGTTGATCCAGAGAAGATTGAGTTCGTTGCATCATGGCCGCCTCCTAGGAATGTCAAGAAGGTACGTAGTTTCATAGGTTTGACGGTCTACCAGATTTGTTTGGTTAGAGCCGTGCCTAAAGATTTTCGAGGAGGTTGACCTCCGCTCCTATCTTAGCGCAACCAGAGGGCATTGATGATTTCGTGGTTTACAGTGACGCATCCAAGCTGGGCTTGGAATGTGTCTTGATGTATAGAGGTAGGGTTATAGCATACACATATAAACAACTGAAGACGTATGAGAAGAAATACCCTACCCATGATCTTGAGTTAATTGTGGTGATTCATTCTTTAAAGATCTAGCGGCATTATCTGTACGGAGCTATGTGTCAGATCTTCACATGTCATAAGAGCTTGAAGTATATATTCACTCAGCGGGAGTTGAATAACCACAAGAGGAGATCGATAGAGCTAATCAAGGACTTTTATTTGGAGATTTTATATCATCCGGGAAAGGCAAACGTGGTCACCAATTTCCTTAGTAGGAAGACACCTCGAGAGAAGGTGATAGCCCGATTGACGGCTCAACCTCAGTTGTAGAGAGATCTAGCGTGGCTAGAGGTGGATATCTAATTTCTGGATATAAACAGTCACATGTCCACCTTAGAGATTTTACCTGATTTGTTAGGAGAGATCCGATAGAGGCAGAAGAGTTGCCCGACTTTGACACAAATCCGAGACCGAAAGTCTCGAGCAGAGGCACCGCAATTTACCGTCGGTGTTGACGGAGTGTTGAGACGCTAAGAGTTGTGTGTGTGTGTGTCATTAGACAGAGACCTGAGACAACAAATCTTATAGGAGGCTCATGCTACACCTTACTTGGTACACCCATGTGTAAGTAAGATGTATCGGGACATCATACGTTCTTTCTGGTAGGGCGGGCTTAAGCCCGATGTGGCTGGATACATAGCTCAATGCGTGACCTATCAATATGTCAAGATTGAGCATCATCAGTCAGGTGGAGAGCTTCACCCACTTCCAATACCACAAAGGAAGTGGGAAGACATCTCTATGGATTTTGTTACCGGTTTTAGACCGAGCTAGAGTTTCGACGCCATCAGGGTCGTGGTAGGTCGACTGACGAGACCGCACGTTTCATTCCTATTAAGGAAACGTGGTCGGTGAGTTGATTAGATGGGGAGTTCACTAGGTATATAGTGAGACTCCATGGGTACCGAGGACCATCGTCTCGGATAGAGATGGACGGTTTACTTTGCGGTTTTGGCAGCATGTACACGCCGCCTTAGGTACGAGCCTCCACTTCACGACCTCTTATCACCCTCAGACATATGGGAAGTCTGAGAGGATGATTCAAACCGTTGAGGACATGTTGAGAGTTTGTGTGTTGGATTGAGGATAGGTGTGGCCAGATCACCTCACATTGGTTGAGTTTTCATATAACAACAATTGGTACTCCCATTGGTTGAGTTTTCATATGACAACAATTGACATGCGTCTATTGGGATGGCTCCTTATGAGGCGTTGTATGGGCGGAGATGTTGTACACCCCAATGTTGGGATGAGCTAAGTAGTGCTAGTGGAGTAGCTTCCCGAGCAGGTACATGATGACATGGCCCGAGTGAGAATGATCCGAGAGCGGATGTTGGCCGCACAGAGTCGCCAAAATTCCTATGCTGATAAGAGGCGCATGCCTCTAGAGTTTAGAGTTGGAGCTCATATATGGTTGAGATTATCACCGACACAAGGCGTTAGATGTTTCGACATTAAGGGGAAGTTGAGTCCCCGATATGTCGGACCTTTTGAGATTCTTGAGCGAGTTGGAGAGGCTACATACAGACTTGCGTTGCCACCGAGATTAGACGGTGTTCACCCAGTTTTCCATGTGTCTTAGTTACGGGAGTACATACCAGACCCGAGGCACATTGTTAGTCACGACGACATAGTGGTTGAGCCAGACCACACGTTTTTAGAGCATCCGGTAGTTGTCCTAGAGCGTGGTACGAGACACCTACGATCGAAGGACATACCGATGATGAGAGTGCAGTGGTCGAGACGAGGAATCGATGAGACTACTTGGGAGACAGAGGATAGTATCCAGAGGAACTATCCAGAGTTCTACGCCGAGCTAGAGGCGCTTATAGGATCGATGTGGTGTTTGATCTGCTAGATCTTGTTATATTAGCATGAGTAGGTCATGAGAGTAATTTAGAAGATTGATGTCTTTATGAGTTCTAGTGTGCTTACCTCGGCATGTGAGATCAAGAGGATCAACTTCATCTAAGTTTCGGGAGGAAACTTGTTTTTAGGTGGATGTGATGTAACAATCGGAATTTTATTCTTGTTTTGGTCCTTTGAGACTTCTTTCGGAACCACTTAAGTGGTGCCGAAAAGGAGTCTACGCATCTGCGGTCCAGAAGCCCGCGGGCACGGCTACTAGGTCGCCGAGGTCGAAGTAGAGTCTTGCCGCGAGTGTGGTTTTTTCAGCAGACTGCGTGCGATCTTGTAACACCCCAAATTCTCAGAACTCAGTAGCTACTGGTTAGGACCTCACAATGGGTCCCGAGCATAAGTAAAACCGAAATCATAAAATAAGGTTTTGTAATATCATGAATGTGACCAAAGACCAACAACTGACAACAATAATCTTAAAACTAAGTTTCTCAAAAAATCATAAAAGAAAGACCCATATAATAAAAAGACTCCAACCCGTCCTATGAAGTACGGAAACTCGGCTGACCACTACTTTCCGGATCACTCGGCATCAACTCTAACATGTAGCACGTCTAAACAACAATAAGACAACAGTTAACTAACTATGCAAATACAAGTATAATAATAATAATAGCACAAACACAACCAAGGCAAATTAATACAATCATCATGCTAACACACAAACCGGTTATTATCTGATAACTTAGGTGATTCACTTTATTCCGTTTTTAAATTTGTGGCACGAGAAATCTAAGATTTCTCGCCTCCATTCCTTATCCAACTGGTGATGATTTGACACACATCCGCCGGTAGCGTCCCCGTAAACCAAGTATGGACTAGTCCCTAAAGATCCTCCCAGTTGCCCTCGGGCTTATTGGGCCATATGCCACCGCCCGTTACTCTTGTGCCAAAATATAGGTCGGTAGTACATAAAGAATAATTATACTTATATACATATAAGTCAAACACCATTATCATCATTCACACCAATATCTAGAAGTCAGCTAGGTAATTCCAAAGGACTTACCTGAATTAAATCACAATTCTCGTTATCTCAACTCGGTTCGCAAATGCAGGAACTCAAAAGCCTGATATAAAAAGTAAGTGGATCAATAATGTATCCAACCGTCTTAGAAATCTCCAACTTCTAATATTTTAACAAGATCATTGAAAGAAAAATTATCACTTTACCCCTACAGGGTAAAAGACGGCATCTAACGCCAAAGCGAATGGAGTATATAGTTTGAAAGGTTTCTCCAATTCTTAACCATCTAATCAAATCATAGCTAGTCTAAATCCATACACTTCTATTAAATCCCAAACTCCGAGAAGGATTTAGACATCCAATGCCATGTCGGATTGATCCCATCCGTTCTCATACAAGTACTTGATAACAAAACAAGACATCCGCTAGTGTCATCTACATTAACGTGCTAAGGAACACCTACTGCATGATACTCGATTTTGTACCTAATAATAAAATAAACAACAGCCGAGGGCCCAACACTACTACGTGATACTATTTAATTCCTTCATAAACCCACTCCACTTTTAGACATAGGTAGCTAGCTACGAGATCTACCCCTACCTTACATAATTAGCCTGTTCCCACAACCCATGCGACGCCTTCTACACTAGCCTTACCTCTGCCCTCCATGTGTGCCCAAAATCTCTCTATAGCAAAACATAGTAACCTGCTACACGTATATAGTCAGACGCACAACTACCTTTACTGCGCAAAATATACAAAGGGAAGATGCTCACCGACGACACTAGATGGCAACCAAGGTGGGGATAGGAAAGGAAGCTCAGTTCGATGTCGGCACAACAACCGCAAGAAGTCCGTCCTAGCTTGTTGGCGGCGGTCTGTGCATCCACGGAGTCAAAAGGGTTGTGATGATTGAGTTCAACAAGAGTGTAACGTATAAAGGAAGCTCGGTGTTGGTGCCAGATCTTTAGTTCCAGTTGACTGCGCATAGAGGCACGGGGAGAGTCGATGGCGGCGCTGCGGCAAAGGTCCAAAGGCTCGGTGTTATCTCTTTTGTAGATCTGGGAGGCTCGACGATGTTGCCAGCGTTGATGTGGTTGTAGAGGTTGGAAGGCTCGACGTTGCTGCAGAGGTTGGGGTCTATGTCGGTGCTACTGCGGTCTGGGGACGTCGACGATGTTGCAGCGGAGGGATGGGAGTACGTCGGTGCTGCGATGAAAACGAAGAGCGCCGCCTACTGGATAGATTGCGAGGGAGGTGTGCAAGCATCTGGTTTCTCGTGTTAGTCACATAAGGGTAGGGAGGTGCAAAGATTTTGGGATCACGTTGTACGATTCTTCAATGCTAGTTACGATCCCATTTGTTACGGTGTGAAGGTGATGAGGATGGGTCACGCCGCCAGGTCAGTAGGAGCGGTAGAATGGATTTGGCCCATCCGGCCTATTAAGTAAAGAAGAGGGATTGGGGCACCCGAGAGGTAAGATAGACATTGGGCCCGTCAACCCCGAATCCTTTATGGGCTTGTTAAGACCTAATGACCTTGAAGGCTATATTATTAATACTCTCCAACAATTAATCTAGTCCGATACTTAGATCCGTTCCGTAAAATTTCTCAATTCGGCCCCAAACTCTGTAATAAAATTTTCGGGTTTTATAGATCTTTTGTAACCGTCATCCGTTCTTTCCCTGCTTAGGGTATCAGATCTTTGAGCCGTTTCTCTTTTAATCTTCTAACCCTAGCAGCCTCCTATTTTCCTCTTTCCCCAACCGTTGCTTCTTATCTTCTTACGTAACTTCTTCTCCCTCTCTTCCATTCTCTTCTTCTGCTTTGTTCTTCCTACATCCAAGTTCACTCGAGTTGCAGCCTCCAACACGTCGGTTGCATACTACAGATTCGACAGTAAGTCTTCTTCCCCTCTTTGTTCTTCTTCTTCTTCTTCTTCTTCTTCTTCTTCTTCTTCTTGGCAAAGAATCCAGATCGAGTCTTGATTCTGTTTGTGCCGTTGTGTCCGCTGTTGTTGTGAAAATCTAGGTCTAAGTGATGTTGTTGTTGCGTGAGAAACGTAGAGAGTAGAACCGATCTTGAGGAGTTGTTGTTCGTCAAAGAACTTCGACAATCGCCCCTGGAGCATTTCCGCACCCGCGCCTGTGCAGACCCGCACCCACGCCTAGCCAAAGTCGCGGCCCCGCATCTCTTTGTCATTGCGGTCGCGGCATTTGAAGTCTGTTACCGTTCTCGCGCCTTCCTTACCCTCGGTTGCGCCTTACCTCCAATGGGTACCGTCTTTGTGGTATGTCACTTCTCTCATTGCTCCCTTATCGTTCCTAGAGTTAGATCATGCTAGGTTGGACCCTACATGAACTAGTGTGAATGCTAGTTAGTGGCTTGTAGTTTCCTAAATGTTTAAAAGTGGTTTAAGAACCCTTGAGCTAGTTGTGTTGATGTTGATCAATGAGGATCTTGAGACTAGGATTAGTATATCTTAGCATGGTGGTGTGATCTTGTAAAAGATCATTGAGACTAGAAGTAGGAACCTTCTAGCACGTTTTAGCATGTACTTTTAGGGGTCATTGAGACTAGAATTGAAGACTTCTAGCATGTCAGTTAGATTCTGATTTGGGATGCCTTATCTGAGCAGGCATAAATTCTTTCTTGCGGGAAGCTGAGCGTGATATCGGAGTTGGGTTCACCTTTGTTACAGGTAGGTCCCTTGGACTTACATAGATGACTTCTATGTGTTAGCATAGTTATGATAGTGGTGTGTGCTAGATGTTAAATGTTAAGAACATGCTAGGACGATCTTATATGTTGATTGACCCAAGTGTATGATACTCGGGCGGTGACAACTTGTCCAATTCTACAATAGACTGGGAGGTTCTCTGCGACTAGTCTAGACCGGTAAACAGTGAGATGTATTGGATTCATTCCTGTTGGTATAAAGGGACAAAGACGAGTTTCAGGAGATTCTCGTGTCACAAAAGAAATTGAATTAGTAAAGTGTATAAATTAATGAAAGATAATAACCGGACTTAATGTGTAAGCATGCTTATGTGTTTTGTCTCTTGATGTGTGATTGTGTTGTTATAATTACTCTGATGCTTAGAATGTTAGCTAACGGTTTATCCGTTGTGTAGATGTCTTGTAGGATAAGAATGATGCCGAGTGATCCGGTCGGCGTGGTCATCCGGGGGTCCCGTACATTATGGGAAGGGATATAGGTTTTATTATTCTTGTTGTCATTTCTGTTATTGTTGTAGAACTCGGCTGAGAGTATGTTGTTTTTATGAAAGTTAAACCTTTTGGGTACTTTATCTATTTTGGAGTTTTCATTTATTTGTGTCTTGTTGCAAGATCCGGTGAAATTGTTGTCAAGTTAAGGGTCAGGACCCATTGTGAGGTCCTAGCCTAAATCATCCCGATTTCCAAGAATTTGGGGTGTTACACCATGAACTTTACAACCATAGTAGAGATAGCTATAAGTGTTTGTTTGTCACTTTTCCAAGATGTATCCCCTTCATCCAACAAAAAAACATAGCCCGAGGTAGATCGTCTACTATTAATACAACTGGAGAAATCATAACCATAATATACAACGATCTCCAATATGTGTGAATTCTTGTAGGTCAACCTGCAGTTCTTCGTTATTTACAAATACTGGAAAACCCTTTTTGTTGCTTTCCAATGATTCGATCCAAGATTACTTAAGTATCTGTCCAAAAGTCCCGTAATAAATGTTATGTAGGGATGGGTACAAACCTGACAATACATTATACTCCCTATCATTAAGGAACATGGAACCTTTTGTATCTCTTTTATTTCAGGATCTATTTTGGGGCACTGCTTTAGACTAACCATGTCTTCTTTAGCTATAGGTGTATCTCCAGTTGAATAATCATTCATGTTAAATCTGGTTAGCACCTTTTAATTATAGCTCTTTTGTGATAACCTGAGGATACCTTGAGATCGATATCTTAGTATTTGAATTCCTAAGACAAAAGAACCGTCTCCAAGATCTTTCATCTCAAAGTTCCTAATGAGAAATTTCTTGATTTCGTGCAATAAACCTATATTGTTACAAGTCAATAGTATGTCATCAACATGCAATACAAGAAAGATAGACTTGTTCACACTAAATTGTGACCTACACAATCTTCAACCCTATTCACCTCAAATCCAAAGAAGGTAATCAATTGATAAAATTTATTATTTCATTGCCTTGATGTCTGTTTGAGTCCATAGATGGGCTTCTTTGATTTACAATTCATAGATTTAGAATCTTTAGATTCAAAATGTTTCTTGTTGAACCATAGACTAATATTAAAATAGACTCTCTCAAGGGTAATTTCTCAGTGGTCAATATTAACCCGGTGTTTTTGTTTAACCCAGGAGAAAACATTATATTATTTTTTAAATTTAAAAAATATTCGCTCGGGGTTTAAATTAACCCCCTAGAAAAAATCTCGTTAAAATACCAATCAAATCTCGTAACCTATTATTCTTGGAAGTCAAATTAAAAAATTGCCTTAATACCTAATTTATTATTTTTGTCGTGCAAAGAGGATTATATTGTCTTTGCTTGTAAAAGTCAAAAATTTTTACCTTCGATTTTTTTCCCGAGTCAAACCGATTTTCGACTATTGACCTCTTATATAACACTTAGTATCATGGTTCAATGTTTTTCCATCATTTTATGTGAGGATCATTCACATATAACTCTTAAACTCTATCATTTTATGTGAAGACTTTTATCACATAAAATGCATCTAGTCAAGCCTTATGATTTCAGTGAAGTTGATCACATAAAATATTCTCATTCTTTTTCTATCTTGTTCCTAAATTCATTAAATGGATCAGTGTATGCCTAATGGGCACATCATGGGATCATGGTTTAATGGGCCCATCAAGGCTGCAACTCAAGCATGAAGCTTATCCTAATCAGCCGATAGGAACGTGTTCCATGTTCAGCACATCCTCCAGAGATCTCCTGCCAATAATCTTCTAACCACCCCAAGTTTGCAGATTTTTCCTCCCTAACAACCGCGTCTGAGCCCAGCCGTTGCCTCCTAGATCATGCCTGATCAACCCCTCTTCCCTCACGCCTCATTCACTTTGCTGATCTCGTCCCTTCCTTCTTCACTGCACCTGTTCGGAACAATCTAGCCACATACAGGAATCTGGACTCCTCCTTGTGTCGACACGCACCAGCCTAGGATCTTCGGTCTTGCGTCCTCCTGCACCGAGGCCTTAACCATTGGAGCAGCCCTCCTCCGTCGCCATCGTCCAAGCAACACGCACCAGCGTACTTCTCCTCCGAGGACCAGCGTCGCAGTTTCATCGCTCCAGGAGTAGGATCGAATAGGTTGCGGAAAGCCTTCCTTCTCTCTTGGACCACTCACCACCGTCAAGGCTGTCTCTTCCTCGTGTAGTTGGATAAGCCACCTAGGTCTCTTCTTGTTGCCTTACGTGAAAATAGAGGGATAAACCCATCTCCGCCACCCACAGGTTTCGATCCTTCGATCACTAGTGTGCCAAAATTGTTAGGACATTTAAGCCTCTGGTTAAGAATCGAACTCAGGACGTGTGGATTTCTATTCCATTTCAAATCTGCAGCCGGTGAGGATCGAAATCAAGCCTTGTTGCATTTCTTAGTTTTTCACAGGTTTTATATTATAAACTGCTAGTTTGGAGGATAAGTTACGATAGGTTAGAATCATCATTCACCGTTCAATTTTTTATATGTTATAGGTAGTATATGGTATTAAATTTTTGGAAACGATCCAATGGTCGAATTTGAAGTTATTATGTCCTAAAGTAGGGTACTTGCACTCTTTTGGAAAGAGTATGAATTTGGCTATGGGAATTTTTGTGCTTGGAGTCATCTTTGAGATTTTGTGTAAGATTAGTGGTGAGTTCTTCTTAAGTTAATTTGCTTTAGTGATGAGGGGGCATATCATAGAGAATTAAGTCAAGTATGACCTTAGAGGACCTTTTATCAAAGTAAAGAAGTTGGAAAAATCTTCCAACTTCATGAAACTTCTCTTGAGTGTCGGATTGTGGTTTTGGGTTCGAAAGGATAATGTGGAACTAGGTTATGAAATCTTTTTAGGGTTTTGAAACCCATGGATAAAATCGTCTTTTTATCCTTATAAGAATAAATTGGTAATTTCCTTTAGATGACCTTTGGTAACCTAGAAGTTGGAAACTTCTAAGGTGTCGGATACGTTATTGATACACGTTTCATGTTATGATTAGGCGGTTGAGATTAGATTCATGTGGAGTCAAGGGATATTGTTGACTAGACTTGAATTGGTTCAGGTAAGTCCTCGGACTTACTTAGCTAGCTGCTGCGTATTAGTTTGACCATGATGATTGTGTGCGTTTAATTATGTTTATAATAACAAAACCGGATATATATATATATATATATATATATATATATATATATATATATATATATATATATATATATATATATTAATTGGCCCAAGTGTATTATAACCGGGCGGTGACCACTTGTCCAGTTCAAAAAGGAAAAATCGGGAGGTGCTCTGCGACCATTCCGACAGGTAACGGAGGGGTGCATCGCCTCTATTCCTGTCGGTGAAAGGGGACAGATGCGAGATCACGGTGATTCTCGTGTGACAACATAAGTTGAATTAGTAAAGTGAATAACATAAGTAAAGATAATAACCGGATTATGTGCAAGCATGTTGATGTGTTTTACTTTATCTTATGTGTGTATGTGCCTTTATCGTTATTCTAATATTTGGAATGTTAGCTAACGATTTTCAACCGATGTTGTAGATGCCTTACAAGTTAGGTTAAGACGGTTGTAGAGAGATCCGGAGGGGATGGTCAGTCGGGTCCACGTACTCATATAGATGGGGAGGGAGAGTCTTTCCGTTTTGCATGCACATTATGTTAATTGTTATGTTTTGAAAGGCTGGCCCATGTATACATTCATCATTTTAACTTTTATTGATTTCAAATTGTTTTACTACGTTTGTGCCTAAGATCCAGTAATGTTGTTGTCAAACTGAGGTCGAGACCCATTGTGAGGTCCTAACCAGTAGCTCCCCGAGTTCCGAGAATTTGGGGTGTTACATTGCTCTCTACTCTTGACATACGGATGGTTCATCCCGTCGTTTCTCAAAACCGACTAATCCAGGGCATAAGTTTTTTGCACACAACAACATCTGCGGTCGATCAAACTCTGGTTCTACGGTTTCCCGAAGTATGCCTTACGCAACGACTCTTTTTTGCCCTAACCGTCGGTTCAGGCCTTAAAAAATGTATAATATGCTCAAACCACCAGTCTAGGTTTCTTGAAACGAGAAACCTAAGCCGCCAACCGGAAGTTCACCTAAACCGGAAAACCTCGACCTCTAGTTTGGTCAAATCGACGGTTTGGGCCGGTTTGAAAACCGCCAATTTGACGGTTTAGCCCAAACCGGACTCATGCCTACTTCTTCCTAGGATAATAATACCCATAAAAATAGTTTTTTTCTTCCTCTCATAATAAAAAATTAAAAGTGCATACTTAGTCTACATAATAAAATTTGAAAACATATTTAGTCGACATAATAGAAAAGAGCATAATCAGCTCATTAATTTCATTATATTTTAAGTAAATGATCAATTAACAACATGAGATGAATATTTAATATATGAAAAAATAAATCAAAAAAATATGAGCTTATAAATTGCAAAAACACTGTTATTTGAGGTTAATGAAATGATTATGGCCTTTGTCGTAGAGTAAAAACTTGAAAAACTTTATATGTTACACCTAAATTGTTTTGAATCTAAGAATTAAAATGACCAACATTAAAATCAGATGCATTCATTTTCAATGTTTCTGAACAGAAATATCACTTGAAAAAATAGCTTCCACAAGGCTATATAATAAAAAGTTACTTTTGTAAAATCTATATATATATATATATATAATAGTCCACTGATTGTTGATGTGGCACACTCAAGATTCAATATTTAAGTCAAAATAATCATATATTACTAAATTGTCACTCTTGTAAAGTTGTTATTTTTAAAATTATGTATTTTTAATGTAACACCCCGAATTCTCGGAACGCGGGACATTACTTGTTAGGACCTCACAATGGGTCCCGACCTTAGTTTGACAACAATATTACTAGGATCTTGCAACAAGACACAAATAAGAAAACCGAAATTCATAAAAGTATATTTTTTAAAGGATGAATGTAACCAAGTCTAACAGCCTATCGTACTTAAACAACAGAAAAGACTATATGTCTTAACAAGAGGGAAAGACAACAAAGTAACAACCCAACCCCCACTCTAGGGAGTACGGAGACCCGGTTGACCACTACTTCCGGATCACTCAGCTGCTGCTCTAACCTGCGGTGAATCTAAAAACACAACAAAACAACCATTAGCTAGCTATCTAAACATTAGAAGAATAATAATAGCACACACACACATAGCAATAATACACACTCATCATACTTTCAAACAAATCCATTTATTATCTTCATTTAAGTTATTCACTCTTACTAATGATACTTATTTTGTGACACGAGGGATTCCCAAACCTCGCCTCCGCCCCCGTGTAACCATCAGGAATGGATCCGATGCATCTCACCGTGTACTTGTATGGTCTGGGTATAGAGAACCTCCCAGTCTCCTGACAGAGCTGGGCAGTGATGTCACGGCCCGTTATGCATACACTTGGGCCTTAAAACAGAATAATAACCGTCGTCCTATCAAGTTGTTATTATTATAAACACACATTGCACACACCAATATTATCACTCAACTAACATCCAGAAACCAGCTAAGTAAGTCACAAGGACTTACCTAAATCAAACCACAACTCTCACAATCTCAACTCGGTCTGCAACCATAGCAACTCAAATGCCTGTCATACAAGGCACGTGGATCAAAATCATATCCCATACTCTTAGAAGTTACAACTTCTAAGAAGTACTATCTCATGAAGAGAATTACGAACATACACTCTCTTAAGGTAAAAGATTATTTTACCCTCGATTCCGGAACTCTCAAAAGTTGATCATTAAATTTTCATATTTTCTTCTAGAACTTATTTCCATAATCTGGTTCCCAAGAATAGTTTACTAATGATTCTAAAGTTAACAAGGTTTAGAAATTTCAAAGGGGTGGCTAAGGTCCGATCTTACACTTAGCTACTAGGTCTGAGATCAAATCCTAAACAAGCTTAGCTTAAGTTACCACACTAATCCTTAGAATATTTTTCGTAAGTGGAACTCGTTAACAATGATTACCCTTGACCCCTCCTCGGAACCACCGCAACCTTCATCTAGTGCGCACTACCCGATCCTACTACTCTAACCTTTCCTGGTGCGATTCTACCACCCGCTCCTATCCGAGTACCTACCCTTCTCCGGGCTCTTGTCTTCACCACTCTCCTCTTATACGTACCTATATATACTTATATATACATACAGATATACATTACCCAAATACTAGTAAGGTTCTAGTTAAGGATACCTATTTACATTGATATATATACTTATATATACAGAAGTCTCACTCTCGTACTCTGATTCCCAATTTTTCTAGAATATCACTCTTAGAACCGATTTAAATATACGTATACTTATCTATACCCTACACTTATACTTATACATATATATATATACTGATATATAAACCACTATATATACTTATATATAGATTACAATTATACAAATGTATAGATATAAATCTACACTGCAGGGACGAAGGGGCTCACCCGTACAACACTGTAGTCACGTCTTCGCGGGGAGGAACTGAGGCCGAAATCGATCGAAGCAACACCTTCAGCGATGACAACTCGAAAACGTCGGAAAGCGGTGAAAGTCGATGCGGTGCTACTTGGGTTAAGACGGAAGAAAGAAGCAAAGCGGTTAGCCGGATTGCTGGAGGTCCGTCTGTAGCGGCTGGCAATCGTTTTTTTCCTCCGGTCTGTGCAGCTTTCTAGCGCGCAAGATGAAGGTCCAACTCGCGAGCACGAGGGTGCGTTCCGGTTGTTCGGGGGCTGCCGAAACCGGAGGTGAGGTCTCCTGCTTCCAGGTGAGGTCGGGGTGTCGACGCCAACTGCGTCTCCGGCGAGTGGTGATAGCAGGTGGGCAGAAGGGATCATTCTTCCGTCCTTGGGTGTGAGGGGAGGTGTATCGGTAGGGAAGAGGGAAGATACGTATTGGTAGGTTATTAATCTAGGTTTAGGTTAAACATTTAGTTAGCACATTTGATTAGCAATTAAGCAGGTGGGCCGACATATTGGAGTTTGAGCTGATGGGCTGGCATAGGCCATTGGCTAGTTAATTGGCCCGCTCATCCATTAAAACAAAAGGTTGAAAAGAATAAATGTTACTAGTACGGAATCGTTCCTCGGTCTTTCACAAGTACGGAGATTTTTTAACGGGTTACAAAGATTATCATTTAATGTGAATCCAGGTCACATAAAATGATAAAATTTTAATATTTTTTTAATTTATTTAAAAGAATAGAGGTTGGCGGATCGGAATCCGATTTGATCCAATATTAAACGGAGATTTTTTTTTGTTATTACATCAGTGCCCTCTTAAAAGAAGTTTCGTCCCGAAACTTAGAATATTGTATCTAGTCAAACGACTTTCTTTGTATATCTCGGTACCATAAAATTCCATTTTCTACCATGCAACTACTCAATCATCGTACTCAGACACACATCACATAAAACATAATCACTCAATCCAATATAAAAACATGAATGGTCAGATAACACAACATCCGAGTACTAACTCGTCGATACAGGAGTAACATCTAACCCGGCAGAGAACTCGGGATAATTACGTCTAATACTCTCCTCTGTCTCCCAGATGACCTCATCAGCTCCTCGTCTAGACCATTTAATCCTCAACATCGGTATCTCCTTGGACCACAGACGCCTAGTACTGCGCTCTAGGACAGCTACTGGATACTCCACAAAAGTTTGCTTTGCTCATCTATCCGATTCTTAAAGCTGATGACGTGAATCTTATCCGGTAAGTACTCTCTCACTAAGACATGGGGAACGGTGGGCGTACATCCTCTCGGGTAATAGTGTCAATCGATAAAATGAAGGCCTAATCAGTTTATATATATCAACGGTTTCCTTTCTAAACTCACCTCTAAATCTTTTGGCGACTACCAGAATAACAATAAAACTTTCTTCCTTCTATTGACTCCATTTGCTCCCAAATTTTCGGAAGATCCCGTTTATAAATTCTGAAATAATGATCTGAGACATCTCCCGGCACTTTAATAGGTGGTTAATGCTTTTTGTAAGACCATTCACTTGGTCTTGTCTCCCTAATATGACTCAGTCAGACCGTTTCTCAAATAATACCTCATCACCTGTTTCTTGTCAGGCTTTCGATTTGTTGTAATCCAAGATCACACTCCCGGTGGAGATCTTCATATAGTTCTCAAATTCCTTAACTTGAATTCATAGTTAATCTAACATTGATTTTTTTTTTTTTTACTTTTTTTTTCTGTGGGTTATGAGTCTACCACGCTTTTGTTGTAACACCCATTAGTCACCATGGCGTCTTTTTGAGGTCAACATGATTTAACCACTCCCGCATATACTTCCCTTCTAATACTAGCAAGATCCTCTTCAAATAGACCCTTACTCTCTTACCCAACCGTAGTCTATTCTTAACCAACTAGTAAGCAACCTCTAACCCGATTCTCTCCATATCCTTAGATCATCCCAGAAGGTTGTCGTTGCCAATTTGGGAAATCCTCCAAGGCATCGGTAAAGTTACCTCTTAAATCCGCAGTCACTAATGTCTCTTCTTAACGGTACCTACTCGTCAATACTAACCAACACTCACACGTCATCAATTGACGTCGGTCAGTATATAATTGACTTATCTCAATATCATGGACTTACTCTTCTCATGCCTATACTGACGTTAAATTCTTGGTGAGCATCATCTGCCCGATTAATCCTTTCATGCTTCGCTAATTCGTTTTATCTTCCACACTTCTGTTTCCTTAGGCTAACTCTACTTCTCGAGCCCAACTATGTCATTAATCCTGACCTAAATAGTCATTCCAAGTCTTTAACGATGGCTGGTAAGTGTCTTTGTAGTTCTGGTGACTTTAATTATCATCCCCTTGCAGTTCCCCTTGCATGGACCGTCGGTGTTGATGACTTAGGTCCCGTGATAATTGGGGTTACCTTGGACTTTCGAGTTCACCAAGGCCATTCTCATATATACATTCTTTCGCTGGGGTTACCGGCAATATTGCCTTCATGAAACTTCGTTGTTTCCGCTACAGGGGTTCAACTCTTTGATACCTGCATTGCGATTTCTTTCAAATTCCTATATCTTTGAGGAGGTCAAAACCTCTTCACACTTGTGAAGTCTACATTTTGCTTCTACACTCCATTGTAGGTATCCATTCTATGCACCTTAGACTCTCATATCCGGGTTGACATTTTATCTCCTTTGGTCTCTCAAGCTTGTCTTGTGAATTCTTCTACTAGGTGACTCATCTTATACGTTTTTTTTTTTGCATCGGTCTCTAACTGTCTGTTGATCATTACTACCCATTTTGTGTTGGAACTTCAGTTACTTTGTACTCTTGCATAGATTTCCTAAGGACATCCTCATCTCAAGATTTTATATAAATTTAGCATGATCCATATTTTGATACATGACTTTCCTTCTCACTGGTTAACTTATACGCTTGGTTTACACTTAATCCATCCTAGTGTCCTCAGTCCGATAGTATGATTTTTATTAAACATCTAATGGTACCATTTGTATACGACACATCAGATGCATATGATTTTCTCACCCAATCAAATTTCTCGCATCGCATTTATTATGTTTTCCTTATACTCATGTCGCTTTACCTTCTTTAAGTCGTTACCACCAGTAGGATAGTTAAATCCCTTTGTGTTTCCTCGTATACGCCTTACGGACCACGTTGGTTGGTATTATAACTTTCATCATCTTTCGAGTTTGAATTTTCATTGGAGTACCACCATTTCTCATTAAACTCTTATATATACACTTTTCGGTAATCATCTTATTGGGGAAAATACCGGATCTATATAACAACCTTTAGTCATTCAATTTTACTCCTTCTCATATCTGTTTTAGCTAACATGTAGATCCCATCTGCAATCACCTCACAACTCGATCAGACATTTCACCAAGGCTTTAACTCATACTCTCTATGTTTGTGCCGCCTCTATAATTCCAATCATTCTGTGTCACATCTTTATTCACAAGGGCTTCCTCTGTCAATCTAGACAGTTTGATCCCACCTTCTCTCGGAGGAGCACCATCAGTCCTACTTGTGTGGAATGCTAAGACATAGAACATGTTCACAATCATCTGTTTCTTCTTACAGGTATCCTCCATACTAACTTTGATAGGTATCTTTCCTTAGTCAGTAATAAGAAACTACTCACAACAATTCTCTTTACACCATTACTATCATCAATGGTCATTACCGACCGCCAAATGCTTCTCGTTAATTTCTTTATTAGAGTTGTCGTATTGGACTCATTCAATGTTACCATCAAGGCTACTAGTACTTGTATTGATTTAACTTCAGCATTGTTGTTGTTGATCTCTGAAATAAATTCACTAGATGTCGATAAAATTCCTTTATAACCTTGTGGTTATTCTTCTTATCTGTCACCCAACCATCACTAGTTAGCCAGCACGTGCAAATTTTCCGTTGTTACCAATTAGCCTGTAGTTGACCTTCTATACGATTGTAGACTTACTTTTCTTCTATCTCTTTTGAGGTTTGATATACCAGGTAAAAATAATTCTCTTCCATTTATACTCCTTTATCTCCTTCTACAAATTACACTCCTATAAGAGCATTATACTCTTACGAGTCTAGTTGTATCTTCGTCTTCCGTCAACGGACTTGTAATTTCTTCTGCGATAACTTGTAGGTATTTCCCCTTAAGTTTACCCGAGTTATCGTCTAATTTCGGTTCTCTGTTATGACCCGCTAGTGTTATTAACTTAAATCCCTTCGTGAATGAGAAGTTATTAGAGACCCTTTCCAAAACTATTCTTCTACACCCTCATTCCTTGGGGTGCTGCTTGTACTTCCGCCTTTATAGAAATCCGGTCTTTGTTGTATCCCGATCCTTGTTGTAATTCTTGTGTGTTCTAGGGGTCATACCGCTTCCATGTCGGTGAAATCGGCCTTCCCCTTTCTAGCAACATGTAAGCTTTCATTTTGCGGCTCTTTAATTCTTCGTATCGGGATGAACAAGGTATCTTATCTTGACTCCTACGCTTATGATTGTCTCGGTTTCCCATCTTGATTGTGGTGGCAAGTAGCTTGTCGAGAGTGATCATCTTCCGCTCTGCTTCTAGCCTCAAACTTTCACCTTCTGGTCCGTCAGTAAGCTTAGATTCAATGATTCTTGTCTAGATCGCTATTATATTTCACCTTGACCTTCGTGCCTATTGGTGTTTCTGAAGGCATCCCCTTTGTTTGCAACGTTTCTTTACACCATCTTGAAAGAACCTATGGGTTGTCTCTTCCAGCTTGTATACTTGCCGGTCATCCAGCGCGTTGCCAGAACTACCCTCATGTATATCCTTCATTTGATCCTATTGAGTTGACTCGGGATTCCCTTCTTGTCATCGTAGTTGGTGTTGTCTTTTAGGCTTCACTTTTCATCTCGACGTTCCTCAACAAGCTCGAAGGGGTTGTCCGTCTTTCGTCTACCCTAATGCACATAAGATGTGCATACTAATCCTCACATTGACACCCTTGAAAATCTACTTAGATGTGTCAAAGGGGTGAGAAACTCATTATGTTATCTCCGTTAAGGACATAACATAACTATAATTTCTACTAATCTTCGGCATATGCTTATCTACATCACCTATCATTATAATCAAGCTAATAAGTCCAAAGAGAGTAACAACCTAAAGTCCATACTAAGCATACTAAGATCCGCGGTAGTAGTGGTGGTCAGCCGTACTTTCTATCCCCAACCAGACTATGCATGCATTTGAAAACCAAAAGTCCTTTTTAAAGCTCAGATCCCTTTTCGGGTTCTGCTTAAGTACTTATTCGGTCTTTCAGAAGATTTCGAGTGCCATTGTTGCCAACCTAGAGCTCTGATACCATGTTGTAACACCCCGAATTCTCGGAACGCGGGGCATTACTGGTTAGGACCTCACAATGGGTGCCGACCTTAGTTTGACAACAATATTACTAGGATCTTGCAACAAGACACAAATAAGAAAACCGAAATTCATAAAAGTATATTTTTAAAAGGATGAATGTAACCAAGTCTAATAGCCTATCGTACTTAAACAACGGAAAAGACTATATGTCTTAACAAGAGGGAAAGATAACAAAGTAACAACCCAACCCCCACTCTAGGGAGTACGGAGACCCGGCTGACCACTACTTCCGGATCACTCAGCTGCTGCTCTAACCTGCGGTAAATCTAAAAACACAACAAAACAACCATTAGCTAGCTATCTAAACATTAGAAGAATAATAATAGCACACACACACATAGCAATAATACACACTCATCATCCTTTTAAACAAATCCATTTATTATCTTCATTTAAGTCATTCACTCTTACTAATGATACTTATTTTGTGACACGAGGGATTCTCAAACCTCGCCTCCGCCCCCGTGTAACCATCAGGAATGGATCCGATGCATCTCACCGTGTATCTGTATGGTCTGGGTATAGAGAACCTCACAGTCTCCTGACAGAGCTGGGCAGTGATGTCACGGCCCGTTATACATACACTTGGGCCTTAAAACAGAATAATAACCGTCGTCCTATCAAGTTGTTATTATTATTAACACACATTGCACACACCAATATTATCATTCAACTAACATCCAGAAACCAGCTAAGTAAGTCACAAGGACTTACCTGAATCAAACCACAACTCTCACAATCTCAACTCGGTCTGCAACCGTACCAACTCAAATGCCTATCATACAAGGCACGTGGATCAAAATCATATCCCATACTCTTAGAAGTTACAACTTCTAAGAAGTACTATCTCATGAGGAGAATTACGAAAATACACTCTCTTAAGGTAAAAGATTATTTTACCCTCGATTCTGGAACTCTCAAAAGTTGATCATTAAATTTTCATATTTTCTTTTAGAACTTATTTCTATAATCTGGTTTCCCAAGAATAGTTTACTAAAGATTCTAAAGTTAACAAGGTTTAGAAATTTCAAAGGGGTGGCTAAGGTCCGATCTTACACTTAGCTACTAGGTCTGAGATCAAATCCTAAACAAGCTTAGCTTAAGTTACCACACTAATCCTTAGAATATTTTTCGTAAGTGGAACTCGTTAACAATGATTACCCTTGACCCCTCCTCGGAACCACCGCAACCTTCATCTAGTGCGCACTACCCGGTCCTACTACTCTAACCTTTCATGGTGCGATTCTACCACCCGCTCCTATCCTAGTACCTACCCTTCTCCGGGCTCTTGTCTTCACCACTCTCCTCTTATACGTACCTATATATACTTATATATACATACAGATATACATTACCTAAATACTAGTAAGGTTCTAGTTAAGGATACCTATTTACATCTATATATATACTTATATATACAGAAGTCTCACTCCCGTACAACACTGTAGTCACGTCTTCACAGGGAGGAACTGAGGCCGAAATCGATCGAAGCAACACCTTCAGCGATGACAACTCAAAAACGTCGGAAAGCGGTGAAAGTCGATGCGGTGCTACCTGGGTTAAGACGGAAGAAAGAAGCGAAGCAGTTAGCCGGATTGCCGGAGGTCCGTCTGTAGCGGCTGGCAATCGTTTTTTTCCGCCGGTCTGTGCAGCTTTCTATCGCGCGAGATGAAGGTCCAACTCGCGAGAACGAGGGTGTGTTCCGGTTGTTCGGGGGCTGCCGAAACCGGAGGTGAGGTCTCCTGCTTCCAGGTGAGGTCGGGGTGTCGACGCCAACTGCGTCTCCGGCGAGTGGTGATAGCAGGTGGGCAGAAGGGATCGTTCTTCCGTCCTTGGGTGTGAGGGGAGGTGTATCGGTAGGGAAGAGGGAAGATACGTATTGGTAGGTTATTAATCTAGGTTTAGGTTAAACATTTAGTTAGCACATTAGATTAGCAATTAAGTAGGTGGGCCGGCATATTGGAGTTTGAGCAGATGGGCTGGCATAGGCCATTGGCTAGTTAATTGGCCCGCTCATCCATTAAAACAAAAGGTTGAAAAGAATAAACGTTACTAGTACGGAATCGTTCCTCGGTCTTTCACAAGTACGGAAAATTTTTAACGGGTTACAAAGATTATCATTTAATGTGAATTCAGGTCACATAAAATGATAAAATTTTAATATTTTTTAATTTATTTAAAAGAATAGAGGTTGGCGGATTGGAATCCGATTTGATCCAGTATTAAACGGAGATTTTTTTTTTGTTATTACATTTAATAACAATATTTACCAAATCATCAAAACCATCGGACTTTGTGATTTACAATTTTAAAATTTTACTTCTAAATTATCTATTTTAAGGGCTTCTATAAAATTATTTATTTTTATTGCGATATATTTGTCATATTATTTTAGATACATTGTTTGTTTATTTCATTAGTAACAATAATTATATTGGTGTTATAAGGTGATTATTTAATTAAATAAAAATTTTTTTAAAAAAAAATATTTATGTAACTTGATTATTAATGCGAATTTGTTTTACATATATGTATTAAGAATACTCGTGTACGACACATGTATTGCTATCGTCAACGAGGCGGGTCTAGCGGGATGAAGAAGTTAAGGTTCATCCCGTCCTGAATATTTATTAGCGGGACGGAAATGCTACTTTTTATGAAATTCCGACGGATTGGGAAGATGTCAAAACATGAACAAGATCGGGATTTGTTCTCACTCCTATTTATATGTATTAAAAATATTTTTGCACATCACGGGTCCTAAACTAGTTATATAATAAATTATTCAATAATCATGAGTTAAAATTACATATGAATTTCCATGAAAAGTAAATAAAGTGACAATGTCTTCTAGGTCTTTCTTCGTATGCCTTTACATATTTCCAAATAATTAAGGTAATTTTTGCAAAGTAATACAAATAATTAGTGATTCATTTAATTTAGAATTTATTGGCAAACGGGTAATTTTGTGTAATTTACACGCAATGTGCTTTGTATGCAAAATTTAAAAAATTATGGGTGATTTGTATATTATCAAAAATAAAATTGATTGTAAGAAATTTGTATTTATAATTTTATATTATTGTAAGTTATGTATAATAGGGTGTTGTTCAGGTAAGGCTTTTAATTGTGGTAAGGTTGTGCGACCGTCTAAGAGGTTGACACGTGTACAATTTTTTTTTTTTTTAAAGAAAATATATTCTGCATACTTTTAACTATAATGAACTACCATGTTATAAGTTCTGCACTATTCTCTTTTAAACTTTGAATTATTCTCAGATAATTCATTAACTATTACTTTATATTATTCATGAATTAGTTTTTTTAAGTATTAACTATTCACATATAATTTATAAATTATTCCCTTAGAATATGAATTATCACGATATACTATTAATGAACTACTCTTTTATATACTACATTGAGTATTCTCATGTAACTCATGAAGTAGTACTTCACGATAATATATTTATAAACAAATATTATATCTCCAATAAACTACTCTTATAAAGTTCATAAACTACTACTTTCAATAATTCATTTTTTAATATATTATATTAAATTATTTATAAATTAATCGTTTGTATGTTATGAACTATTCTATTATAATTCATGAACTATCCTTTTATAAGTTATACACTATCCCTCTATAAGTTTTGCATTATCATTTTAATTCGTTGTTGGAAGGAATAGGGGGAGGGAATTGGATATGTGTCACCTTCCTAGGCTATCTTGACGGCTTACCGCCTTACCGTTATGAATTATTCTATTATAATTCATGAATTATCCTTTTATAAGTTATGTGTTGTCCCTTTATAAGTTTTGCACCATCATTTTCATTTGTTTCTAGGGGGTGGATTTTGGACACATGTCATCATCCTAGCCTGCCTTAACGGCCTTGCCGAAAGAAAGGGGTCTTACCCGAACAACTCTTATGTATAATAATCGTTATAAAGTTTATATTATTTTTATATTGTAAGATAAGCAATTCTAAAATAATTTATGGTATAATTGTTTGTATCATTTTAAGTAATTAAACATTATAATAATTTTTAATTGAAAAAGAATAACTTAATTTGTTTTTTTAATTATAACAATAAATATAACATTAAACAACAATAAAATGTATACAAAGTGAGTGATGATAAACTATACAAAGTTACATTTTTGTAATTTGTTCGTGTAGGTTATCTTATATATATTATAGGAGTAGCACCTATTGTCACATGTCAATCCAGAAATAACTAACTACAACGTGTTATTTCAGCATTTAAGAACAGTTCCCAAAAATCTTAATTAAGTTTTTAAAATTTTAAAAATTGTGAAAAACAATTATTTTAATAATCAGATTTGCACATATCCACAAATAAGAATATGTAATCAGATTTTAAAAAAATTCAAATCATGAAACCGAAATAAGAATTGTAAAAAAATATGTTTATCACACCATTAAACTTTGTAGGAATTTTTTTTTTTCAATTTATCTACATAGTTTATATTGATATCAGATTTTTAACTTTTAACCTATATCGTCAAATTTGCACATATCCACCTTTTAGGCGATTGCATGATTTGTTTAAGATTACACAATTTTAGTATAGTATTATTTACCTTTATCTTTTATGTAAATTTTTTTTGTTAATAAATTTATTACAATTTTTTTTGGGAGAATTTGACATACTAAGCCTTTTTGAGTTTTTGTTAAAGAAAATGTACCCCAAATTTTTTACCACATTCATTTAATAGTAGGTAAAAAAATATTAACCCCCTTTTATTTAGAAAGAAACAATAACTAACGTTTGTTGTTTAAGTTTTAATTTTTAATTTTTAATTTTTAATTTTTAATTTTTAATTTTTAATTACTTAATCTATTTTTTATTTTATTTATTTTTGTGACTTTTTTACTTTCTTTATTATTTTTTTTTATTTTCTGGAATAAATTTATCATACCAGAATTTTTACATACCAGAATTTTTACATACCAGAAGTTTATCATACCAGAAATTTATCATACCAGAAATTTCTCATACCATAAATTACATACCAGAAATTCAACCAGAATTTTCATACCAGAAAAATACATACCCGAAGTTTATCATACCAGAAATTTCTCATACCATAAATTACATACCAGAAATTCAACCAGATTTTTCATAACAGAAAAATACATACCCGAAGTTTATCATACCAGAAATTTCTCATACCATAAATTACATACCAGAAATTCAACCAGATTTTTCATACCAGAAAAATACATACCCGAAGTTTATCATACCAGAAATTTCTCATACCATAAATTACATACCAGAAATTCAACCTGATTTTTCATAACAGAAAATTACTGTAACATCCCGAATTCTCAGAACTCGGAGCATTACTGGTTAGGACCTCACAATGGGTCCCGACCTCAATTTGACAACAATATTACTAGGATCTTGCAACAAGACACAAATAAGAAAAACCGAAATTCATAAAATGTATTTGAAAAAAAGATGAACGCAACAAATTCTAACAGTCTATCGTACTTAAACAACGGAAAAGACTAACTGTCTTAACAAAAGGGAAAGACAACAAAGCAACAACCCAAACCCCCACTCTAAAGAGTACGGAGACCCGGCTGACCACTACTTCCGGATCACTCAGCTGCTGTTCTAACCTACAGTAAAACTAAAAACACAACAAAACAACCATTAGCTAGTTATCTAAACATTAGGAGAATAATAATAGCACACACACACATAAAATAATAAACATTCATCATGCTTTCAAACAATCCATTTATTATCTTCATTTAAGTCATTCACTCTAATGATACTTATTTTGTGACACGAGGGATTCTCAAACCTCGCCTCCGCCCCCGTGTACCCATCAGGAGTGGATCCGATGCATCTCACCGTGTACCTGTATGGTCTGGGTATAGAGAACCTCCCAGTCTCCTGGCAGAGCTGGGCAGTGATGTCACGACCCGTTATACATACACTTGGGCCTTAACACATAATAACAACGGTCGTACTAACAAGTTGTTATTATAAACACACATCGCACACACCACCATTATCATTCAACTAACATCCAGAAACCGGCTAAGTAAGTCGCATGGACTTACCTGAATCAAACCACAACTCTCATAATCTCAACTCGGTCTGCAACCGTAGAAACTCATACGTCTGTCATACAAGGCACGTGAATCAAAATACATCCCATCATCTTAGAAGTCTATAACTTCTAAGATGCACAAACTCATCAAGAGAAAATTACTAAAATGCCCTCTTAAGGTAAAATGACTATTTTACCCCCGGTTCAGAAACTCCCGGATTTGTCTATATCTTAGTTTCAAACTCTCCTTTGGAACCCATTTCCACCATCTAGTTCTTACAGAAAAGTTTGGTAAAGATTTATAATAGTTACACAAAATTCTAGATTTTCACAAAAAGTCGTTAAGGTCCGACTTTGGGTTAAGATACGAGGCTTGAATAAAAAGATAAAAATTCCGTAGTAAAACTTTAGATCCTATATGATATGAATACTAACCATAGGAGCAAAGATCTCTCAAACATATTCAACCATAACTCCTACATAAATCTCTAAAGTTGGATAAAAGCTAGAATTTCTATACTTAGCCAATATTTTCCTCTGCTGGAAAAACAACCCTACTGCTCTACTTTGGGACCTTATAACTTCTAATCCGACCGTTAACTTTCTCCCAAATTTTAATACAGTAAACTTCATATTTCTATCTCAAACATATTAAAAATTCAACGGTGGATGTTCGATCTAAGCTATCCAAAAACGGGTTCAAAGTCAGCAGTTTCAGCTCACAACATGAAATTTTTCCTAGGCTGAATGAGGTCCTGAGTTCGAGTCTCTCTGTTAGCATTCTCTCATTTTTTTTACTATGACCTGAAGATCCCCAGTTCGAAACCCACAGCTTACAAATTTATACAATTTAATCTACACAACCTATTCTCCTGCACTAGTACAGCATCGACAGAAGGCATTGAGAGGGACTTACCCATATCAGTTGGAGGTGGTCCGGTTTCCGTGATTGGGCTTAGCAGAAACGTTCTGGACCAGGACCGGGGATCGTACGCTGGCTCAACTGCGCCCACCATAGTGCACCACTCGTCCCGATTAGTCACTGCAGGGGCCAAAGAGGGATCCGATTTCCAATTGTTTACACGTGAAAACAGAAGGGAAGAAGAGGAGAATGAATGGATGGCTGGCTCACCTGATGATCGACAGAGACGACTGAGGAGGTCCCGGTGGCTGTTGGTGTTGCTGCGGACTCATTGTCGGTCGCTTTCGAGTCAGATAAGGACGAGAGCAGGAGTAGTCTTTACGACACGGAGGTTTGAAGTCGTATGGGTGCAACGTTGGGTGGCAACAACAGGCGGCTGCTTACTCCTCGTGGGTCTCCGACGATGACGAGATCGCGTCACCGGCAACGAGGCCGATGCAGTGGTGGTGATAGCAGAGCAGCACCGGCGGTGATTGTGGTTTCTCATTGTGCGATGCGGTTGCAGAAGATAGGGAGAGATTAGCGAGAATTAGGGTCGTCAATTAGATTAGGAAAAAATTAGGTTAAGAAGATAATTAGGGTTTAGGGTTAATGTTGGGCCCGGCTGATTAATAAGTGGGCCTACTCCGATGGGCCCACTCATCCCGTTAGAGGATGGGCCGAAAAAAAAAAATCGTTACTCGCACGGAACCGCTCTTCGTTTTTTTTTTTAAAAAAAAATTCGGAATTAATATACGGTTACCTAATTATCATTTTATGTGAATCAAGGTCACATAAAATGATAACATTTAAAATTGTTTTATTTTATTTAAGAAGAATAAAGGTTGGCGGATCGGAATCCGGTTTGATCGGTTATAAAAAGGAAAATAAAAATTTTCCGGGTATTACAATTACAAACCAGAAGTTTATCATACCAATTTTCTCATACCATAAATTTCACATACCAGAATTTTATCATACCATTAAATGAAAGTGAATAGGAATGAAGGAGGAATTAGTGATGATCTCACAGTATACATCAAATTGTAGAGCTTTTTGTAAAGCAATGACCTCTCAAGCTGATAAACAATTACTGCAGGGAGTTAATGATGTTTCAAATATTGTTTAGCCTGCAAACCACCTTCCTGACAAGTGACAAACAATGCTACCAACTGTGGTCCTCGGCCCACAACAGATTCTTCACTTTGATGGTTTAAAAGAGAATGATACTACAAATAAATAATGAGTAAGCTAAAAGGAAAATGTTAAACTAAAGACCCTCAAAGTTCACTTGAGAGGTCAGAATCCAAATCCAGCACCCTTCGTAGAGATAATAAAGAAAATGTTAAACTACTACAGATGGATTGAAATGCTCATGACATCTTTGGTTGGACCTTTTATTCATTACAAGTTCAGAAGTAACACTACACAAAATGCAACCTTTTATTCATTACAAGTTCAGAAGTAACACTGCACAAAATGCAACCTATTATGTGTTATGCTCACCTTCCACCGCTCCATGGATCCAGGAGTCCGTTGGAAAAAATTATAGGGCAAATTTAGCCCAGTTGTTTCCGGCACCGGACTGTCCAAAGACAAAGTTATCGGGTCGGAAAACCTGGCCGTAAGGTCCGGCTCTGATGTTGTCGACGACTCCAGGCTCCAGATCCATGAGAACATCCCTAGGAACGAACCTACCACAGCTAGCCTCGTTGTAGTAGACATTGATCCTCTCAAGCTGCAGATCGGAGTCTCCCTGGTACCTACCGGTGGAATCGATACCGTGTTCGGCGCATACGACCTCCCAAAACTTGGCACCAATCTGGTTACCGCACTGACCACCTTGGATTTTCATTAGATGAGTAGGGTTTGGGAGAACTCGGAAGATACAGAAGAGAGTGAGAACTCGGAAGATATAGAAGATACAGATGAGTAGGGTTTGGCACCGATCTGGTTACCGCCAAAACTTGGCACCGATCGGAGTCTCTTCTGTATCTTCCAAATCTGTGGCATATTACAGAAGAGAACTCGGAATGGATCTAGGGTTTGGGAGACTCTACTAGCTGCGATGTTGGAAGAGAGTGAGAAGTTGAAGATACAGAAGAGAAGAGAAGAGAAGAGAGTGAGAGAGGTTGGAAGAGTGACGGCTGAGAGATTGAGAGAAGATAATGTTTAGGGTTACTTTTCAAATTAGGTTTGACGGTAAAAATAGAAGAAGGGGTATATTTACTTAACTTAAAAATACTAAAAGCCTATTTAGTATTTACAATTCTCAAAACAGCCTAGTAACCAAATTTGCCCATTTTTTTTGTACATATCAATGTTTTAACTTGAAAAAACTTAAATTTAATACACATAAAAAATTTTGTTAAAAAATTTATAAATAATATAAGATAGTTTATAATAAAAATTAAAATCAACACCCGTGCAATGCACGGGCAATACACTAGTGACAAATTATACAAATACCTATTTGGTGAGTTAAAAAACTTATTTGCCCATCAAATAAAAACTGATATATACATTGTAATACTATTTCAATAATAATTGCCCAACATATATATATATATATATATATATATATATATATATATATATATATATATATATATATATATACACACATGGTCACTGCAGCATAATGTGATCGATGTATTATATATGAAATCAACTTTATGGAAATGTCACAATTATAATGTGTGACTCTCCTTTACAACATTTTAATAATTTGTACAACTTCAGTTGCTTTCAACTTGCAACTAACTTAAGTCACATTTTATATATGCATGCATCTTCTCCCAAAACGTTATAGCTTAAGGTTGTTAAGGTGGAATCGTAACACCTTTAGAGCCTCACTTATTTCTCCCCAAAAATCATAATATCTCGAAGATCAAACCCAACTCTATGGCACGTGTTCAAATAGTAATCATTGTCTTTCATCAATGGTGAGGGGTGTACCACGTCATCCACCTTAAGTTGTATCATTTATGATAACATGGCCCGGTAGTTATGTTATGTTTTTGTCCCCGCCTAATTTTTACTTGAATTAATTTTAGACCAACTTTTTCTTAGTTGTAAAGGAAATTATATTTCCTCCGAAATAATCATATGATCGAAGCAAAAAATTTGAAGTTTGAAATAGCTTGTTATTTATTTTTTAGTTCAAATTTTTTATCGTGTTATAAACCAATAACTTTGACTTAACTTAAAAATAATAATCAACTTGATCTAATACTCAAAGAATCAAGTAAACCTAACTTTTTCCAATCATGAACGTAAGTATTTAGGTTTGGTCATTATTTGTTGTTGGGTCATCCTATATATGATAACCTTGAAGATGAGAACATCAACTTAGTATAAGATGGTTGTTTCAGTTGTAGGAATGTATATATTGTCCTATTGTCGTGAGTTTGTCAGCAACACCACCAATTTTTCTGAAAATATAGTGGACTTGAACATGTGTTGTAATCGAATAAAATAAGAGAGATGTCTGAAATGATAAGACCGATTTCTCATGGAGGCTTCCAAATGTTTTTGAATAGTTGACGATAGTGATATTATCTCCCCCGATTTAAATGGTTTTTATTTCCATTTCTCGTGCTCTTAGTAGTCTTTTTTCTAAGGGCACATACTTCTACCTGAAGAACATAAGTTTCCACCACACAGACGACACAATCCATAATCAGAATAGATATTTAGTGTATTATGATCCTTCAAAATGTAGTGAAATGCACATCGGTTGTTGCTTCGTTTGAAGTTGTCGAAATTGGTACTTTCCACCATTGTTTTCGACCAATGAATATTTTTCTAGTTTTTTTGTTATCTAAATGGAAGGTTTCTTAGCATTAACTTCATTCAACTTTTTGTTGTCAAAATTGACACGTCTAAAGAAGGAAGCACATGTGTTGGACGTCCAATGCCTATGTAGAAGACGTCCATTCAACCCCATGCACTAGGGGTGTTCATTTCCGATTAGTTCTTTTTTTTGTATCGGATATCCAAAAAAATGGAAAATATGGTATCCGGATCCGATCCAAAAATTGGCGGAATCCGTTCTGATAAGGTAAAATGGACATGATATCCGATTTTGGATATCCGGATAAAAACAAATACGTACTATAAAATAAATAAAAAACTAAACCAATCTACACTATATAATATACATTGTAAAATATTTCAAACTGAACCAATCTGCCAAACTAAACCGGTGTGCATTGTAACAAATCTACATCGTCAAATGGTACAAATTACATCAAACTAAAACTGTAAAACAAAAGCAAAATATGCTAAACCATATCATCAAGCTAAAACTAATTTTCAAACTTCAATAACGTTCAACAAACACATTATGCAACTCTAAAATAGCATATCAAAAATCAAAATGATGCAAAATACACCAAATATGTGAAATTGTGACTCCATTACGCGGTCTTCTAAGCAAGAGAGAAGTAGGAAAACAAAATGAGCAATATAGAAGAGCACTCCAGTCTGGTCTGTGATCTTCTGCAAGAGTGGAAAAAAAAATATCAACAAGAGATGGAGAAGAGATAACCAAAAAATCGATTTATGCTTTATAGAGAAATTCACTTGTGAGGTTGTGGCTTTAGCCCGTGGTCTTATGAGCAAGAGAGAAGCAGGAAAACAAAATAAACAATAAAGAAAAGCAACACTCATGTCCATTACATGGTCCTCTACAAGAGTGGAGGGGAAAAAAAAGCAAAATATGGAGAAGAGAGAAGTAGGAAATCGGTTTAGGGTTGTGAATGGCCACCCACCACTTACTTGAGACGGAGACGGATAATAAAGGAGGAGGGCGTGGTCCGAGTCTTCGAGAGGCAGATGAGACTATGAGAGAGCGGCGATGAGAATTGAGAAATGAACGATACATTTACAATACTCTCAGATTTAGGACTTCCTTTTTAATAAATTTTTTTACGATATTATTGGGTTTGTGAAAGTTCGAACTTGAGACCTTGAAATTCAAGATAGAAAATATTTCTCTCCTTCACACCAACTCGTCTATTGTACCTGAACTATTATAATATGATAAATATTCTATATATATCTTTGGATATCGGATATCCGGGTATGAAAAAAACACAATCCGTATTCGATCCGCATATCCAAATATTTTATATGGATCGGAGCAGATACGGATATATTTTCGTCAGATCGATTAAATGTCGGATATTCCCGTGTTGGATCGTCAAATTATTGGCGGATCAGATTGTTTTGAACACCCCTACCATGCACACGTGTTTCTATCTTGTTTTAGGTGTGTGATGTGTGTTGATTGAAGCAAGTATAAGACATCTTAATGCATTTCATTTATACATGGTATTTTAAGACATTTTAAGTTGTTTTTATATCTAGAATGTCTTGTAAAGTTTATTTGGCTTTTACAGACTTTAAATTGTTTTAATTCCTAAAACTAGTTTTATTTTAATTTTAGAATGTTTTGAGGAAATACAATAATCTTTTCTAGTGAGTTAAGTTTTGGGATCAACATTTGTTAAGATATTGTTTTTTATGTGAAATTAAAATCCAAGAGAGGTTTGAGTGAGCTAAAGTATAACGTTGTCGTTTCAAGCTTAGTTGGTTTGCATGTGTCAATCCTCTATAAGATTGATACTCATAGGCTCCATAAGCATGCTCTTCGTGCTTCTCAACCTCCATTGTTGAGTTGTGTGAAGTTGCATAAGATAAGGTCGCGACTGCATTGTTTGGGTCTTTGATTCATAGATCATATCTTCTTGCAATTGACTTCATTACACTCCTATCTTCTCTAATGTTCGTTTCATTTCTATTCCCATTATCATGTCTTACATTGTATCTCATGGTTGATTCCTTTTTAATTGTTTCGAGTGCTCATCCATCAAGTGTCAATGGTAACTTCATTGTCTAGATCAAGGAAGTACGGATCATCCCCGCATCATGATGTCATTAAATTTGTAAGAAAATATCATTAGATCGTATTTTACTAGCTTATACTATGAATACATAATCTATGAAATTAAATTTTACTTACATTATGTTACTATCAAATAAATTGGAAAAAAACTAAGAATATCTATTAAAATTAGGCTTTACCTTCATTGCGGTTACATCTTATATAATTATTATCAAACGATATTTTTTTATTTATCGTTCTACACTATATAGTCCTTTTATTATGATACAAATATTTTAAAATTAAACTTTTCTATTCAGACTTACGTTCGTTTCATCCCGTGTCAAATAAAAATTTACTATTACCTAATCCTTTTTAAAAAGTAATAAGATATAACAACAACTACTTAAATTAGTTTTTACTTCTATTGAGACAACAACATATAGTTATTTTATTGTATTTTACTTCTATTGAGACACCAACATATAAGTTATTTTACTCTCATTGTATTAAAACTTTCACCTTACTAGATTTTACTTTTATTGTGATACAAGTTTAATCAAAATTAATTCACTGAATCCTTTTAGAAATAATTTAATCATTCTAGTGAAGAACTATCATTTGGTAGTATTTATCCTATTATATCTGCACATTTCCCAGGATATTTATCCTATTATATCTACACATTTCTCGGGATAGGATTGTACAATAATTTAATTTTTAATAATATAATCATTAAAATTTATTATAATTATCAAATATTATTTTATATATAATACATAATAAAAATTATTAAGATATTTTTTTTAGATAATTATTTTGAATTTTTGACCTATTACATGGCATTTATTGACTCACAATTAATTATATTTTTAAATATCAGCCAATGAGGGGTTTAATCAAATTTTTAAATTTTTGTTTCAATTAGATCATCATTTAAGCCACTTGAGAAATTATCACTGAGGCTGCATACGGTATCAATAAGGCCTGAACCTTGAAATTCGTATGTCCATGCTATATTATTTCTAATTACCCTTAGTTGTTAAAATTATCAAAGAAAATTGGGATAAACAACATTCAAATATAATTTTCATGTGCCTCACAAAATCAAGCTATATCGTAAAGAAGAAAAATATTAGAATCGAGATTAAAAATCTTATATCTATAAAAGCAGAAGCTTCTATTGCCACGTGTCAACGGCATGTTTCTCGAAGCCTAAAAAATTATTTTAAAAAGTGATTTCTAAATGTTAATATTAATTGAAAATTGATTTCTATTTTTTTTAAAAATTATTTAAATAAATACTTTTATAAAAATAGTTTTAAATTCTTACGAATATTTTTGTTACCAACAAGCATATCTTAACAAATCAATTTAAATATATAATTAATTAAAAGAGATAAATACTTAAAAGAGAATTAAAAATCATAATATTGATTATAATTTCATTTTTCGGATTTTTTATTTTACAAAAATATACATATAAATTTCTAAGTACTAAATATTTATTAAAACTGAACCCGCACAAAGTGCGGGTAATACACTAGTTTTAAGAAGAGAGAATCTCTAGATATTGATCTAAAAGAACATCATCTGATAATGGAGACGAGGTGCATATGAGTTGTTGTCCTGAAAAATATAAGACATTTATACATATTTTTTATTTAAATTTGATATCACTTAAAAAAGCAAAATTTTGGATAATATTCCTTGTACTTTATATTTTTTTCGAATTATACCTAAATAGTTTTTGGATGAATAACTTATTTTTTTTATAATTTTTTGAAATATATCCTTTTTACCAAGTTAAAATTTTGAGAAAATAATAATTATTTACTAGTTATTTTGAATGTCTAGAAAGCTTTTTAGGTGAACCACTTATCTTATTTTGCTTTCTTAAAATGTCAAAAAAATATTAATTCAGTAGTGTGATGTCTCTATTATCTTGGGACCTCGGCTAAAGCTCATAAGACCCAACATTAAGACCGACCCTGTATCAATATTGATGTAGCATGTAAAATTATTATTCTAATTGAAAATAAAATTAAGATTGGATAAATATACTTAACAACACCTCCTCAATGACTAGTAATATTATGATATTTCCTTTATAGTAAAGTAGTTTTTCCCCCATAAATTGATTAATAACCTTATATGTACACATGTAAATTTATTTAACAAAATTCGTACACGACACTGTATATTATATTAGCAATATATTATATAATTTAGACGTAAATATCTGGACAGTATTAGTAGCGTACTAGGTGGAGTTTCCTGAAAGCTTATAAAAATAGAAAAAAAGGAAATGTTATAATAAGGCCAACGGTCAGGAAATCCCCTGCCAGCGCTAAAGTAGGCGTGATTTTTGTGTTTCTCCCCAACGCCCATCGCCAGCCAAAACGCAAAACAAAACGCCTCACACAGGAATTCAAACAGCCACTCTCCGATTTCTCCCCAATTTTCTCGCTCTCAAAAGTTCGGAATCCCCTTTTCCGGCCTCTTCCTTCCCTTCCGCCGACTAAAATCAAAATTCATCCCAATCGATTCGAACTAAGCACTCGTTCGATCTCTGGAATCTTAGCGGATACCAGAGATCGAACGTCAATCGTGCTTTCTCGTCTTCTATAAATTTCGCAGCATCACCATAGAACAATGACGTTCGGAAGCAGCTCTCTCTTCGGGAAATACGAGCTTGGAAGGTTGTTAGGATGTGGAGCTTTCGCCAAGGTTTATCATGCTCGTCATCTTCGGACAGGGCAGAGTGTGGCGGTGAAGGTCATTATCAAGAAGAAGATTGCTGGAACCGCATTAATGGCGAATATCAAGCGAGAGATCACGATTATGCGCCGATTACGTCATCCTAACATCGTCCGTCTCCATGAGGTTCTGGCTACTCGCACTAAGATTTACTTTGTCATGGATGAAGTCAGAGGCGGTGAACTCTTCGGGAAGGTTGCTAAAGGGAGATTCTCTGAGGATGCTACTCGGAAATACTTTCGGCAGTTGATCTCTGCTGTCGGTTACTGTCATTCGCGTGGTGTTTATCATCGCGATCTCAAGCCCGAGAATCTTCTTATCGACGATAATGGCGATTTGAAGGTTTCCGATTTCGGTTTAAGCGCTGTTAAGGATCAGATCCGTACGGACGGACTTCTGCACACATTATGCGGGACCCCTGCCTACGTGGCACCGGAGATTCTCACCAAGAAAGGATATGACGGCGTTAAGGTGGATGTGTGGTCCTGTGGAGTCATCCTTTTCGTTTTGACGGCGGGGTATTTGCCGTTTAACGATCCGAATTTGATGAATATGTATAAGAAGATTTACAGAGGGGAGTTTAAGTGCCCTAAATGGATGTCTTCGGATCTGAAACGATTTTTGTCGAGATTGCTTGATACAAATCCTAAGACGCGGATCACTTTCGATGAGATTAGGAAAGATCCTTGGTTCAGAAAGGGAGGGTACAAGGAATTGAATTTTCAGCAGGAATCTGATTCCGACGAGGAAGAGAAGGAATGCGATGCTGATGAGCAGTTGAAGGTGATGAATGATGGTGAAAAGGATCATCAACAGGCAAGCAGCAGCCACACGCTTAATGCGTTTGATCTGATCTCATACTCGGCCGGTTTGGATTTGTCTGGATTGTTCGACGAATCATCAAGCCCTATGCAGGATTGCGAGAGGTTCATGTCGAAATTCTCAATGGAGATGATCGCTGAGAAAATTGAGGGGTTAGCTATAGCGGAAAAACTGAGAGTGAAGAAAGGGAAGAAGGAGATATTGGGAGTAGAATTGGAAGGGCAAAACGGTATGTTTGTAGCCAAGGCTGAGATCAGCCAATTGACTGATGAGTTGGTTGTTGTGGAGGTGAAGAGAAAAGCAGGAGAGTCTTCATTGTATAATGAGATATGGAGGAGGAAACTCAGACCTGAGCTCGAAGATTTGGTATACAGAAGAGATCATCAATAATAGGTGATCAGTTAATTGCGTAGAATTTTGATAAAGGTGAAGATATTGATGGATTCAGTTAAGATAGTTCAATTCAGATTCTGATGTGTTCAGGTTTGCCTAATGAATGAAAATGAGTGTAGCAATGTTTTTACAAGGCTTGCTGTGATAATCAATGGAAAGCAAATGAGATAGTTTAAAAAAACATAGAGGATTGTGAAGAGAGATCTGAATAGTTTTCGGGGTGAATACTATATGTATAAAGTACTGCACTACTGGCTGCTGGCCTGCTGCCATTACCACCCTGTAAATATTTATATGGTTATACAGCGACAATAAACTCTGGAGATTGATCTCTCCGCTTCTTCTTGCAATTTTGCCTATCAATCAATTCCTTTGATCTCTTTCGCCTTTCATACTTTATCAGGTATCATTGAATCCCGACGGCGCAAATTACAGATTTGTTTGCAAGAAGAAACTGGTTTCTTGCATCTTTAACCATAAGCATTGCAAGAAGAAACAGGTTGCTTCTACTCTTGCTGTTGACTGTCATTAAAAATTCTTGAGCTTTTTTGAGGAACAAGTGTCTCATTCCCACAACTCTAATCTATGCCATGTTTTCGTCAATGAAATTTAAAATAACAAGTCTTTAGTCCTAACAAGTTTCTTCTTAGACACGTTTTCCTCAAAAGGATTATAAATTGATAACCCTTCTGATAGTTTATTGTAATTTATTTCTGGGAAAATGCAATTGGTACGCCTGTCTTTTAAACAAACCTGTGAGGGGCGTCAAATGTTTATTCCAAAATCTGGGCAGTGTCGATGTGAGGAATCTAAAAAAAAATTTAAAATCGGAAATTTATCAATATGCTTTGGTGAAATTCCTGTGGTTCTATTGAATCCTAAAACCATTCACCAAAACAACTTGCAATAACCATAGGTATACGTTGTTCATGCACGATATCTCTTTACGAAAGAACACTAGACAATGACTTCTTGATGGTCACATTTAGTGATTTGCCCAAAATCACAGTAGACAATGACTTCTTGAGGGTCACATTTAGTGATTTGCCCAAAATCTATAGGCACCACTCGATTTCATTTTCCACCATAGAAAAATCAACGGGCATGCTTCTCTTTGGCCAGTGACTTGTTGGATTCGATTAAAAAATCACACTTAGGTCATAACTACCCTGAACTTGACGTTTTCCTTCCCTGAAGTGAACTTGACGTTTTCCTTCCCTGAAGTGAACTTGGCGTTTTCCTTCGTGAGATCCATGATCCGACATTTTACACCACCAACTCCAAACACAATCCAAATGGTAAAAGGTGTGTTTGGTAGAGGGGGTGTGAAGATGCATTTTTTCTCTCTTCATCCCTATTACAACCAAACACACTAGCACATAAAGTGATTACAGGAAATAAAAACACACGCATGGTCATTTTGGGTTTGTTTGATGAGTTTATGGTAGATGAAGTTACATCGATATTAGGTAGATGGAGAATAAATGACTTATCTAAAATAAAAAAAAGTCTCTTCATTGTGAAGAAGAGGAATAGCAAAATTGGATGTAATTTAATTTTAAAAGGATGGTAGATCCACGTAAACTGTATTTAGAATAAGTTTATTGTTGATAATATCTAATAATATTTTTTTTTAATTAGGATATTGTTGTTAATTTTGTTAGCTCTCGAATGTATATATTCTCCCCTATGTCAATATAAACAACACATATTTTCTGTCTATCTAATTCTACATGGTATCAGGCTTGATCCTCTCAATACATACACACTTCTGCATCAATTGCTCTTCCAACGACTCTAACACCAGCGACCCCTTATCATCTTTATTTGTCTGATCACCTCGGTCTAGTTATTTCCTCCATTCTTTTTAACGACGATAATTACTCAAATTGGTTCATTGCCATGACCCACGCCTTCTCAGCAAAACGAAAACTGGGTTTCGTTGACGGCACAATTAATGCTCTTGGAGAAACCTCCGACAACTATCCTTATTGGATATGTGTCAATTTATGATGATGAGCTGGATTATGGAAACATCGAATCAAAGACTCGTCTTCGGGTAAGTTACTTCTCAACTATGAAAGAAATTTGGAAGGATCTCAAACAATATTTCGTTCCAGGAAACGGTCCACGTCTTCTACAACACCGGCAGTGTTGTAGAAGACTCTCCTCTTCTTCAATTCAGAAAACGTAAAATTGGTTGTGCGTAATTCAAAACCGTACCTCGAGGATGGTGATTGGAGATGGTGAAGCAAGTAATGGTGTTTACTGGCTCCGTTGGATGAAATCACCGAAGCTTGGCCATTTGAACCATGTCGTTACATTAGCCCCGTCCGAACTACAACACAACCGCCTCGGCCACCCCTCTTTTACTTATTTTAGCCTTTTGATTCTACTAAACCGTGTGGCATCCGTTTTAGGGCAAAACAATTTCGCACATCTCCATCTCATGCTTTAAAAGCTTTTGATTTAGTTCATATCGATGTTTGGGGTCCTTATGGTGTCAAATCTACATCTGGGTGCTCATATTTTCTAACCGTCTTAGATGCCTACTCATGGTCCACTTGTGTCTATTTATTAAAACAAAAAGGTGATGCACATCTCCGCATCAAACACTTTTGCGCCATAACTACAAATAATTATAACACTAGTGTCAAAACGTTTCGTAGTAACAATGCCAAAGAGTTTCTCTCCTTACAAACCTATTTTGATACTCATGACATTCATCATTATTGAATATGCTAGGATCTTTATGTACATATATAGTTTGAGATATTATATTTCCCTTGTTTTGCATCTATCCCTTTAAATTAGTTGTATATCTTCTATCTTTGGATATTCCTTATGTATAGATTCTTTTCTCTTTTTTGAATAATACAAGTTAATACATATTCTTCTTCTTCATGGTATCAACCTAAAATACGATTCAAAATTTTAGCTTCTTTCTCTCTACTCTATCGTTCCTCTACTCTTTATTTTCTCTTCGCAATCGCTCTAAAGCTTTATTTATGGTTGTTGAAGCTCTTACTACTGCCTCTAATTTTTATCTTCACTCTTCTTATCACTCTGACCTTAATATATGTCAATTGCTTCTCACGGAAAATAATTATTTTGAATGAAATATCTCTCTTACCAACGCGTTCTCTGCGAAATGCAAAGAAGGGTTCCTTGATGATACTATTTTTAAGCCCACCGATTGAAGCTAAATACCGGAATAACGTTAATTCTATGTTAATCAGTTGGATTTTCAACTCCATTGATAAATCTCTCCGTCCTTCGATACCAATTCGCTCAATTGTTAAAGAGGTATGGGGCCACATTACTGAGAGGTTTTCTCTTCACAATGGTCCGCACCTCTTACAGACCCGTTCCGCTCTTGCTCGATGCACTCAAGAGAAGGATTCAGTTGTTGTGTATTTTGGCCGTCTTCAACGCTTATGTGAAGATCTTGACTCTCAATTGGCATTCGATCAATGCAAGTGTCCTTGTACTTGTGGTAACACTATTTCGGCCAAAGATACTGAACGAGTTCATCAATTCTTGATGGGACTCGATGATGCTATTTACTCTACGCTCCGGTCCAGTCTTATCTATCAGGAGCCACTACCGACGCTTAACAAATGCTACTCATTAACAATACAAGAAGAACAGGTTAAAACTATGCCAAACAATTCTTCTAATGGTCTTGAATCCTTTGTTTTTGCTGCTCACTGAACAAATCGTGTTCCATCCTTAAAACCAAAATCATCGATTACTAGCATCAACTATAATGAACCTGGGCATGTACGTGGTGTCTTCATGTTTCAAAATAATTGGGTTTCCGAAATGGTGGAATAATGGGAGAGGTGTTATCGATCCCGTTACCGGAGCTCCACCACCACTTCCTACTCATTCAACATCTATGTATGGTGCTCCATCATCTGTTGGGAGAGCTGTAACCTATGGTGTCTCCAATGTTGCACTCGATAATCCTGCAGGCACATTTCCTTCATAGTTGGATGCAACAGATCGACACTCTTTGGGGCAAACATTGAACAATGGATCTCCCTTTATACAATGTTTCAACATTATCCTAAGTCGTCATCTACTAATATAAATCAGGTAATATTTCTACCTCTTGGATCCTTGATATTGTTGCATCGTTTCACATGACGGGTAACTTATCCCTTCTAACATCTCTTTCTACCATACCTACATGTTACATTAAAATTCCTAATAGCAAAATGGTGCTTGTAATACAATCTGATACATTTATACTTTCTTCTATGTAATCTCTTCATAATGTTCTATTTGTCTCAGGGCTTCATTGTGATTTACTATGCATAAATTGCTTAACACGTTATCTTGATTGTGTCATCACGTTTACTAAAAATTTGTGTCTTTTTCAGGTCAACACTTCGAGGCCGCTATTGGATGGGGTGATACGCGTGACGGCGTTTATTGGATCCGGTGGATTGCAACTTCTTCATCGTCGTTTGCTCTTTCCTCTCGATTAGATCCGGCTTTACTTTGGCATCACAAACTCGGGCATCCTTCTTTTGATTTATTAAAATTTATGCATAATCTTTCTTTGAATAACGGTAAACATTTGTTCTATGCTCCGTGTAATGTTTGTCATCGTGCGAAACAAACTCGCTCTAGTTTCTCTTTAAGTAAAAAACATGCAACTAAGCCTTTTCGAACTTATTCATTGTGATTTATGGGCCCTTACCGTGTTCCCTCTACTTGTGGTGCTTCATATTTTCTCACAATTATCGATGACTACTCTCAACTAACGTGGGTCTATCTTCTTCGCCTCAAAACTGATGCTTCTATGATTATTAAACAATTTTGTGCTTTAATACAAAACTAGTTTTCTACATCCATAAAAACCATTCATAGTGATAATAGTACGAAATTTATTGCTTTACGAAAAAAATTTCTTGATGAAGAGATCTTGTTTCAAAAATCTTGTATTGTTACGCCTCAACAAAACGGTCATGCCGAACGAAAGCATCGACACATTTTAAATGTTGCTAGAGCCTATTATTCCATGCAAATCTACCCATAACTTTTTTGGGTGAAAGCATTTTAATGGCATGTCATCTAATCAATTGAACACTATCTAATCTTTTAAAAGGACAAACACCTTATTTTGTACTTTTTGGTACTCAACCTGATTATTCAAGCATTAAAATTTCCGGGTGTTTATGTTATTCTTTGGTTTTAGTTAAATCCACTAATAAATTTGATCTGCGTGGTCAAAAATGTGTTTTCCTAGAGCATCTTCAAGGGCAAAAAGGTTGGAAACTCACGATTTATCCACTCGTAAAATTTTTGTTTCCTGGGAGGTTATTGTTACTCGTACCACGGTTTCGTGCTATTCGTACCCGGGGTACGACTACGCCTCGCATAGGCGTAGTAGGGCAAAAAAATTTTTTTATAAACCCTACTACTGCTACGCGAGCCGTAGGCGTAGTCATTTTTCCTTAGTACTTTTATTGGAATTTTTTATTTGGGCTACTACGCATACGCCATGCGTAGTCGTAGTCCTACTATGACTACGCATGGCGTATGCGTAGTAGGACTACGCGTACGCATGGCGTATGCGTAGCCATTTTCTTATATGTTTTGAACGAAATCAACTTATTGCTACGCGTACACCAGGTGTAGCCGAACCACAGGTATGAATAGCACAAAACATGTGGTACGAATAGCAATCTCGAATGTTGTTTTCTACGAATCAATTTTTTCATTTTTGAGTAAAAATAATGCTGGTTTACTCTTCATTTAATGATGATGTCAACAATTCAATTTTCTCTCACCTGCTGACATCATCCATTCTTCATCATCACGTACTAATGAAATGCCTATAATAACTCCTCACACTAAAGTTAATCCTATTAACTCTCCCTCACTAACAAACTCTTCTTCCAAAAACAAAAATATTCACTCTTCTTTTAATGAATTCTTATACTACCATCTCTCCTATTTTAAACATATCTCCCTCTATTTTTGATGAATTTGTATCTCCTTCTTTTATCGAATCTCAACCTTCCGTTCTATTTTATCTAATGATCTTCCTCTTTCTACAACTAACGTTTCAAATATTGCTTCTTCCACATATCCTACTTATTTAACGATCTCGTCTTCTTCTCAACCCACATCTAACGAGTCATCCAACTCGCTTCCCTCCAATCTCCCGCCTTTAGAGCTCTCTCTTAGCCCTGCATCTTCCTCTACTCGACGTACCTCCCATGTATCTCGTCCATCGACTTATCTTCGAGACTATCAATGTGACACTGCTATCACCTCTTCACACATCCAGTCTGCATCTGAACCCAAATTTGTTAAAGAGACGCTATATGTACCACATTGGCGTCTTGCCATGATGTAGGAACTCGATGCATTACATTCAAACCGTACTTGGGAGGTTACTAGTCTATCTCCACATAAGAAGCCCATTGGTTGCAAATGGGTCTTCAAGGTCAAACGTCGTTCCAATTGTAGCATCAAGCGGTACAAAGCTCGTCTTGTAGCTCTTGGAAATAGACATGTTGAAGGTGTTGATTTTTTTGATACATTTGCCCCCGTCGCTAAGTTTGTCTCTGTAAAAGTTTTCTTAGCAGTAGCTTCTATTAAACGTTGGGAACTCCATGAGATGGATGTCCACAATGCATTCTTGCACGGTGATCTTACCGAAGAAGTTTACACGTCTCTTCCACCTGGATTTGGTTCATCCGATTCTCGACAGGTTTGTCGCATTTGAAAGTCCCTCTACGGTCTTCGACATGCTTCTTGTAATTGGTTCTCTAAGCTTGCATATGCCTTACGTAAATATGGTTTCGTCTACTCTTACGCTGATTACTCCTTATTTTCTCACATCAACTCTAGTATCACTGTGCATGTATTGGTCTATGTTGATGATTTAATTATCATTGGAAATAATTCATATTTTATTTCTAAATTTAAGTCCTATTTTCACACGTGTTTCATATGAAGGATCTTGGCGCATTAAAATTTTTTGTAGGTATTGAGATAACTCATACTTCGAATGGCTTGTATCTCTCTCAACGGAAGTATGCGTTGAACCACCTCACTGACGCTGGACATCTGGGTTGTAAACCTACTTCTTTCCCAGTCGAGCAAAATCATCGATTGAACATTGATGATAGTGCTCCGCTCGCTAATTCAACTTTATATCGACGTATTGTTGGTCAACTTATTTATCTTACTATCACTCATCCTGATCTAAGTTATGTCGTTCATCTCTTATCGTCGTTTGTGTATGCACCAACTGAAAATCAATGGGCAGTTGTGCTATGGGTTCTTCGCTACGTCAAGCAGTCTCCTAGACAAGGTGTGCTTTTGTCCAACATAAGCCCATTGCATCTCAACGCTTATTATGATGTCATTATGCTACCTACCCCCTTACTAGACGTTCCCTCAGCGGTTTCTTCATCATGTTGCGCAATTCACCAGTTTTGTGGAAAACAAAGAAACAACAAACGGTCTCCCGTTCCTCCGCAGAATCTGAGTATCGAGCAATGGCCACTACTACTTGCGAACTTATTTGGTTGCGTTCCCTTCTTCGCTCCCTTGGTCTTATTTTACCTCGGCCATGTACTCTTTGGTGTGATAATCAAGCGGCTCTCTATATTGCATCAAATCCGGTATTCCATGAACGCACGAAGCTTATCGAGATCGATTGCCATATCATTCGCAATCAATTTCAAGACGGTAATATTGCTACATGTCACATCCGTTCCTCCGAACAACTTGCCGACATCTTCACCGAACCTTTGGGTCAACGCTAGTTTCATCATCTTCTTTCCAAATTAGGTGTTCACAAATTTCATGCTCCAACTTGCGGGGGTGTATTGAATATGCTAGAAACTTCTTTCCGTTGTTTTTCATCTATATATCCATTTAAATTAGCTGCATATCTTCTTTCTTTGAATATTTTTTATGTATAAATTCTTTTCTCTTTTCTGAATAATGCAAGTTAATACACTTTATTACTCTTCAATCATGAAACATTGTGCATTCATACACCTCAACAGAATATACGGGTAGAACGTAAACATCGTCATATTTTAAATGTTGCTAGGACTTTAATGTTTCAAAGCAACATACCACTAAAATTTTGTGGGGAATGCGTTCTAAAGTCATGCTACCTAATCAATCATACAACATCCCGTCTTCTTCAAAAGAAAACACCTTCGAAAAATTACACAGGTATCAACCTTCTCTTGATTATTTAACGGTTTTAGGTTGTTTAGCGTATTGTTCGGTTATTCCCAGGTCAACCAATAAATTTAATCGTCGGAGTCGTAAATGTGTTTTTTGGATATCTATGCACTCAAAAAGGATGGAAAGTCAACGATCTCGAAAACAATTAAATTTTTATTTCTAGAGGTTGCTTTTTTTTTTTGAAAAATATATATATCTATTTTCCATCCAACCAAATATTTCTCCTACATTAGCCAAACCTAATCTTTTCCGTCAATTTAGGACCCTGCTATCACTGACGTGGTCCACTCAAACCTCCCTCCATCCAAAACCCTAACTCAGCCCGTCAAATCCATGACTGATACGATTTCCCCCAATCACTCTCTACCAAATGAAGCTCTTAAACCTCAATCACCGACCACTATATCAAACAACTCATCGTCTTCACCCTCCCAACCCGCTTCTTCAATTCCTACTTCTTTTGTCCAACGTAGTACCCGAACTTATACTTCCTCCGTCCTTAAATATTTCATGTGTAAATCTACGACCAATGAACAACTAATCTCAGATGACATTCCATCGGCACAAGACTCAAGTAAACCTTATTCCATTTCCAATTATGTTTCTTATAATCATTTGTCAACAAACTATATTGCTAATCTTAAATTAATGCATCTTGAAAGAGAACCCATAAATTACGACGAGGCAGTCGCAAGTCCAAAATGTAGGATGATTATGCAACAAGAAATCAATGCTCTACATCGGAACTACATAGAATTATGTGGATCTTCCTCCAAACCGCAAAGCGATAGGATCAAAATGGGTGTTCAAAATTAAATATTGTTTCACAAGAGAAGTGGAACGTTATAAAGCTCGATTGGTGGCTCTCGGCAATCGACAGAAGAAAAATAAAGCGTTGATTTTCAAAAACTTTCTCGATTGTGGCTAAATTAGTTACCGTTAAGATCTTTATTATCGTCTCATGCATCCGTCATTGGGAGATACATCAGATGGACGTCCATAATGCATTCTTACACGAGGATTTGGACGAAGAAGTTTACTTGTTTCCTTCACGAAGCTTCGACACAACACACTCACGGAAAAGTCTGCAAGCTCAAAAAATCACTTTATGGTCTCCGCCAAGCGCCTCAAAATTGGTTTTATAAGCTGGGTCGGACACTCAAGAGATATGGTTCTCAACAGTCATTGGCCGATTACTTGTTGTTCTACTTTGACAAGTGTGGAGTATCACTTTAAACTTTGATATATATATGGACGATTTACTAATTACTAGCAATAATCCATTAACCATCTCTAACTTCAAAGAGTATCTCCGTCGATGTTTCTACACGAAGGATCTTGGGCCAATTCGATTCTTTCTTGGGATAGAGATTGTTCGCACTCACACATGTATGTTGTTGAACCAGTGGCAATATACTCTTGATATATTGCACGAGTATGGTCTGTTGGGTTGCAAACCTTCCACTTTTCCCCTCCAACAGAATCATGGTCTACAGTTGGAAACCAACACTACTTTGATAGATCCTCAACAATATCGCCGGCTTGTGGGACGACTCATATATATAATTATTACTCAACCTGAACTATCATACTCAGTCCACGTGTTATCTCAACATATGCAGGAACCTTGAAAAAGTCATTGGGAAGTGGGTCTCCGTGTTATGTGTTACCTTAAAAAAGCGCCGAAACAAGGTATTTTTCCTTCGGCAATAGTGATCTTACCTTACGTGTTTTTTGTGAATCGGATTACGCGATGTGTCCTCGAACACGACGTTCCACAAACGGCTATTTCATCTTGCTCGACAATTCCCTTATTTCCTGGAAGAATAAGAAGCAACACACCATTTCCCTTCTTCAGTGGAAGTTGAGTACCGAGCCATGACAATTACCACTTGTGAGCTACTATGGTTGAAATCTGTTTTAACTTCAATTGATGTTTCTCATCCGCATCCAATGAGCTTGTACTGCGACAACAAAACGGCTCTTCACATCGCGTCTAATCCCGTTTTTCATGAACGTACGAAGCACATCGAGACAGACTATCACACAATACGAAATCAACTACAAAAAGGTGTGATAATGACTATTTTCACCAGGTCTATCGATCAAATTGCAGATTTAATGACGAAGGCTCTTGGACTCTCGCGCTTCACATCATTATTGTCCAAGCCCGGCATTGTCAAAAGCCACCTCCGGCTTGAGGGGGAATGATAAGATCAAGATAAACTGAACTTAGAATAAGTTTATTGCTAATAAGGTATTACGGGCACGGCGATGGATTTCGTAAACGCACGACGGTTACGGAACCGTGACCGCCACGGTCACGGGTTCCGTAATCGTAAAAATTTATTTTATTTTCTTTCTAACATCACGATGGTATCAGATTTTTTTTTTTGTTAGAATTCACATAGAAACTATCACGGATCCGAAACCCGTAATCGTGACGGTTACGGGTTCCGTAACCGTGATGATTTTCTTCACTTTTTATTTTATTTTTGTTAGAATTCACAAAGAAAATCATCACGGTTACGGAACCCGTAACCGTGATGATTTTGTCACGGATTCGGAACCCGAAAGTCGTGCGTTTGTGAATTTCATCGTTGTGCGTTTACGACTTCGGTAATCTAATAATATCCCTTATAATGAGGATATTGTTGTTAATTTTGTTAGCTCTCTTATGTATATATTCTCCCTACATATATTGTTGTTAATTTTGTTAGCTCTCTAATGTATATATTCTCCCTGTATATATTCTTCCTACGTCAATATACACAACACACATTTTCAGTCAATCTACTTCTACAAAGGAAGAAACCACAATTAATAAGTAGTTGTGGTGGAGGACAATTATGGAAGAAAATATAATTTTCATCCCTTCCTCCCAAATAAGATTGGGTAATAAGCTTAAAATTTGAGAAAACAAATAATCACACTTCATCTCCGACATCCCTTCCAACCCTTCTACCAAACACAAAATTATGGACGATATTTGGATTTTATCTCCCGTCACATTATTTTTCCCTAGTACTAGGATATTAAGACTCGAGTTGATTAGGAAGTTTTTTTCTCACACAAACAAAACCACCAAATGTAATAGCGAAAAATGAAATGCTGCAAATCTCAGGAGCAAGTAACTGATATGCTGTCATTCATGAAATTCAATCAAAGATAAGGCCACATGTAAACAAGACACATCCTCAACCGGGTTAAAGTGTACAGCGTGTTCAAACAAAATCTCAACTGGATAAGGAACAAGGAAATTACCACAACCAACGGTCCAACACCGCTGTACTATGTTTGTTGATCTTGATTTAGTTGCGACTGATGTGGCAGTTGCTGCTGCTCACTTTGCCAAGACCATACAATGTCTTGGAGAGCAGGCCGTATATCTTCCTTCATCATCTTTTGATATTCAATGGTATCACCATTCGATTTTCTCATCTCCACCATGTAAAGTGCAGGAGTGAACTCAAATATCTCTGCATCGATCGACACAGCCCCCTTTTTCCCTGCCTTCAGTGCTTCAAAGTTTAACAGACCTTTGTCAATCTGTTTGATTTTAAACCTTAGAGATTTTGCAATCTCCATCAGCTTAGAGATGATGACCGATGCAGGTTGCCTGGAAGTAAATCTCGACTCTTTCTTTTGATCATTTTCTGCAAATAAGCCTGTCAGATCAAACCCACATGAAAAGGATATGATATCAAAAGCATTCAATTCTGTGGGCTTGACTGATTCTTCCTTCAGCTCCACATCCGTGTCATTCGATCTAGAAGGACCTGGATTTCCATCCGAATCCATGGAAGCTTCGGATTCTGTTTTCTGAGGTTTTGAGGTAAAGTCCTTCCTAAACCAAGCGCTCTCCTTAATTTTCTCTATAGATATTCTGGTTTCGGCATTTGGGTCCAACATTTTTATCAACAGCCGGCGAACATCTTGAGGAAACCATTTTGGAAACTTGAACTCTGCTTTCCCAATCTTTCTGTACATCTCCATCAGATTTGAATCATGAAATGGAAGAAAGCCAGCCAAGAGAACAAACAAAACCACGCCACAAGACCAAATATCAGCTTTAGCTCCATCATAACCCTTCCGACTAATTACTTCAGGCGCCACATAAGCAGGAGTTCCACAAGTAGTATGAAGCAGTCCATCCTGACGCTTTGATTCAGCTAGCGCACTTAGCCCAAAGTCCGTCACCTTCAAATTCTCATTCTCATCTAACAGCAAATTTTCAGGTTTCAGATCACGGTGATACACACCCCTACTATGGCAGAAATCCACAGCATTAATCAACTGTTTAAAGTAATTTTGGGCAACATCTTCTTTCAACCTGCCTTTAGCCACTTTGTTAAAGAGTTCACCTCCTTTAGCATATTCCATCACAAAGTATATCTTGGTCTTGGTGGCCAAAACTTCATATAGGTACACAATGTTGGGATGTCTGACAATTCGCATAACGGATATCTCACGCTTTACTTGATCCATCAATCCTACCCTCAAAACCTTCTCTTTGTCAATCACTTTGATTGCCACGCTCTGACCGGTTTTTACACTCCTTGCATGATAAACTTTGGCAAAGGTTCCTTGGCCAAGAAGTTTACCTACTTCATAGGTTCCCATCAAACAACCAGTATTATGCTCCATGTCTATTTCACAAGCCTCCACAGACACTGTATGATATCTACTATCTCCTACCAATAAACGATTATTTTTATCTCAGAGCAGGATGAATACCAACCAGAAGAAATTCAACCGTCCTCAAAAAGATCCTGATTAAACACTATCGATGTTCTGCACTGCATGGCCTCATTAAGCAATGCACTGTTATAAGACCCGAAGCTAGTTCTATCTTGATGGGAGAAACATATGTGATTCAATGAAAAAATAGCCTCAGGGTCTTGACACAAAGGACTCTGAACAATTAAACACATCTTGCGGCATTCCCTAAACTCTCCCTGAGTAAGCTACACCAGAAAATGCTCAAAGAAGCACAGTCATTATTAAATAACACATTACTTTACAGTGATCGAGGCGGGTATGACCTGCAGTTAGAAGGAAAAAACAGGTAAGGGAAAGGATCGTCATTGCAATTGCAAGAACCAGTTAATTTGAAAATAAAAATAGTGAGCAACTGGAAAAATTGAGCAAGTTGTGTGAATAAAAATCAATGAATGAAATATACTAATTGTCCTACAAAGTTCTAGATCATGGCTGGATAACAAAGATCCATCTCAATTTTCTTCCAAAATCCCACAAAACAACATCTAATAAAAATAACATACGAATTGTCCTACAAAATCATGACTTCGTAGGCGAACCACTCTATAACCATATTCTAGTGCTAGAAAGTTCATTACTGAGGAAGAAAACGTGCGTGGGCATAGTTTGAGCCAAAAGGCGTGACCGACTTCACAGGGAAACCAATAAGAAAGGTAATCCCATGCAAGTATTGTATAAAGAAAGGGAAAATTCACCAAGAATATCTACTTCTATTAATCGGAAATCAGCATCACTTCTCAATTTCACAATCATACTGTCGCACTGGAGACCATGATCACAAATTCACAATGAATCAAAACTCCAAAATCCTAAAATTCCGAGGCTATTGCAAGTATCACTGTTTTGGCAGAAATGGATGATTAATATACTACTATGTTTCCCCCTTAAACAAAAAAAGAAGCAAAATCTGATCGATTACAAACAAAGTTTAGCTCCTATACAATTTCTAATCAAGCTGCAAAACAAATTAATAGAAGACAATTGAAGTGTACAAAGGGCAACATGAAAAATTACCTCAGCGAACAGAGAATCGTAACTCCGCTGATATGACAAATCTAGAAACAGCAAGATTGTAAATAAAGCAAGGAATTGAAAAGGTTCCTTGGTTGATCGAGGAAGCGGGGACTGAATTTGCAACAGTGGTTCCACGCACAGTAGGGTTCTCAGTCCTCTTTTATCGTTCGCTAAGATCACTTGAATTTGCAAATGGTTTGCGGATTTTTTTCATTTGCCCTGTCAATGATATTCGAGATAGGACGGTAATGACGCGATCACGTGGGGTTTTCACCTAATGCAAACTCATCAATCATCGCTGTATAAATTTCGAAAAAGGAGATGAACTTAAAGATGATTAATCTCATGAAATGCTTTTTAGCTGTGTGATACGTGTATGGCTGGAATCTGTACGACGTGAACTTACCGGTTCATGGGCCGGTTGCTACGGAAGCCCAACTCTAAACTGGGCCTATTTGTGGCCCAATACTCGATATTGGGCAAGATAATAAGAAATTGTATTATCTTTTATATATGTGTGTGATTTAATCGAAAAAAAATAGAAATAAAAATAGATACTTTTATGCTTACAAAAAATAAAACGTGTACTCCTAGTTCTATCATATAGGTAAATATACATATTAATTTTTTAAAATTTAAAGGTACAAATAAAAAGATAAACGTAATTTACATTGGATTTTCAAACACACACAAAAAAAGAAAAGAAAAGAAAAATCATGTATCTATATCTATCTATATACTAAAGCAGCACGTGAACTTACCCCATGGCACATTCTAATGAATCCACATCATTAAATTAATACATGTCAATTTTTTTTGTTGATTTCGGTCCCACCATGTTAAACTAAATTATTTTAAAATTTAATTTATAAATTATTTTAAATATTTTACTAACTAATATATGTTTTATTCTCTCATAATTGATTTTTAATTATTTGTACCTTAAAAATCAAAATAGTTAAGATTTGCAATCTAAATTTAAAGATATTAATATTTTGTCAACTGATATTTTTTAATTTATAATTGAACTTTATACTTTCTTAAACTTATAAACTTCATTTTAAATTTAATTTTGTTTTGTATACTTATATTTTTCAATTGAACTAATAATTTATTTTTTTCATATAAAATTTTAAAGATCTTAGTATATTTTTTTATATTTTTAATTTTCAATTGAACTTCATTTTTTTCTAAAATTATAAACTATTTTTTTCTAAAATAATTTTTTTAAACGATCAACAAAAATATTTCTTCATTTTTTTTAGAATAAAATTTTTTTATAATAAAATAATTTGTATTTTTAGAATAAGTGTTTTTTCATTTTGGATTTTATTGTTTTTTGAAAAAAATTTCAGATATT